>VWZT01007020.1:807340-900512 GCA_013397055.1 Pachycephala philippinensis | reverse complement strand
AAAAAAAAAAAAATCAAAATCATAAATCCTAATCAGGCAGATTCTGAAATACAGCTGATTATACCATGGACTGGAAACACTGAATAAAACAGAAAAATACATAACTATTTTAACTCATTATTATAAATTATATTTCTTTTTCCTAAATCCAGCATTTGTAGTTGTTTGGCTTGGTTTTTTTCCCCTGAGTGAACAAATCCAGATTTTCTCCACTTGGACATAGTTTTATTTTTAAACACGGCTTCCAGAAATGCATTTGTGTGGGACTGCAGTTGGGACCAGTGGAGAGCCATGGCACTCTGCCAGGCACTCGCCCTGTCCCTGCAATACAGATGGATTGCCAGGGTTCTGGAGAAAAACAACCCCAAAACTTTAAACAAATTATGCTTAATGGAAATAAACATTTTTTGCCCTTCTCTATAATGATTTGGATAATGTGCTGGCTGTGTGTTTCTGGAGGACAGAGGAAGGGGGAAGGGGAGACGAAGGCAGAGACGGAGCTCTGCGTGCCTGTAACTTGCTCTCCAGCGGATTCTCCGGGGAGCCTGTGGGAGGCACTGTCGTTTCTAAGCTTGGAGCGTTTTGTAACTTTCAGCTCATCCTTCTATTAAAAGGTGGGCAGGCTGGCTGCAGCCAGCTATGATAAGAGCATTTATCTACTGGTTGGTTTCTTCCATTTATGGATTTGAAAGACCAGGAAAGGCATACAGAAACATACAATCATTTAGGTTGGAAAAGACCCTTAAAATCAACTCCAGCTGTTAACCCAGCACTGCCAAGGCCACCAGTAAACCACGTGCCCAAGTGCCACATCTACACGTCTTTTAAATGCCTCCAGGTATGGTGACTCCACCACTTCCCTGGGCAACCTGTTCTAATGATTGACTTCTTTCAGTGAAGAAATTTTTCTTAATATCCAATCTAAATCTCCCCTGTTGCAACTTTAGGACATTTCCCCTTGTCTTATCACTTGTTACTTGGGATAGGAGACCAACTCCCACCTGGCTACAGCCTCCTTTCAGGTGGTTGTAGAGAGTGATATGGTCCCCCCTCAGCCTCCTTTNGAGGTGTGGCCTCACCAGTGCCAAGTACAGGGGGACAATTCCTGCCCTGTTCGTGCTGGCCACACTATTGCTGACACAGAATGCCAGGATGCCATTGGCCTTCTTGGCCACCTGGGCACAGCTGGCTCAGGTTCAGCTGCTGCCAAATGGCTCCCCCAGGTCCTTTTCCACCAAGCAGCTTTCCAGCCACTCTGCCCCCAGCCTGTCATGCTCTGTGGGGTTGTTGTGAGTGACCCCAGTGCAGGACCTGACACCTGACCTTTGCTGACCTCATACAGTTGGTGTCGGGCCATGGATCCAAGTCTGTCCAGACCCCCCTGCAGAGCCTTCCTGCCCTCCAGCAGATCAATGCTCCTGCCCAGCTTGCTTTGAATTGCAAGCTGACTGAGGGTTCACTTGATGGCCTTGTTCAGATTGTTGATAAAGACATTGAACAGCCCTGGCCCCAATTCTGAGCCCTGGTAAACACCAGGTATGACCAGTTGCCCACTGGATTTAACTCCATTCACCACCACTCTCTGGGCCTGGCCGTCCCGACAGTTCTTTACCCAGAGACAGTGCACTCGTCCGTGTCATGTCTATGCCTTGTATATTTACTGTGTACAGCTTTGACACTCTCATCCATGTCATGCACCTGATTTTTGCTGGGTTTTGGTGGTAAGGGACAATGCCATGAAATCAATACCTGGTTGGGTTTGTTTTTTTAACCTAAAGAAAGGCAAGCAGAGTATGCTGCAGGCTATAGCCTACCTCACAGAAGAAAAGGCACCATAGACGTATCTCTGTTTTTTCAAGCTGGTGCTGATAAATCTTTTCTCTCACTTCTGTTGCTATGGTGTTAGTTCTTTGCAATAACAAACCTTTGGGTGATCATGTCAAATGCAGAGATCATTCGGAGAGAGAGATGCTGAAAGGGAAGGGAAGCAGGAGGGCTAAAATTCCAGCTGATGACAAACAATGAATCAGTGTTTGTCTCAGCAGAGGGCCATCAGAAATTTTGCACTTTGCTTTCACTGACTTCTTTTTGGGTCTGATATTCCACTTGAAAAGGCTTCTTTTTACCTTCTCAAATCCTTTTTTTCCTTCTACTTCTACTTTTTTTTTTTCTGAGTGCATAAAAGGAAGGTGGATCTCTTCCAAATTCCACACAGCCCCGGAATATTTGCTTTCTGCAGCACGGCTCTAAACACAGAGAACGTATTTTTGCAAATGGTTTAATCCTCCAATCCACAAAATACTGGATGAAATTTTGAAGGTTTTTGTGGCTGAAATGTACCTGCTGTCCTTGTTGAGGCAATTGAAGTGGTCACTGAACTTCCTTCCAGAGAAGCTGCTTTATCATGCTGTCGTTTCTCACGTTGCTTTACCAGTGAAGGGGAAGCAAAACACTGTTAAGGGGGAGCCTTTTTAATGCTTTCCAGTGTGCAAAGTAGGTGCATTTGGTTTCGTTCTCAAAATATGCCTGTTGCTTTTAGCTGGCACAACTGTTACGAAGAAGTTGTCTTGCCCAGATGTCTTGTGCTTCTGGAAAACACTGTGCTGGAAATGCCTGGATATGCCTGGAAGGCTTACTTCTATTCTTGGGTCAAGGCTGAAAGGGAGGACTGTTTTCTTGTTCTCTGAATGTTTCTGTGCAGATTGAGCTGAAAGTTCAGGAAGAATGTAGAGGGGTAACCAATCTCAAGTACTTACTTGCTTCTTACCGTTTTTCAAACTGCAAGTCCTGAAAATGGATTAATTCAGAATTTTGTACCGTGGCAACTGGGAACTTTCTGACCTGGTTAAATGGACCCTTTGTTTTGCTGTTTCCTTCCAGATGTAATAGGCAGATATAAAAAAATCAGAAGAAGCAGTGTGGTCATCTGAGATTTCTTTTAAGGATATTAACTGATTTTTCTGGAACTTGGTTACAGAAGTTAATTATCTCCTTCCGTGTCCTTTAGCCAAGCTGCAGTTCACTTCATTTTGCAGACACTTAGGCTGTCCCTTAGCCTTTGTGCTGCACTACTTGTGAGAGTGAAAATATGTCAGGACAGCCAGACCTTCTGTGGACTGCCTCACCTGGCCACAGCCTACCCATTCCTGAGCATCCACACCAAGTCTGTCCTGTTGGCCTCCACCACGGCTTGTAGGGGGTGGCTGCCCACCTGTGAGCAGTGCCTCTGGTCATCTCCTCGGAAGAGAGACACACGCTGTGTTTTCCAGTTGTGTTGGAATCTGCACAAGGACTTCAAGGGGCCCCAACCCATAACTGTTAGTAGGAGCATATAGTAATGGGCAAGCAAAGGTGGTCTCTGAGGGAGGAAATGGCAGTCTTTCAATCTGCTTTTGTGCCATAGTTAACCTCAGTTATTTTGCTCAGGGAAGCCTGGCCCAGATAAGAGACCCTACACAAGAAAAGCAATTCAGCTCAGTGGATTGGTTATGTTAGCAACTAGCAAATAATTATAAGGCTGATAGATCTCTGCTGGTTAATTTTATTGGTTTTATCTTGTCTTATCTTTACCTTCTTCAAGGCACTCACTCCTTAACTCAAAGCAGGGCCATTTCTGTAGGGTGGGAAATTTTAGTAGGACAAAACTCAAGCTAGTAAGACAGAAAACAGCATCAGCAGCAGCCTCTTCTGCCCAGCCTCTTCCTTTACCTCCTGTGCCTCCCACACCCTTCTTTACCAGAGCTACGTAAAAAAGAAAGCAGCAATAGAAAGGATCATGCAGGTAAAATCAGACGCTAACTTTTGTTTAGTGAGCACCTATCCATCTTTCCTCTCAAAGATGTTCCTGGTTTGACATTTACAAGGTTAAGTTGCCATTGATGCAGCAGGTCTCACAATTGGTTGAATTGAATCTCACAGCTTTTGTGCTGTGAGCAGCCTGGTGTGTTGGCTAGAACATGAGCCAGCACTTACACTGAACTAATGTTAAATCTGGTAAGTAGCTTCATGGGATTGTTAAGTTTCATGAGCATCTTAGGGGTCTGCAATGCATCATCTTCATCAAAGCGGATTTGGCATTAAATTTAGACTAAGTTGCTTAGGGCTTTGCCCAGTCAGGTGTTGAAAACCTTGAAGAAAGAAGATCCCTCCACCTCTGTGGGACTCTGCGGTAACTAGACTGCCCTTGTGGTAGATATTTTTTCGTGATTTAGTTGGAATCTCCATAGTTTTGATTTATATCCGGATAAATCCAAGCCCTCACACTGGTCAGCTCTCTTAGGATCCTTTGCACGCATCCCATCAGGTCCAGTAGGCTTCTTTGCATTAATATTTCATCAAGAGAAAATTCCTCAATCCTTTTCCAGTGCAGGTTGTTCCTCTGCTCTTGAACCCTGTTTTGGTACTAGAACCAAGCCCTCTAACACATTGCCACCATTTTCATGCCTTCCTGTGCTGTCTGGAGCAGATTTTGTGCACGCCCCACCCCAAATCTTTGCCTCCTACCCGGCTAACTGCCAAAGTCTGCTATTGGGAGTTGTCTGGGAGCTGCACCCCTCCTTACCAGCTAAATAGCTGTCTGTGTAGCAGGCGAATTTCCACAGGTCCTGAGTCACTTGCTTTTGTGTTACCTTTACTCCTGTCCTGGGTGCTGTTTTGTGCAATCCCAGTGGGCGAAGGGCACAGCAGACCTTCCTTTTATTAGTGGTGTTAATCTTTGTTGGCTCATTGCTTTTGCATGTATGTGAATGTACCAGGAAACAGCTGAGGAGCCATATGTTGGCTTAGGGTGGAGAAGAACAGGAAGGTGTTTGGATGGAGGGTACTTGCTGGTGACTTCACTGCTTTTTCATGGAATTAGAGCTACACTGCTGAGCCATAAGTGTCCGAGTAAAGTTTTCTAACATTCGATGAAGTGTAAATTCTCAGGGATCTGGATAACATACCAAAACCAAGGCACTGTGTAAAAGAAATGCATTCTGTGTGGCAGCAACACCTTGGATGGTGGCAGGGATGAGAGCTTGGATCCCCCATATATTAATAAAATGTTTCTCTCTGATTTCTTCAGCTTGACCTCACCAAACCCATTGAAGATCAGGGCCCTTTGGATGTGATCATACATAAACTGACAGATATAATCCTTGAAGCAGACCAGAACGACAGCCAGTCACTGGAGTTGGTTCAGAGGTTCCAGGTAAGTGGTTCTTTCTGCATTTCAAGCAAGAGTTTGATTTTGGTGCAGCAAATTCAGTCTGATTACTGTGCAGTTTGTAGGGGTTTGATGAAAAAAGCTGTCTGGCACACTGGTGCCTTGCTACTGATAGCCCAGCAAAAGTAGTTTTGTCAGTTTAAAACGGACTTGCACCTTGGGAAGGTTTTGTGTTGTATCAGTAAGGTTAGTTAGAACTGGTTTCCCACCAGATGTTCTTATGTCATTTCAAGAGTCTTAGTGCTGCTCACGAAGAGGAACAGGTGTTTGCAGAGCACTTTATGTGCATCTCTCCATGACAAAAGCCACTGAATTAATTTGGCCCAGTTCTGTCTAGTCTTCCCAGTTCCTGGAATGCTAATTTCTGTAGCATTAAGATTACTGCAAGAGACTCTGTCCTCTAGTGCTGAAAATCCCGTTATATTAATTTTTTTCCCTCAGGTTTACATTGAAGGTCAGAAATATGCAGGATGTAGTGGTACAGAGAACTGTTTTCCCAAAGAAAAAGTGTCTTCAAAACTCATTCATTAGAAAAAGATTCTCTCCCAGTGCCTTCCAAACTTTTCTGTTTTGGAAGACAGAGGATGAGATAGAGAGTAGGGCCCCTGTGAGCAGGAGTCTGAATTACATCCTGTCTCCAATAAAGTAAGGCCTTAAGCTTTTGCTTCTGCAGGAGACCGAGCTGTGCCGCATCACTGGCATGCAGGAAGCTTCCACAGTAGTAAAACATATAACCAGGAACCAGTGGGGCAGAACACAGGCCTTTCTGTGTTGAATTACATGCCAAAATGTGTTTTTAGAGTATACTCTCATGTAATTTCATATCCAGGGCAGAAACTATCTGGAAATTGCTGCCTGTCTCCATGTGTCCTGTATTATTTTTAAGATATTGAAAATCATTAGAAATTAAAAGAAGCATATTCCCTAAGAAAAAGAAATTGTAAGAATACTTTTGTATAAAGTGTGTGGGATAGGGTTATTGTTTTGGGTTTTAAAAACTAAAATCAATGAGCAACCTAGAAAATGTAAAATGACCCCTTGCAAGAAAGCTGTTTGTACAAGTGAGGTGTTATATAAGCACTGTGGTATTTCTGGCACCTACACACAAGTGGAAATAGTGTGGTTCCCTTATTGTTGATTAAGTTGACTGAAAAAGTTCTGATGATCTTAACCAGACCAAACAGTGCAAAATTCATTATGCTTTTTTGCTGCAATTGAATATAAATGTGACAGCAAGATGATACCTGGCAGCAGTCTTACTGTTGGCTCCATAAAGCAGTCTTCCAGGAAGCAGAGAGCAAGGGATCCTTGACCACAGGAGGAGGAATGCTCTGCCAGACTACATTTATGACCTTTTTAAGAATGACTTCTTTTCAGATCTGTGTTATAGAGGCCTTGACCATCTAATCTGCAAAGAGCTAAGGAGGAAACTGGCTTAATATTTACATGACTCTGTGTCCCTGCTCTCTGGAGTCTGTGATGAGCCCTTGTAGGGCCTGGCAGAGAGTGCTAATAGAACAGGAAGCCTCTTGGCATGCCATTTCGTGACTGTTTTCGATTGCCTTGGAAGAAAAACATTACAGGAGAACAAAAATGGTATGGAGGAGTTGCGTGTTGACAGTGGGATTTTTAGCTCCAGAAGACCTTTAGGGCTGAGCTTTCTGAGGTCTTTGTGCTGGTTGGATGTGGTATGGACTGCAGTTTCTCAGGAGAATATTGGTGGGTGCAAACTGTCCTCCACTGCAAATCTCTGAAAATCAGTGATGAGTACCTAGTGATCTCATCCAAAGCCAAAACAAATACTGCATGCATCACCTAGTGTAGGGCGTGAGATGAAAAGTGGAGATATATTTCTATTGCTTTCTAGGACACTTAAATCCTTATTTTGGGGATGATGATTGTTTGTAGAGCTGATGGTCAGCCTTCCTTCCTACCCACTGTAACACAGGGTTGGACTGATTGAACACAGGTAATTAGTTAATTGTCAAAATTGGTTATAGTCCTCGGTGGTTCCTTCTTGACCAGAGGTACATGGAGGGGAGTCAGGTGAAGAGCCAGAGTCCCCAGGGTGCCTTTAACTTACTGGTGCTGCAGTTCCTGCCTTCTTGGTAAGAAAGAAAACCAACTACCCCAATTCCTGCCTTCTAGACAAAATATACAGCTTTGAAAACTGAGTATGTTTTGGCTCATGTAAGACATTGGGGAATCTTTGTTATGCTTTCATTAGAGCAAAATGCTCTCTGAGCAGCAGCCTGTCATAGCTGTACAGGGGCTTGAGTAACTTCATTCATTGCAGCTTCATATTGCATTCAAAATGATGGCTCGAGTGATGGAAAATCAATAGGGTTATTAATTTGTCTTTCAGAGCTTTCTCTGAACAGGTTCTCTTTGCATTAGCCTACTTAAAAAGACAGATCAGACGCAGATTTTATGCCTAGTCTTCTGCTATCAGGTGGATGAAAATTTAAAATGTTTCCTCCCCTGCTGCACTCAACTCCTGACTCTCTCACTCTGAAGTTGTCCAGATCTTGATTGAGAAGCTTTCTTAGAAGGGTTTGGGACTGAGAGAAAGGAAAATTAGGGAGGTATTTTGGAAGGGAAGGAGGTAGGGGACTTCTCAGCTGAGAAAAGGCAAGCAAAAATCCAAAGGAAACTGTTATGTCTTAGTAATTCTCTTCTAATTGGGGGGACAGGTTAATACAAAATTGAAATGGTCTATTTACACCTGAATTCACAGGCCGATACCTGTGTTTTACCCATTTGAAAAATAATGTCTTAAATTTGTTGGAAGAGCCTCATAAACAGCAAAATTAAATAAAAATTAGTAATTCGAGGGCTAGGTGTTAGGATAGCTTCCTGTGGGTAGGTATTTGCAAGATGAAGCAGCAGTGGACTTCTGAAGGCTAAACAGGGCAGCTGAGTACTCAGAAAGTTGCTCTGAGATGTACAGAGAATAGAAATGTAACAGAGAAGATCAGTTCCCCCTTCCCCTTGCCACACTCCTCATCCCTCCCAACCACTGCAGAAATCTCTTTTAGATTTAGAGACAAACGATTTTGAGGTGAGTGTTTGTTGAAGACCCAATATGCCTTCACCTTTCCTTTGGGAAGTGTCTGTGAAAAGAGACCATCACAGCCTAAGACAACAAAAAGGAACTTTTAAGTCTGAATCTGATGCAAACTCTTTAGACAAGCTTGTCTTTACATCTTTTTCTCCCTTGGAAGATGTTGTCATGTTTCTTTATGTGGGAAAACACAAATCCAAATGGTGTTATTGTTTCCTTTGCTTACTTGTTTTCTTTGGAATATTTTTAATGGAACTTTGTTTAATATTAAACAAAAGATTATATAAGTTTTATTACTTAGTAATAAAAGCAAGTCAATGAATCAGTGAGTCTCTCTTATCATCTAATGACTTATTATTTGCAGTAGATACTGTATCAACTTTCTGTTAAAATATTAAAAAAAAATCATTAGCTACCTTTCTTGGGTAAAATGACAAGCAACTCCATTCTCATCTATACCTAGGCTTTTCAAGGAAAGTATTTTTTTTAAATCACTGGATTATATCCAGAAGTATTTAATAGGGAACATGAAATATTTGGTCTCTTTTTGATTTCAGGTTTCATTGCTGGCCTTCTGCCAGTAATGGGGCTGGTACAAAGCATGACTTAACATCAGGCCTGGAATACAAACAAAGGAGGATCTGCTAAAAGTCCTTGTTTCTTCTTGTTTGCTTTTATTATGTCAAAGATTAGAAAGAGGAAAACATAGATGTTGTCTGGGTCAAGCTGAACTGCAGCCCAAGGACAGAGCCCTTTTAATCTATTGTTGGAAAGCCTAAATATCTTCCACATTGTTGCCTGGGTGGTTGGAGTCTGCTGTTGGATATCAGTCTTCAGTAAAGCCACTGAAGTAGAGAGCAGAGTTGTTTTGCAAGAAGGATGAGAGAAGATTTGAACGTTCAAAGTTGAAAGATTGTGCTGTACTGAAAGCTCTCTCTTGGCTTCAGTGATTCTCTTTTCCTTCTTCAACTGCTTCATTTTCAAGTTCATGTGTATAGTAGCTCACCTGCTTTCAAAATAATTAGGCAGAAACTCTTCATGTTAGTCTAGATCTATATTTCTGGTAGTGGAGTCCTTCTGTGCCATTAGAGTGCTGTTACTTAGGTTACATCAAGGGTTTTCCAGTCTGTTAAGGGATCTTCACAGGTCACTTGCCAGTTCTGCCTTCTTGGTAAGAAAGAAAACCAAACTATCCCAGTTCCTGCCTTCTAGACAAAGTATATGGCTTTGAAAACTGAGTATGTTTGTAATACATGATGTCTGAGTGTGGAGCAGATTCTAGTAAAGAATCAAAGTTTATGAAGGGTTTCACATCAGCTACCATAATTGTTCCTGTGAAACTAACAAAATTGACTTTTCTTATTGTAATTTCCTGTTGTAGAGAATCGGTGTAAGGTTCATATTTTTAAATAACTTATTTAAAGTAGTTTTCCATGCGTGGGTATTGAAACTTTCTTTTGCATGTGCTGCTGATGTACTGGTGAGAGGTGTGGGAGACTGGGAGAGTGCTGGCAGCCTACAGGCCCAAGGGGAAGCCGGATGATTTACTTTGGGGATCCTGCTGCAACTGGATGGGTTTGTTTTTGAATGCAGAGTTAATGCTTTGTGATGGAAATCCAATCAATGAACAGCATGTGAGAAGAGATGCAGAGTTCTGAGGACTTGAGTGCATTTTGATGCTCCTGTCCCCTGCACAGTTTCAGCAGTTAATCTCTAGCTGTGTTCAAACAGAAAGGACACATACAAATACACTGACCTTGTTCTGCCTTTAGAGTCCTGTGCTGCAAAGGAGAAGCTGTTCTGGATTCAGTTAAAAGGAGAGATGTGTGGCCTGTTCCCAGAGTAGCTCTAGAAGACACTTGAGGTTCAAGTCCTTTCCTTTCCTTAGGTGACACAGATCTTCACTGCCCTGCTCTGAGTTTTGCCATTCCTGCACTCTCTGGCTGTCCAAGTGCCTAGGCCTGCAAATGGAGAAGAGTTGGAGAATAGTACCTGACATAGATTTAATGCTGAGAAATTTCCTTGTTTTGAAAAGAAAGCTAATTTGCTCAAAGCTCAAAAGCCTTTGTGTGTGTTTTAAGGGGCTGTTGCCTTGTACTCAGTGCAGTTCTTCTTCACATTAGAGTAGTTTCTTGAAGTCCTCCAGACTCTAAATGGCTTTTGGAAAACAGCTCCCACCTCCTTCATCTTCATCAGTTATTTCATGTTTGCCTTACAGAGCTTTTTGGAGGCTCCTTAAGGCAACAGGATGAGAAATCAGTCACTGGAAAGTCAGCTTAGATGCTCATTTCTCTTGACATGTTGACTGGTGTAGAATGGCCTTGAGACTGTGCCTTTGTTCCTGTTAAACTTTGTTATGCTGTGGCAAGCTTAGTGCTTGGATGATCTTTTAATCCGGTTTAGAGCTATTATCATTAGAAATAAAGCACTGTTCCCTTATACAAAGCATAAAAAAGCCAGACTCCGTCTGGAAATACTTAGAGTAATGTGAGCAAAATTAACTAGTAGAATACATGAATCCTGGGGAAGCAAGGATAGTTCTCAATGCTGAGGTGAGCATCAGGAAAATTTGGGAAGGTACACAAGGAGCCAAGAGACGGAAAAATCATTCCCTCCTTGGAGGGCAGTAAAGGCAATGGAGTCCACAGACAGGAGGAATGTATGTGTGAGGGGAATGATTAGTATGTGCAGAGTAGGGGCTGGGCCAGGATGGAAGTCTGGGGAGCTTGAAGTCAAGGTGGAACCAGAGACTGGTCGAGGTGGACGGGTGGTCAGCACAGTGTAAGAGGAAGAGCTTGTACACACATTAGAAGTGCTGCAAGACACTTGCTGCCAGAGCTCTGCCGAGGCCACGTTTCAGAGCTGTGACGTGTTCAGTCTGGGTGCTGTGCTTGCGTGCTGCCCGTCAGGGGATGGGCTGTCTGTGAGGAGCTCGTTCTCTCAGTGTGCTGGGGAAGGCACAGTGTTCACACAGAAGAGTGTGGGAACTCCCTGTCTTTTAAATGGAGGCACAGAAGGACGAAAAGACATGTCTTGTTACACTCTGGAGATGTTGAGATACTCAAGTACAGTCTCACTATCAGCAAGTCCAAGCTAATGGTGTAATCACTGGATCATGCTAGCTCCACAGGGTGTTTTTTAGGTGCTGCATACAGGGCACGTATGCATAGACATGTGTGGGTGTTTAAGAAGCGTTTGGTAATATGATACTGTCTGAAAGCTGATTGCTCTGCTTAAGACTCTGGAAGTACTAGGGGTAGGAGACTCATGAAAACTGTATGTTCTGGAGTCTAGTGACTGGAAAATAACCCAGCTTCTGCTCCACTAAGCTGATGAGGCTTTTTATCCAGGCTGTACTGCAGGGGTGAGACAACAGCTGGGTCTGACAGTCTTGATGACCAACTGTGCAAAAGGCTGTCCCTTACTTTTCCCATGAGACAGCAAGGTTGAACATATCTTTGGGGAATTCATTCTTTGTGTTCTGCAGGGATTACTAAATATGTCAGACACAGAGTATTGCCACTGAGGGGTGCCTCATGCCCTGTGAAAAAAAGCTGCTTGTGTCTTGTGGGTGATGCAGTAGGTTCTTTAAACCCCAATGCTGGATCCTCTTAACCTCAAATGAACAATCTGCATTTTAGCAGCCATCAGTTCAGACTCTGTAGTCACCAGAAAGCAACAGTTTGCGAGTGCTGGGGTGGAGAAGTCTGCATCCCCACTTAGTATCTGGAGCAAAATCACTTTCTGTGAATAGATTATGCCTTTCTTTTCTCTCCAGCAAAGTGCATCTCCTGAGGCCACCTCGTCATACTCTGAAGTATCTTTTGTAGTATGTTTTCTTCTTTGAAATAGTCAATTTAAATGAAGTAGAACTTTGTGGAAGTCCATTAATTGCAGAAGCATTTGTATGGATGGATATTTAAAGAAGTAAGCGGAAACATTAGGATGGCTTTGGAAAGTTGGGTAAAACGAAGAGAGATGCTAACTTGGGATATATTTGTCTGATTTTGAATAGAGTAAGATGGATGCATGTTTCCCATTGACTTTATAGAGCCAGGTTGGGGCAATGATGAAGAAACTCGGCTTCTGTTCTAAGAAACAGAAGGAAGTTTTGTTGGGTTTGCAAGGCCAGTACCTGGCAGCTGTGTCTGTGTTCATGGCCAAGATGCAGTAGTGCGGTTATGACCTCAGTGAATGGGGAATTGAGCTCCCAAGATGAAGATCCCTGAGGTCATTAACGTTGCTTTGTTCTTGTAGTCAGAAAAGGAGAGTATGAACATAGAGAAGTAGCAAGCAATGAAGACACAGTGAAGCAGCAATTTCTTCAGCTCTGCCAAAAAAATTTCAGCCCTTATCGTCCAGCCCTTAACACTGTCTTCAGCCCAGCTAGAGGACAGCAATAAAAACAACATAAAAGAACCCAGATGTATCTCTGAGCCTAGTTCGGATAGTTGTGATGTTCACATGCAGTAACTGAATGCAAGGCTGACCCCAAGATAGCGGTGTGCTGTCTTTCTTCTCCTCATGGCTTTTCTCAGCCCTGCTCACAGCTCTTACTATGGCGCTTTGCCACCAGCTCCCTTGTTAGCTAATGTGGTTGAAGCACAGGTTTTGCTGCTGATGGTGTCTACAGGAGGAATTTGCCATCTAAACCAGTTAGCTGTCACACTTGTGTTTACTTCAAGTGTCAGTGTTTTGACTGTCTGGTGACTTCCTGCGTTGCCAAAGTCCATTTGGCTCCCCTTGAAGAGAAGCTGGACTTTGAGGTTTTTAACATTATCTGTTCTCTTCCCTGTTATTTTCTCTTCTCAGTATTTTTCTACACTCTTCAGCCAACCTAATGCCATTTTTTTTCTATATATTGTTTTACAGGAGTATATTGATGCTCATCCAGAGACCATTATCCTAGACCCTCTCCCAGCTATTCGTACACTTCTGGACCGATCCAAGTCTTATGAGCTAATTCGGCAAATAGAGGCATACATGCAAGGTAGGCCAATATCTGCTCTCCCTGGAGGCGTTTATTGTGACAGAGAAGGAAGCAGCTTCCTTCTGGAGGCTGGATGTGAAGTTTGAAGTAGTGGTTTTGGGCCCCTTGCGTTGTCTCTCCATGGGAGCAAAAACACTGAAGCATTCCTGTGTCACAGGATTGCCCTCTGGAATTCTGTGCTCTTCTTTTTCCATATACACAAAGGAGGTTTGTATTTGATTAAAAATACGATGTGGATTTAATGGGGAGCATATTTACCACAGTGAGCACTCTCAGAAATCTTCTGGAAAACATTGTCTTCTTATGCATGCTGGTAAATTGAAATGACTGTACAAACTCAGCAGCTTGTAGTAAGAATCCCGAGGCCTGAATTGGAGGGAGAAGAAGAAAATTGGTTTTTGGAAAGGACCAGAAAGAAATTAAAGTGTAAATAGAGCTAAGGTCTTTGAGAAGTACTGGAAGCCTATTGCACAAGCTAATTGCTACGAGGAACAGAAATGCACTTCTGGTGCTGGCTTGTTACCTGACATAAGCTATTGCCCTTAACTGGTATCATTTGAGTTGTATTCCCATGTTTAGAAGTCATGCCTTTTCAACCTGAATAATTCTACTACCTTCTCATTTTAACCATTGTAGCTGTTGGGTTAAGTTAGTCTTTCATTCCCTTTCTACTTGTGCTGTTGTCATGTTCTTGAAACATTTATTGGCTTTTGAATTTAAATCTAGAATAGCTCTGAAGTAACTGTTTCATGTGTTAGATGACTGTAATGGGGGTAAATTGCATTTCTGAACTATGTTCTAATGGGGTGTTATTGGAAATAGCATTGAGATTGTGTTATCACTGTCTTGATGGGCAGGTAAGAAGCTCAGCAATTTGTATTTTTATAGTTGTGTATTTATGGACATATTATATGCATATAACCTGCCTGGCCCCACTGACATCATCTTTATGTAAAAGTAAGACTAATAATTTACAGCACTCTCCCTTGTCTTTTGGAATCTCTTAGGGAGAAGATGCTCGATTAGTTTAGAAGGATTTTGTTTTGGAGTGGCTATTGCTGTTTGTGAATGGCAGAAAGGTGCTGAGGGAAACCTGTGCTCTGAGGGAGTGGTTGGGATTTTGTTCTAAAAGCAGAGAGATTTGGTAGGGTTTGGTTTTGTTCTTTTTTTTCTTCAATTGCTATCGGTACTGTTGTTATCCCTATGAGAACAATATGTTTGGGAGAGCATCCAGTTTTTGCAAGTAGTTTGTCTTCCACATATTTCAGCCTCCTTTGGTCAAACTGATGAGAAAAATAAATAAATGCTTAAGGAGGAAAAAGAAAAAGGAAATTTGTATTCAGGTAAAACTGACAGTTTTAAAAGAAGCTGTTAATAAAGTTGAGGAATGAAGTAAGGAGTGGCATTAGCTGTTGTCACTGGCTGAGGCAGTGTTTGGTGACCATATTTCCCCTGACCCTGTGTTCCCCTCCCCCCGGCACTTTCCTCCCCAGTCTCATCTTATTTCTGTCTCATAATCAGAAATACCATGACCAAGACCTTGAACCAACTGCGTATTTAGCAGGGGAAATCTCAGGAGAGATGAATAATTGTCCTCTTGTTCTGGCCTAAGTAGATCAGCCTCTGTATTCCCGCACATGATGATCTGCAGTAAGAGAAAAGTTACACCACTCAAGGCGGTGATGTGGGTTTTCCCCCCCTTCCTTGTTTTCACCTGCTAAGTTATGTTTTCTCTGTTGTGGCTGCCGTCTCATATCCCAAGGCCATGAGCACTTAGAAAACTCAAACAAGAAGTAATATATCTGTGAATAGCATGAACTCTTAGGAGCCACATCTTTATTGTTCTGGAATTTCATTATGGAAGTAACTACTAAGAAAATAATATCCTGGTCTTTAGCTGTAACTAGAGAGCCCTTTTTATCCCAGGATACAAAATTAATGTGATGGGTTAAGTTCAGTGCAAGGGATTGGCTCTTCCAAAGGAGTGTTGTAAACTCAGGAGGGTTGAGTATATATGTAAGGAGAAACCTTCTGCTATTCGAAGTCTTTCAAAAGAAAATTCAGTTTTTATTTACAGACCAGTTTTGGATTTCAGTGATTATTGCCTCTATTTGAATTATGTTTTAAAGTAATTATAAATTAAGTATAATCTTTATTTATGATCCTCAGTTTACACTTAATTTCAACCCTGTAGACCTTACAACCACTATATAACTGAAGATTTGCACCAGTTGGGTTAAAGAGAGGGTGACCACATGCTCTGCTGAGGTACTGCTGAGTTCTGCAGCAGTAGGACCCCATGGTCTATAAACAGCTTGATTTTAACTCTAATTATTTTTCAGCTGTCCAAGTCACTGTCCTTTTGACAGAGAATTCTCCATGCTTCATGAAAAAGGGAATCCCTATTTGAAGTGTCTAAACTGGCCACATGGACATAGTTAGGCTTTCCAAAAGTCCCGTATCTTGCTCTTTCTGGAGTCAGGTGTCTGAGTGATAAGTACTTTGATCCAGCCTCCTGAGAATGGGTTGCTGAGACACTTTGTGGCTGAGACACTCCTTGTCTCTGCTACCAGTCTGTGGCCACTAAAGGAACCGAGGTGGAGGAAGACCAGTAACTATGCCAGAGTTGTACCAGTAGTCTGAGGGAAAGCACGGGGTTGAACCTGGCCTTCCCATGTCCTAGTCTGACACAGTAACCACTCAGTCCTTGTGGAAATAGAAGTTCACAGACTTGCCCAATCACTGAAGTTGGAAAAGGCCTCTTGGGAATATACAGTCCAACTCCCTGCTCAAAGCAGAATCTCTAGAGCAGGTTCCTCAGGTCCATGTCCAGTGGTTTTTGTGTTTCTCCACAGATGGAGACTGCATAACCTCTCTGAGTGATGTGCTCCAGGATTCACCTTGAACCTGGTGTGCTAGCATGCTACTAGCACTGCTGAGGTGATTTGCAGATTGCTGCTTTACTCAGTATAGATACTGATATGTCCCTTGGAAGGAAGTAGGACTCTCTTCTGGGAGAAAAAAAAAAAAAAGCTTTAAGAGGTATTTTAACATTGATTTTAATGGATTCTGTATTGAAATCAATAGTCTGGCTGGAGCTGTGGCTTCCTCTTTTTCCAGGTCTCTGTTATTTTGAGTGCAAGCTCTAAAAGAGCTAGTTATTCTGCAACCTGTGCTTCTGAATCTTTTTAGAGAAAGACTTGAAAAAATAAAGGTTGCCTTCCCAGCTAGTGTCCTATATAGCTGTCAGGTCTATGCTGAAATAAATCATTGAATAGATTTTTTTGGTGTCACACTTGTTCTCTCCGCAGTTGTATTGCTTTATTTACTTACCTGTGAAGAATTGCTTCTTATATAAAAGTGCTCTTGATCAGTTTCGGTGATGTTTGGTGAAAGATTAGGAGCATTATTTAATGAAAATTTCATTTTTAACAGGGTATTGTATGCTTGGAACTGTGTCAGTCTTCTTAAAGCTCTAACCTAATGAAAATAACTAAACTTTCTGGTGCTGCATTGAAAACTTGTAATCCTTCAGGTTCAAAATTCAAAATCCGGCACTTAAAATCATGCTTAAGATGGTAATGGATGTGCACTGTGACTGGGCACTAACTAAGCTTTTCATATTACATTTTTTGTTTAAAGATTAAAAGCTTTTGAAATTCACTACCTGTCCTACAATAATCCAAATTGAAGGAACTTAAACCAAAACTGAAGTAAACATGCTACTCACTCAGTGTTCCCATCTGCTGCTCAGCTTCCTCTGCCATCTCAAGTGACTTACTGGTTTCTCTGATAACGTTTGAACTTGCAGACCCTGAAGTTCATTTCTTTAACCACTTGTTCCTGGCTTTTTCTTCCATAGTTTAAAAATTTTGTTGTTCTTAAATTCTTTAATTTAACTCCAAATCTAAAATTTGTGCAGACAATAGTCTTTGTGGAGCTCTCCTAGGAGAGAGAACTCCCGCATGAGCCGAGCTGCAAACTACTTAATTTCTCTCTTTGTAGCAGTCGTCTTTGAAGTATGGGAGCTATTTCCTCAGGACACTCCAAACACTATACACCCCTTTAGCTTTGATATTTTCATTCTGGCATGTAATTAAAATAATTTATGTTTGATCGGTTACTATTATATGAGGTACAGTTGGTGCTGTATGTGCTCCTTTCTCATTTTGGGGGATATTACAGAACAGATCACAATATCCTTCTCTATTCCATGGATTTCTTTTTATCAGATTCTGTCTGCCTTAGAAATACGCCTCGCACAGCTGCATGTATCTTTGGCTACTGGGAGGGAAGCTCAGTATGATGTAATGGGTAAGGCATATGATTTGGGGCTCAGGGTTTTCTGCCTGGCACTGGTTCTGCCTTGCTGCATGATTTTGGACATAGTGTGTCACCCCGGTGCACCTCTTTCTTTTCCTGACACTCACCTGCCTGTCAAGATGCCACATTGTTTTGGACAGGAACTCCTTTCCAGGTATACACACACGTACTCTGATACAGCAAGTGTCTGTGCCAAGCAAGCTGTGTAGGTATTGTTTTAACAGTTGTTGAGTAGAAAACTGCGTCTACAATTCAACACCAAAGCAGATAGTCGGGGTGGGTTTTTTGGGCATTATGGAGCATTTTCGTTGCTGGAGCAGTGCATACTTAGAGCTTCTCAAAATCAGGCCACCCAGTTAAAAGTGCATGAAAATAGCTGTATATACATAGCTTTAGGCATTCACCTTTTGAAACTGTAGCATCTTCTCTCTGTGGCCTACTTTTCAGGGCAGTTTTGGTCAGAGGGGAGGGAAGAATAGTCACACAGGTCAACTTCAGACACCTCTGATTTTTATTTGAAGCTCCTATTAAAGTGAAAAGAAAAATCTGGCTTCAGTTTAAAGCCTCTTAATCACCCACCTGGGACTCAGTTCTTCATGTAGGGACATATCAGTAAAGTATCTTTAGTTAGAGGACTGATGTCAGCTACTGTAAATAACCACACCAGTTTTTGGGTGCTAAAGTCTCCCTTGTTGACTGTATGTTCTCTTTCCAGCAAGAACACATGCAGACAGATGTCTTATTACCTCACTCAAAATGCGTGGTGCATGTTCACTCACTGGATTTTCATTTCTGTCTGCAAACTAGTACACCTGGTTGAAAGGAAAGAGTTGGAATTGATATTCTCTGTGACTGTAAGCAGCTTGTCCAAAGTGCCTCAGCTCCCAGCAGTGTTGCACGTGGCAGTCCTCTATACCCGGCTGGCAGCACTTGGTAGGTCTCAGTCCTGCTCTGTGAAACTGGAAACACACAGGACATTTGCCCCAGGGAAGTGTCACCTGACAACTTTCTCATAAAAGCTCATTCATTCGTCTAGGAGGAGGATAACAAAGGGACATCAGCACGCTGGTGTTATGATAACAAGCCTCGGCTTTGAAATTTAAAGTAGACAGCTGCTTCCAAAGGACTAATCCTGTCCTGAGAGAGGCGGCAGGAAAAGAAAGTGGGAAGCCCCAAAAGGAACCTGGAATCTTGTGTTTTGTACCATGTCTTGCTCTTGTTAGAGTAGTTTGCAAGAGGATTTTCTAAGGTAAGACTGTTGAAAGTTAGCCATTTCATAATCAGAACAGGCTCTCCATTCCCTTCCTGCCTCTCCTCTCCCCCTTCAGATTTTCATTATTTGGAGCTGTGACCTCTGTCCCAGCACAGGTAGGAGGGAGCTGGGGGCCTCTGTGGATATGATGGGCACAGTCCCTGTTCTCCCAGCCAGGAGCGGCAGTCTGCTGGCCTGTTGCCACTGGCCTCCTGAGATCCATCAGCTTGGGACTGTTCAAGTGACTCTGCAGGCCAACAGGCACAAAGCCCAGAGAATAATACAGAAAACATTTTTATTGTTTTGTCTCACAGTGTGCCAGTCAGAACTCCTTGAACCAACAAACTATCTTCATCGTGGATCCTAGTAGTCTTAATGGCCACTGAGCTTTCAAAATAAGCTTGCCTGTAAAGTTCAGATGTTGTTTTTGGGTGCACTTAGGTTTAATCTTTAACTCTCATGTGCTTTTTTGACCAGATATGGGGAATCTGCACCCCACTTTCACTCTCTTTTGCTTATCTGAATCTGAAAAGAAACAAGGCTGGACCTTTTATCCATTCATTGAATACCAGTGTTGGAAACTTTTGTTTCACATATACATGCATGGTTTCAAAACATTTTTCTACTTGATAAAGCTGAAAAAGTGGAAAAGTTTATATCTATTTAAGGAAGAGCTTCTATGAATTTTGTGTTAGGGGCTTGGGTGGATCTGAAGAATGACTGAATCTGTGTTTTATGGGGTAAAGATATAAGCCATGACTGCACTCCGTGGTCTTGGGGCATTCCTAAGACATCTCCAGTTTGGGTTTTATGAACAGAACATGGATTAATTCTTGAGGATTATTGTCTCTCTAGAATTAGGAAAAAAGGAGCAGGGATTCTTCTTGTCATGATGAAGTCTTCACTGAATAAACTAGATGTTTTAAATTCCAGCATGGTTGTGTTTCAACTTAACTCTGATCCTCTTTAGCAGAAATTTCCTTGGCTGACATCCAAATTTCCCAAGTATCTGAGTGCTGCAGTAGAAAAAGTAATGAAGGAGCATTGAAAGATAAATTGCTCAAAGTATTAATGTAAAATTTAACTGGGAATACTTTTTGCAGTAAGTGGCTTTTCCCAGTGTTGCTATTCATATTGTCGCAAGATCAAAGGTCAAGAAATAAGTCTTGAAAAATAGGACCTTTCATCTGAGTTGGAAACCAGGCCTTGGCTGATAGAATATTACTCCAATTCTGGTGTAATGTGTTTATGTCACTTTTGCTGCTGAAGAAGCAGTTTATTCTGGTGTGGACAAAGTAGCATCCCTTACATTTTCTGAGATAAGTATCTAGCCAACATGTGGTACGCCTGGTTAGATTCTAATCTCTCTTCATGTAGAGCCCAGCAGGACCTTAAGGCTTTATCAGGGTTGCATGGAATCAGCTGATGGTAACACTGTCTGGGAGATCCACAAAGAGGATGCTTTCCTTTACCTCTAGGGCCACTAACATCCCGTCTAAAATCACTGTTGCTCCCATTTCACTTATCTACTGGCTTTTTTGCAACTGTTCCTGCTGAGTGTATCAGAAAAGAAAATCATGAAAGTTTGAGTGCATTTCTCGTTCTTGACATCAGTAATTGGGTCTGTCTCATGAATTTTCCAAATGGCTTTCAGAAATTAGAGTGGATGAGGCTGAAAGTGTAAAGATTGATGAGAGGGACTTGAAATGGTATGAATTTCTTGTATAGTTTATGACTGAGTGGAACCAAACCTCTATGGTCAGTTGCTTGATACTCTTCCTAGACAAGGTCATTTACTTGTCATTGTCATTTGGTACACTACACCACTAACATCTTGCTTTTTTCTCTGTTTGGGGTACTCCTTCTACAGCAGTGCTTGGAAAGTGCTGATATTTTGTTTTTCTGATGTGTAAATGCTGCATATGGGGTGGAAATAGAGATCCCAATGCATTCATGGGCTGGTATGGCTATATGGAGACAGTCGGCACCTCTGGAGTGTCAGTAATTGTGGTTCAGGTCACTGCGTTTGTGTAAAGGAAACAAAACTGATTCAGCAGGATACAGCTTTGCTCCATGAAAACAAAAAGATGCTATGCTGAGAAGAAAAAGCAGTACTGTCACAGCTGTGTGTTGAATCCCTTCATACCCTGTTTGGTGGGCAAGGTGTACACGGAGCATGTTTCAGAACTCCGGGTATTTGTAGGGAAATGTACAATCTGTTTAGTTCTGTGCACTGAGAGTGAACCACTGCTTGTTAAATTGGGTTAAAATAGTCTGAATAGTAAAAACTGTGTATCCCTCAAATGGCACTGTCCATGTTGCTCTAGTTGCCTCTAGGCCTTCTGGCCTATTAGAGTTCTTGGAAACTGTCAACTAGAAATTGGATAGCTGAACACAAGTCAGCACATTGAAATAACTTTAAAAAAAAAAAAAAAAGTCGCTCCTTAGAGGGCAGATCTTAAGTAAAATGAAGCATCAGAAAGTGCTTAACAGAGACCAAAGACATGGAGAAGATAAATAAACTCCTTTCAATGCGGCAAATCAAACATCCCATACTACGCATACTAGTGGCATTTCAGGACTTTTATTACTAACACTGGAAAAGATGGATGAACACAGGATACCAAATTGTTTAGTTTTTTCTAGACGAAAGGAGACAGCAATATCAGACAGGTTTACCAAAAGACAGTGAAGAGTCAGCATAATGATAGATCCACTTTAGTGTAGTCTCTTGGGTCTATAGAAAATAATATGGACATGCATTGTTAGCTTCTACATTGACTCACTACTCAGGAAAGACCTCAGCATCACACTGGGTATCTCAATGGAAACTTCTGCCCCCTCAGCCTCAGTAGTCAAAAGAGAACATGCCAACAGAATCAAACAAAAAGTTTATGGTGGCCAAAAATAGCATTGAAGACACTGAGCATACAGTTGTGTAAATAAAGCACTTTCTTTTTCCCAAAGACTGTTTTCAGTTCTGCTTGCCTGAATTTAAAAATATGCATTAGAAGTGAAAGGAATCCTGGAAAAAAGGGACATGATCAATGCCAAGAGACAGCCACACAAGTGAAGAGTAAAATCAATCTCAGGCTGGCAAAGGTGGAACAAAACCTGAGCAAACAAAACATGAATAAATGGAGAAATGTTCCCCTTTTTTCTACCATGTCAGAGTTAGAGTTCCACTGAATAGCTGCGCAGTTGCCATAAAATATCATCTAAGATCATAGCTGGACTGAAAGAGGTAGGGCACATTCAGAACTGGGTTTGAAAGATTTACAAACCATTGTGGTTGGTGGTATATAGTGCTGACTGGTGGATGTTAAAAAGACACTCCATGATGAACTCTGAACTCCATAAGTTGTGATATTTTGGGGGACAAAATATATTCCCTTTTCTTTCATTTGAAACCCACAGCCAAGTTGAAAAGATGGAGATGACATGGTATCAGCTGAACTGTGTTCTCATTTGGTTTGATAATTCCATTGTTCATTTCTCATCTCCAGGGAAGCAAGATTGCCTGAAAGTGCAGTGAGGATTTAAAGCACTTTCTCTACTCCATAACTTTTAAACCTCATGCGAGTAGTAATGCTTTAGTGTTTTTACTGTCCTGTGAATAAAGTCTTAGTATTTAGTATAAATCATGATGAGCACTCAGCATGTTAAATGGGAACTCAAATAGAGCCAAATGTGTTAAAACTGTTATTCTTTCAGAAATACGGCTGGATGATGTGATTATGACTTTTTTCTTTGATAGCTCTCTCTTCTGCTGTATTAAGACCCTGTAGAGTGAGACAAAGGAGTCTGTTCATGAGGGGACAGAACTGAGGCATTGTGGGACAGGCCCTTGTAATACATGACAGGGAGGGAATGGTACTGAACACCCTTGAAGAAGTTTCTCTGTCAGGTTTTATTCTACTAGAGGATAAAGGAGGTCACCCTCCAGATCACACTGATGCGTTGTCTGGGACAGGGCGTTACTTAACACACTGGGACTTTTCAACTTTTAAAACATTTTCTTTCATTTCCTCTCTTGCTGCCTGGCAAAATCATGAGGAAGACTGACCAGTTGCAAAATTTATCTCCTACGTAATTATGAAAATGAACAGATAATGTTTCACAGTCTCACCCACCTGCCTACCCTAACAAACCTACTCCATGATCAGAATAACTGCAGCTTTTTCCTTGCTACAGTGCAGCTGCCAGCTTCTGTAGTGTCTGCTGGGGCAAGGAGGGAAGGGAACTCTCAGCTGTTACTGAGTGTTAACTTTAGATGTGGCATCGGGTTTCCTACACAAGGGAGCGTTCATATCCCAGGTCCTTCTTAATCAGCTTGAGGATGCCATGTGGGTGTTTGCTCTGTCTCTGATTGAGTGCCAGCGAGCAGCCAGCAGTGAAATCTTTCCTGCAGAGATGCAAAGTGTCAGTCTTGCAGACATGTACCCACCACCCATCTGCTGACAAATGAATATTCTGAATGAGGTCCTTTTTTTGACAAGTGACTCTAAACATACTATGAAGGCGATGGAAGATGTTAACATTCCAGAAGAGCTTTATCTTTTCTGATCTGTATTTTTTTAGTGTTTGAGGGTCCACTGAGATCCTGGTTGTGTGGGACAGTTGAATTTCACTGAAGCAATTTCTTCACTTAAAACTGAGTTTATTCTATCACATCACGTTACTAAGGCACTGGTGTGTTGACAAGACACCTATCCAGGTAAGTAGCAGGGACACTGAACATGAGCCTCATCCTGTGCTGAGTTCTGGTTTGCATGTAATGCAATTAATCTACATGCAGCATTGTGGGCAAGGCATAGTCTCTGGGATTCAAAGGATCTGGAATCATAGAATGGTTTGGATTATAAGGGACCTTAAAGATCATCTAGTTCCAACCCCTCTTCCATGGGGTGGGCAAGAACATGGGGTGCCTGCAGGGGCACCTTCCACTAGAGCAGGTTACTCAAAGCCCTGACCAACCTGACCCTGAACATTTCCAAGGATAGGGTATCCACCACATCTCTGTGCAACCTGTTCCAGTGCCTCACCACCCTCACAGTGAAGAATTTCTTCCTAATATTCTAATATCTTCTTAATTGTTGAGATTCAGGGCTTTGACAACAGCCCTGCTTATTCTCTTGATCTCTAAAATGCCAGCCAAACCTCCCTGCTCCCTCAGAGGAACCTTCTGAGGATTAGTCAGCACTTGGGAAGCCTGTGAATGTGCTGTTTAAACACTGGTAGAAGGGGTAAGTATGGGTAAGATTTTTGCTTGCAAGGCTGCTGTAGTGCTGGGGCAAACTAACGGGGTAGTTATAAATCTCCTGTACTGGAGGCTTTGGGAACAGACTGGATAGGTGAACATCTGCCAGTGTTGGTGTTAACAAGTATTTCATCTTCTCAGAATGCAGTGAGACTGGAGTAGGTAACCCGGTAGCCTTCCCAGACCAGTACTTCCTGATGTTGATTGTCCTGATAGTTTGAGCCAGGGATCTAAGAGTTAAGCAGCCTGAGAAGTCTTGGGCTTCCACTGAGGCAAAGATTTCACAGGTCAGTGCAGCCAGGCCTGGATGTGATGGCTGTGCTCCTATACAAAACCCAACATGTTTCACCTGGACATAGTCCTGTTACTCTGGCTATTTTACTTCTGGATCGAAGTTGGCTTCATTCTGCTTTTTAGGGATGCCAAGAGAGGAGCAGTGGGCTGGCTGCACCTGTTCATATGGATGTGGTGCCACAAGAGCAAGCATTTCCTCCTTGGTGGAGAAATCCATGGAATGAGTTTGTCACTTGCTTCACAAGGGTGAGGCAGTTGAGCGATGCATTCCTGAATCAGCAGGCTCCTCTTGCCTTGGGTGTTCTTCAGCAACCACACATTAAATCTAAAGCTATAAATTGTATAATTTGCATAAGATATTAGACAGAGAAGCACAATGGGACAGACGCTAATTGCTGATTTGGGAAGCCTCACAAGCATTTGCTAGGAGATAAACTGCAGTTACCTCAGTATTGGGCAATTAGTGTTGGTTTTCTAAAAGGAGAGAAGTGTATCACACCAACTGATTTCTTGTACTGTGTAATTTGCTGATTTCATTGTTGCTCTTGGGGACAGTTTTTAAGTTCCTTTTTAAGACAATATTTTTAAAAAGCTTGCTATTTTTGACAAGGAGGCAAATGCAGTTTGGGAGGGATATTCCCACCAAGAAATTTTGATTGCACACTCCTATTTTGCTGCAGGAAAATGAATTCTGCAATAAATTCTTTGGCATTTCATAGTTCTATCCTAGGTTGCCGTGCAAGTGCACCAGATTGCAGATTAGGGGGTTTTGGTTGATTTTTGCTGCCTTTGCAACCCAGAATTTGGTATGATTTTTGGCATAAAATTTATGCAGGCATTTTATTGCGGTTATCATTAGTTTCTAATCAGCTGTTAGGCTGCCAGTTAGTTAAACTGCTAAATCTTAAAATGTGTTCACCTAGATAGTAGAAGTGCTTAGGGGAGTGTAGAGCTCTACATTTGCCAGGTTTTGTAGTCACTCTGAGTGTTGTGTCTTCCAACACTGCCCCACAATGTTTGTATGCCTTCTGTTTTATGAGCTGTTAACAAAATACAGGCAGTTCTGAGACTGTGATGCTTCCCCTTGAGGTCCTGCACTGTGGGAAAGTGAATGTCCTAGATGTTAGAGCTGATTGTAATTGCTTTTGGTTTTCAGTATTTTGAAAGAAAATAATGTTAGAAGAGATCTGAAAATATCCATTTTATTTTCACTGAAGAAATTATCATTTATAATGAGCCTAAAGCGGGCAGTGGAGAGAGTTAGCATTTTTGAGATTTCAGAATTTGGAGAAAAAGAGAAGAAAAAAGCTCTTTTCCTCCCCTTCCTCTCTCCCACTTACTCCACAGCTCACTGGCCCAGAAGTGCCAGGAAGAAGGGTGACTTGTTCTTTTGGACACTTTATTTCAAGTGAAAGTAAACAAGCTTTGCTTTATGTTTCACTGGAAAGCATCTTAATACCTCGATAAAAGTGCAACTGCTTGCAGGCAGTTTGGCCCATCCAATTGTTTGGAACTTAATGTTAAGGACTAGTGTAGCTGTAAACTGGTTGTATATAAAAGTAAAACACAAGCTGCTCACACCAGTGGGAGTCTGGATTTACAAGAGAGTTCCATCTAGAAGATTCTGTGGGCTTGTCTTCATTAGGTGTGTTGCTTTTCATTCCTTCCAGTGAATGACAGCTCTGATGTGGATGCTCTTACACAACTTCCTGCGTGGGAGGAGGGATGAACAGTCCCAGAAGAAAGCACCTTTATAGTCTGTATACCTACATCCATGCAGGTGTTGGGGCAGGGTTACCATTCCAGATGGTAATTGCACCTTTGGCAGTAACCGCTCCATGGATGCAGCTCTTTGCAAGAGCACGCCTGTCCAAGATCATGCGATGTTTTGCCTCTTCCCTCTTGCCTTACTCCTTTAGAGTGATTATTTTCAAAGTCGCTGTTGTGAGTTAGGAGAAATTCTTTGAGAAACAGGCTGGAGATGTATAGCCTGTGTAACTGCCATCATTTAACTGGTTAGAAAAGCTTTAAAAATTATGTAACCAATATCTGAAACTGTAGCAGCACCTGTGCCAAACACAGGCGTATATTGGTCTCTGGAGGCAGATATGGGTGGAGGACCTTACACAGCTGGTTTGTGAAGGTTTCTCTGCCTGGGATTGGATTTATGCACTGGATCCAGCAGTTGAAGCCACCTAAGGCATTGCAGAGGTGAGGGGAAAAAAAAGTAGTAGCTGAGAAAGCTTCAACCCATGGTACATTTGTGCCTGTGAAGCTGTCTTGCTCCCCCAGAACAGAAAAAAGATAGAGTGAGACAGACAGACTGGTTGTGCACACCAAACCTGCCCTTTTTTTGTTCTTCCTGCAAGGAAATGGTACTTTCTGTGTTAGTTCAGTATCCAGGCTTATGAACAACATAGGCAACACAGCCAGGATTATCGAGTCCTGGCCTGCCTGTTCTAAGCATTTTATCATCCAGCCCATTCCAGAAACCCAGGGTGAGCCAGTGAAAAGATTAGCCAGGTTTTCTCCTTCTCCCCACCTTGTTAGAAACATGGAAAGGACCCTTACAATTGAATCCATGAACCCAGCACTACCAGGCCCGCCACTAAACCATGACCCTAAGTGCCACGTCTGTATGTCTGTTAAATAACTCAAGGGTTGGTGACTCCACCACTTCCCTGGGCAGGCTGTTCCAATGTTTGGCAAGCCTTTCATTGATGGAATTTTTCCTAGTATTCAATATAAATCTCCTCTGGAGCAATTTGAGGCCTCTTGACCTATGAGTTGGTACTTGGGATAAGAGACCAACCCCCACCTGGCTACAGCCTCCTTTCAGATGGTTGTAGAGAGTGATATGGTCCCTCCTCAGCCTCCTTTTCTCCAGGCTAAACACCCCCAGCTCCCTCAGCAGCTCCTCACAAGACTTGTGCTCCAGACCCTTCCCCAGCTCTGCTGCCCTCAATGCTCCAGCACATCAATGTCTTTCCTGTCATGAGGGGCCCAGAACTGAACACAGGATTCGAGGTGTGGCCTCACCAGTGCCAAGTACAGGGGGGACAATTCCTGCCCTGGTCCTGCTGGCCACACTATTGCTGACACAGAATGCCAGGATGCCATTGGCCTTCTTGGCCACCTGGGCACAGCTGGCTCAGGTTCAGCTGCTGTCAAATGGCTCCCCCAGGTCCTTTTCCACAGGGCCACTTTCCAGCCACTCTGCCCCAGCCTGTCATGCTCTGTGGGGTTGTTGTGAGTGCAGGACCTGACACTTGACCTTTGTTGACCTCATACAGTTGGTGTCGGCCCATGGATCCAGCCTGTCCAGACCCCCCTGCAGAGCCTTCCTGCCCTTCAGGAGATCAACACTCCCACCCAACTTGGTATTGGCCGTGAATTTACTAAGAGTACACTCAACCCCTGTGTCCAGGTCATCAGTAAATGTATTGGATAGGACTTTGTCCAGTACTGATCCCTAGGGGACACCACTAGTGACCAGATGCCAACTGGATGCAGCACCATTCACCACCAGTCTCTGGGCCTGGCTGTCCAGCCAGTTTCTTATCTAGCAAAGAGTACACCTTTCCAAAATTATCAGCTCTGTGATTTTCCCCAGCATCCAGGTCAGGCTGACAGACCTGTAGTTCCCCGGATCTTCCTTCTGGCCCTTCCTGTAGATGGGCAGCCCATTTGCCAGCCTCCATTTGTCTGGGACCTCCCTGGTGAGCCAGAACTACTGATAAATGATTGAAAGTGGTTTGGTGAGCTCTCGCACCAACTCCCGCTGTGCCCGCGGGTGGATTCCATCCAGCCCCATAGACTTGTGTGTGTTGTAAGTGGTGCAGCAGGTTGAGACCGTTTTCCCTTGGATTAAAGAGGCTTTATTCTTCTCCCTGTCCCTGTCTTTCAGCTGGCAGGTGGCTCAAGAGCCTGTATACTTAAGCAGCTGAGAATCCCTTCTAATTTTAAGTCCAGGTTTACAGGTTTACCCACAGAAAGAAGTAACATCTTGTAACAACACAAATTTCTGTCTATATTGGCTGGTTTACAATTTGTTGCAGCCTGAACATGTGCGCAAAGAAAACCAGCTCATATTGAGACAGAGCTGGGTTCAAAGCATAAGAGACATGCACTGCATGAGAATCACATCTAGATGTGCACAAACTTCTCTGAGGCTAGCAGTGCTTGTCTTATCTTCCCTACTTATATATCAGATTTACCACAAGAATTTTATCTTAAGGGAAAAAAAGTGTCATAGTTCTCTATCTAATCCTACAATCAGGATGGTTTTTTCCCCTTCTGATTTAGGAATAGAAAGGAATCCTTAAACAAAATTTATCTCCTAAATAAAACTATACTAAATTTTAGGTGCGTTATTGACCTTTTCCATTAGTGAATTGCATTGGTGCATTAGTGTTTGTTTAGTTGCAATGAAAGTCAAAGCCTGCCTGGAACTGAAGAGTAAAACAAATGCATTTCATATTGAATGTAATGTGTATCATGACATGCAGATGGTTTTGATCCATTTCCCTTTTGCACTCTCATTCAGTCTTTGTCTTTTACATTACTTTGTCCAAAATAATCTCTTGTAATAACTTTCCATACTTGGTTAGCCTTTATAGGAAAATTAATTTTTCCTTTTGTAAAGGTAGATCTATGTGAACTGAACGTTTGTTCAGGCTCACAGGGAAGATTTTTTTTCTTTGAAACCTAAATGTAAGAAGGCTTCCTCTTCTTTTTTGACTTGAGAAAAACAACTGATCTTTTCAAAACATCTTCTGTTTTGTGCTCTGGTTGTGTCTTTTTTTTTTGCTATATACACCATGTACTGCAACTTCTAAAGACTAGAGTGTTGACGTGTGATTTAGTGGCTGTAGGGTACATAATATTAATCTAGGAACAGCACTATCATTATCTTCATTAAAGCAAGGGTATTATGTCAGCCAGAAGGTACAGAGAGACGCTGAAGTTGTTAAATCTTGTTGAAGAACTGCATTGTGCTGGGACTTGGAAGGCTTGATTCTGTTTCAAGACTTAGTGATGGTGCCTGAGTAGGTATTAATCTCTCCACTTCCTTGTTTCTTCATTTCACACCCCTGTCCTTCATCAGTCCTATTTGGCTTGACACTTTTCTGAGGGGGACACCACCTATTATCGTGTGTTTTGCACAGTGCTCAAAATCCTGGTCTTGCAATGCCACTGTAGTACAAATGATCCTACAATGTTAGGGGAAGATGGTAAGGCTTCCATGGTGTCCACATAGCTTTTAATTGTAACTGTATACAGAGGAAACCCTTTGAAACCACATTTAGTGGAAGCTAAATTCTGAGCTATGACCTGGTTTCTTTAAACATTCAGGTTTTGTCGTTATTTTGAAGCCTACAGTATCTAATGCTAAAAATACACTGTACTGAGCTTCCCACATGTAGGTAGTTATATAAATCTTGCCATAAATAATACTTGTTCACTCGATCATTATAGAAATGTCTCGACATGCAGTTCATAAGGGATTTGCTCAGAGCAAACCAAAATTGAGTAGAAAAATACAGATTAGAATGAGAGTTCCTAGACCTATTTAGATCCTTTTATAGCATCTTTTCAATCATTTCGTAGCCTAGTTTGTCATTTTTCCAATATCTAGACAAAGCTGAAGAGCACTAAGGAGAATCCTGCTTAATTCTTCACAGTCAGCTGTGAAATGTGAGGGGCTGGTACTGCACCTTTACAGTTGCTCATCTTGAAAAGGTTAAGTTAAATATCTTAATAGTCTGACATTGTTATATGAGTAGAAGCATAGGGTGGAAAGCTGGATTTCACAGCCATTTTGTAGAAATGTTTGAGACTATAAAACTAAAACACTGAGTAGTAAGAAAGTCCTGGTTGATGATAGTTATTGGAAGGAAGTGTATTTTATAAATAGGAGGGAGAAAAGCATAGATGAACTGATGGTATACAAGGCAGCATTCTTCAGCCTGGCAAGCAAAGTCCAAATGGATTTGAACTTAAAAAAACAGAAAGACCTTATAGGAGCCTTTCAGTATGTAAAGGGGGCTTCCAAGAAGGCTAGAGATGGACTTTTCACAAGGGCATGTAGTGAAAGGATAAGAATGGCCTTAAGCTGAGGGAGGGCAGGTTTAGATTAGATAATAGGAAGAAACTTTTCACTGTGAGGGTAGTGAGGCACTGGAACAGGCTGTCCAGAGAGGTTGTGGACTCCCTGTCCTTGGAAGTATTCAAGACCAGGCTGGATGGGGCTCTGAGTAACCTGGTGTAGTGGAAGGCATCCCTGCCCATGACAGGGGCATTGGAACTAGATGATCTTTGTGGTGCTCTCCAACCTAAAGCATTCTGTGATTCAATGAAAAAAAGATTGGTGCTGGAGGAGGGTTATTTGGACAGATGGCAGTTATGAAAAGCCAATCATAGGATATCACATAAAACTTGCAAGTATTGGTATAGCAAAGCAGAGATCAAAACATTAGTGAAGGTGCAGGCTTGTACTAAGCAAACTGAAGTGAAATCTGAGATGGGAGCGAGTGGTGCAGTTGAGCTCTGAAAGAGTGTAAGTAACAAGCATATGTCAGAAATTCTTACTGGAATCTCAGGATTGATTTAATTAGGAAGAAAATGTTTTGACTTAATTCTCAGAAATGAGCAATCCCTACTCACGTGAATCCCAGTTTTGCCTTGGGTTCTTCTGTCAAGTGATAGATGTCATCGGTGCCCAGCCTACCAGTCCCTCAGCCCAATCCATTGCCTTCATGCCTTCTAGTTTATTCCTGCACATCCTGCTTCAAGTTGAAAAATAAGATTATAAAATCATTGTACCAGGAGCTGCTGTGAAATTTGTTTCTGCAAAGAAACAAAATTGCAGTTTGTTAGACCTATTAGGAACAGCCAAACTCTGTAGAACCTAATTCACACCTCAAAATAAACCTTGAAATTGAAAAAAATTACAGTGTACAGAGCAGCAGGGCAGACTGCTCAGACAGCTCTGGGGGAGAGAGACCTGTCTCCCATGAAGAGTGGATGGTTTTTGGTGCCCAGCTCCTTCTGTCCATGGAAAGGGCAGCCTGTCTGCTCCCCAGGACCCCTGCAGAGACTTTGTTATGCTAGAGCCCTGGAGTGGGAAGGAACATGGAGGGATTTTAAGCAGCAGATGGAGTGTAGTGTTCACTTCAAAAGTATGTATTTTTTTTTGTGGGTCCCAGATCTCATTTCTCTACACGAGGTGAGAATTGTGCTTAGCTCTGCTTTGAGTTACCCCTGTTCTGGATGCAGTAGGGGTTGTGTTGCAAGTGGAAGATGAATGGAATTACTCAGGTCATCCTGGTTTACCTCCAGCAGTTCTCATCCAGCTGCTTTGATTCTAACTAACATTTGTGGGTCAGATCTGTGAGTTCACTGCCTTTTGATGTAGAATGTTGTTGCAAAAGAATTGCAGTTTTCTGACCTTTTGTTGTTCTCTCATTTCTCTGCCTCCCTTTTTTCATTCTGGCTACATGATCTATGAATGTAAGATTGAGCAGGGATCTTTTCCAGGAGGATACTCATCTGTTTCCCTTAAAAAGCAGACAGGGAACGTGAGTGAGAGAAGGTAGATTGAGAAGAATAGGAAATTGAAGGAGTGTAGTGGGGTTGCATTAATAACCATGAGAATAAATTACACTGGTTTTGAAAAGGATATTGCAAAAGAAGTCAGTAATTAATATTTAGGGAGTTTGGGGTTTTTTTGTGGGGCTATTTAAAACTTATTCTATAGAGTATTTCCTATAACTTAATGCAAGTTATTACAAAGTAGTGAGAGAACAGATATTGAAACATGAGAATTTTCCTGACCGGACATGACAGGAAGCAGTTAGACTTTTAGGAGAATAAACAGTGAAAAAGATTTTTAAAAAAGTCTGCTTTTTCTATCCATATCAAATAACATGCTAAAAGAGGATACCAAGAGCAGATGAAGCAGTTTGTGATTGTTTATCTTCAGTTCCAGGTGACATCAGTGCTGGAAGCAGCTCTTCTCAGACTGCAGCTCTCTTCTCACCTAGTGAGAAGAAAAACACGATTAGAGAACATCTGCTCTAGTTCAAAGTTATTTGCAAGAGAACCTAAGGCCACTTAATTCTAGGTTTTACACATGTACAAGACTAGAGCATGAATTCCACTGGAGAGTGCTTATTCTAAGCAAAAACACCCGACAAAATGTTCCAATATGTGAACGCAGTTGCCTTATCCACATGCTAAATCTGGGTGTGGAGCTTGACAGGTACTGTTTGTCTTCTAAGCATCTGGAAATGTGTGCTCATTTTTCCCTTCCCATTTTATTAACTCTTAGTGGTTCCATGGCCCCCACGGGGGAGGATTTCTGCCCTGCTCAATATTTGCCAGTTTAAAAGCATTGTGAGCATTATAGCACAAGCCTTGATGGACTGATAGTGTTTAAATGTTGGGGGTTAGTTTTAATCTGTGTCTTAACAGAAAGTAGCTGGAGTGTACCTGAAGTACCTTACCACAGATTTCTGTGTTCAGGTCGTCTGGGGTAAGACTGTTCCCAGAGTAAATACACAACATGCTTGTGTCCTTCCATACCAGCAGGAGATCTGCACTTACTCTGTAGCACTGTATTATGCCCAGTCTAATGCCCAGGCTTTTGATTTTTAGTAATTCAGACAGGGATGTTTTTCTCACCATTGCAGAATACTTCTGACAAGCAAGAACAATGGAAAGAGGTAATATTTAGGCTTCAGATCCCAATGTCTCCAAAAGTAGCCAGAACCTAAAGCAGTAGTTTTTTTCCCTCTCCTCATCTGTCAACATCTCAAAAATTGCAGTGTCCTATTCTTTTCTCTCTAGAGCCCTTGGCTATTCAATTTGCCTCAAGTGAAGTTAAAATCTCAAGTGTTTTATATGACGTAAATGGTCCAAGACATCTGGTGGGACCCCTGGCTACCTTTCTTCCTCCATCTTCTGTTTTCTTAGTCTTAAATTAAGCCGGTGTCAGTGCTGGGCTTTTGTTGACTGAAGAGGGGTTATGGAAATTCGGTATAGGTTGTCATTCAAGTAATATAAAACGCATTTAATAAGAAGAGCCACAGGGATTGAGTGTGAAGAAATCTCTACAATGAAACACTTTTCTTACACTCACTGTCCAGCTTAACTCACCCTCTTCTTTTCTGCTTCACCAGCTAATGTCCAAAAGTAGTTGTGGGCTTTCAAGTTTGATCAGATTGTAAGGAGCAGCCTCTCGGAAGAAGGGATCAGAGAAAGATTAACACTGCTGGGAACTTGGTGTTTACCATGTCAGTGGTGTGATTTAACTTTCTCCTTTATACTGATTGTCATAAGGGTTAAATAAATGTCATAGCTTTTAAACACAGTACGAAAGAGTGACACTGCTTTGTAGTTTGAAACAAAACATGTCTTTAGGGCTGGGCAGCATATCCAGAGTTGAGATATCATGGTAATTAAAATTAATGATAATTTAATGTAGTGATCCTTATCCTGTAGGAAGACTTGTTTACTCAAAATGAAGTACTACATATGCTAAAGTCAGAGTTTGATGTAGGGGAGTAAAAGTCCATGAGCTGGCAGTATGACACCAAATGGAGCTCAAATAAACCAGACTGTATATTTGTGTTTTAATTAACTTAATAGATCTGTCTGTGAAGGGCTGCAGCTAAACTTCGGTAGACTGAGTTGACCAGAGACCTGCTGTTCCTAAAATAGGATATATTTGTTATTTTTTCTATGACATTTACCATTTGAGACATCTCTAGCTGATGGCTGGATAAGATTAATATTGGGACAAGTCTGCCATTTGTCACAGGGCTTCCTGAAGTGTCTTTTGCTAGTACTGACCTTTATGGTACATAATGATGATATCCTTACTGAAGGATTTTTCTTAATGGGAAAATGCCCATCAACCAAATTCTCACCGTCATCCTGTGAACGACTCTCCTGGGAACCTCTGATGTAATTACTAGTTCAAGTGCTATTACCGAGATTAGAGACATCTGTTTGCTTTGATTTTCCGTCTCACAGTGCCCTGAAATACCGTGCTCAGCTGGAGCCAGCAAAGCCTAAAGCAGCAGTAGTTGCCTCTGCTCAGTGTGCAGAGCGTGCTGTGTGTTGCTTTGCAGGGAACAGCTTATTTCTGTGTCACACTTGTACCTAGCCACGGGCATTGCATCCTGCAGGGAAAATGTACTTTTCTTCCAGACTGTATCTTTTCCCAGTAATGGGGTAGCCCTCATTGACAAGTATGTGCTAGCTCAGAATCATAGCAGCCTCTGAATTTACTCCTTTTCAGGGTAAAAGGAAGAAGATGTGTTATGGAAGGGTGCTACTCAGGTCTGATTCCTTTCACGCTGCAGGGACTAGGGATGCCTGTGTAATCAGCTGAACACATCTCTTCTGGGAGGGGGAAGAGTGAATGTTGTATGGAGTTTTCTGGATTCAAAACCAGAATCTGAGCATCTTTCTTAACTCTTTGAGCTGAGCCCCACACCAGACACATCTATATAGCAAACACAGAAACCCCAACCTAATCCAGCTACAAAATCTGATTCTTGATTTAAAGTTAACCTAAAGTTAAAGCTTATTTCCAGCTATATGTTATTGTCTATATACTCAATCTGAGAATGAACAGAACATGTATAATATGGCATTTTAAATTTTAAATTAAGTAGGTGTTTTTTGGTAGGGGCAAGGCAATATGTGGTGTATTTGGGTGGGGATGGCGTTAAGCAAGTTGATTCCCTGCAGGCATCTCACTTGGAATATTGTGCCCTACCTACCTGCATGCTAGTCTTTGCAAATTCATATCTAGATGCAATTGTGGATGAAAGTCACAGTCTGACCAGCACTACCAAATTCTGAGTTGGGCCTGCAGTGGTTTTGTTGGAGCAAGACTTTTCTCCCTCCTTCTGAACACACGGGTGGGAGGATTTACAACCTGACTTAACTGCACAGATATTACATAATATCTCTTTGATGATGGCCTCTGATTAGTTTTCTAAGTCACACAAAAGGAATGCGGTCTGTTTAATGCTCTGTAACTGCATAAGCGCATTTTACCAGCTTCATTATAACTCTGCTGAAATGCATTCCCTTCTGATCTAAGACAATCTAAGTTAAGAGCTATTTTTTAATTATTTCATATTCTTTTTAGAGCAGTTTCTAGTTCTTAATAACTAGATTTTTTTTTTTTAGGGCACTTTATTATGAGAAATAGGGACTTTGTGTAGGTGACTGTGTTCAAAACCTGACCTGCATCTACAAGCATAGTGTTCTCTTGCATTCCACCGACCTCTTCCAACCAAGTATCTCGTTTTGTTTCAGGAAGGGGCTGTTTTAACCTCACAAAGATTGCATAATAACCTGGTACATTGAAATACAACCTAAATAGCCTAAAGTCCCAAAGCAAGCTTACGGAAGTATGGTTTTTGGTTTTTTCTCCAAATCTTCCACATTGAATACAAAATCGTTTGATTGCTTTGGCGTAAAGAATCTGTGCTATAGACTCAGCACAAGTCTTTGCAGGCAAAAGTCTTTAAGATTTTTTGGCAGAAACTTGCACCGTGTTACTGAAATGCTTCATTATAGTGGCCAGACTCTTTCTGTTCCATCCCCAGTATAGCAACTTCACTGGCAAAGGATTTAATCAAACTGAAATGCAGAGTTCAAAACTTCTTGAAGCAGCTGAGAGGGGAGGGAGCACAATGGAGGCCTGTGTGAATCGGGAGCAGCATGCTGATGATGAATGGGAACAGCAATGTGTTGTTTCTTCTGGTAAATATGAAAGTAGTAGGTGGTAAGCTTGAAAAAAAAACCCCAACATTTTCACTATCCTACACTGCATAGCTAAACAAGGAAATTCAGTGCCACAGAGTGCTGTGAATGCTAATTTGTGTGCGTTCAAAAAAGCAACTAGATTCATGTCAGAAAAACCTGTTGAGAGCAGATAAACCCTTTACTTTCCTGAAGAAGTCCCTGAAGGGCTGCTGCAAGGGGCTGTGACAGGGACAACGTCCTTGTAAGCTTTTGTGGTTTTATACTCTTTGCTGGACACCTGCCACTAGTCTTTCTCTCTGCTGATTTGTGCTATTATGATCTGGCATTGTCCTGATACTGGAAAAAAGTCCCCTTCAGTAAAGGATGTTGAAGATCTCCTTGGCGAAGACCAAAAGAAAAGGGAGGGGAGGAACTTAAAGGAAAAATAAAATACAGAGAAACAAAGTGAATACTAGGAACAGTTTTCATGGGAGAGTGTGAACACGTACCCTACTGCTAAAAATACACATCTGAGTTTCCAGTTTTTGGAAACACCACAGGGCTCCACAAACCTGGTAATGCAAAGGATTAGTCTTATCCTGGGGAACAAAAACACCTTCTTGATCCTGGCTGGATGAATCTTTTTGGTCTCTTAAAAAGACTAGCAAACCTAAATCTGGTTTGTTTAATACAGTGTGTTTAAGTCCTGTCCCCTGTCATTCCCTGTATTGGTCATATTGCAGTCAGATGGGTGTTCAAGTAAAAAGATAGCTGACATTTTTCCAGGCTTCTCTGATGAGAAGCTGGAATGAAATACATCTGAAATTACTTTAAAAATGTTGGTACTGGTGCCTGCAGGTTGTACCTGCTGGATGAGGTGGGATGATGCCTGTGGGGATCCTACCTTGTGTTGAGGAGCAACTTTTGAGCCAGTCCTGGGCTGTGTTCTCCTGAAAAAGTGGTCTGAACTTTGGCTGACTGCAGTTTAACCCTGGATTTTGGCAGCTCTGTGTAAGGCAGAACATAATGATTAGGCTCATGCTGCAGAATATAAGTGCTTTTGAAATGGGATGCAAAGGTTAAAAATGAAATGAAATTAAAATCCTTGGGTATTTTTTGAGGGAAGCTGAAGTAAAATGAGTAGAGGAACTTGCAGAAGTGATCATGAACTGTAATAAATGAAAATCCTTTAGAAATCTAAAGTCACTTCTTAGAAAGATACATTATTAAATGTGGTCTCTGGGATTTCCTGCTTGGTAGGATAAACAGAAAGGGGAGAGGAAAGGTTGGTAATTTCATTCATACCTAACTCAAATTCTTGCTAATGAAGAACCAGTAATTTCCCAGTTGGCAACTACAGGTTTGAAATGCTTCATTTTTCACTGTGCTACATGAACATCTGTCCTGCTATTTGCCTTTCATACAGAAATTAATTTCTCCTTGTCTGAGATAAGCTTGCAAAATATTTATGGGGAAAAGCTATGAAAGTATATCAGTATTAGGGGAAAAAAGCATGAATGTATTGGTTTGTTGGCAGGGATATGTTTATACAATATTCTCTTACTTGAGCAGACTTAAGAAACAGGCATTGAAGACAGGGTATTTATTTCAATCACAGACCAATAACTATTGCCAAAATGAACATAGTTACTGTTTCATGGTATACAGGGCAGGGGTCATCCTGCAGATTTGAAAGCAAATTCAAATGAGCATCTAGCTCAGCTTCATGGTGAAGAATATGAACTGAATAAAGTACATAGTGTAGAAGAGTTACAGTTTCAAAAGATGCTGAGATATCAGCTCTGTGCCCTGAACATGCCTGGTTCAGACATGTCTTCTGCTTTGTTTCAGCCAGCAGAGGCTGTGGCAGTGCCATCCTCCTTGGGTTCTCACTATGTTTGCTTTCCATGGCCACAAGGTTGAATCAACCTAGGAAGAAGGCCTGCCTCTGCTTTCCTTTACACTAGTATTCAGTCCTGATGCCACAGGAAGATTAAGCTTCCAGCCTCTACAGCAAGGTGGTTGCATTGGTTTCCCACCGGTTGTTCCACTGCCACATCCACATGCTAATTGCCGTACTGTCATGGCTTGCTTATGATTGAATAAGTGTGAATGTCACAAGCATTCTATTAGGCCCTGAACTGTGGGAGGGTGCTTGCCTTCCTCACCAGCCTCCCCCTAGAAAAATGCAGGTGAATGATGAGGGTTTGTTGGGAAAGAAGGGGCATTTCTGGTTTTGTGGTTCCCTCATTGGTCAGTCTTGGAATGATACCTTCCGTGAGCGTGCTGGAGTGTAAAGCCTGTGTCCTTGTGCCCCGAACAGAGCTATCAGAAGGAAATGAAGGAGTTTGGTTCCACAAGGGTGCATTTAGTTAGAGCAGCCCCTAAAGTCCGTAATGATAGTATTAAGTGCTGTGAACCAAAGTCCTGTCCTCAATCTCTCATTTAGAAGGAGCAGCAAGCTGTGAGTTCAGCAGGGTATGAGTTCTGTTAGACTTTGTTTCCTCTCTGTTCACAAGTGCCTGTTCCTGCCTGGAAGCCTGAACCGTTGCTCTCAGGTGAACAGAGTAGACAGGATGCCTCCCTCTTCTGTGCATTTGTATGAAAGTGGTCTGCAAAATCAAATAGCGGTAGTGACATATTTTTGCATGAGCGAGGTAGGCTCATGCCACGTGCTCTTTGCTGCTATCCTGTCAGGTTGGATGTGGCTCCCTGGCGCTTTCAAAAGCTGTGATAGCCTAACCACTGTCATGGTCACAGCCATCCCTTCACAGCATTACGCAAGGCACGATCATCTTTTTTCACAAGAAACTTGGCGTGTTCTCTGCTTCCCCTTTCAGTAAAGCACCAAATCTCCCAATGGTTTCCTGCTTTTGTAGTCTGCTGTATGCTGTGCAGACAATTCCTAAGGAACCTAAGGAGACTATAATTAAACACTTGATGGAGAAGCTTGAAATGTTGATGTTACATGCCTGAAGACTGTAAAATATTGATACCTGCTGTGATTTTCTAGTTCTGAACACACTTAGGTTTCTCCCCATTTTTTCAGTTACACAATGTAACTGATACTTGCAACGTCTCTTCCTGTGGAGACCTTGCAAGGAGTCCTCAGGGCATTTCCTCCTCTTGTTCTGCTAAAACTAAGGGTTTTCAAGGACAAACATGTTGTAAGACTGAGCCGTGGTACATTCCTGACTGTTTTCAGGTCCTGTGTCGCCTCTTACTCGTGGCACATTTTTGGAGACAAAATGTTGCCCCTGCTCTTGGAGTGAGAATCCCCTTCTTTAACTGACAGCATATTGTATTTTGGCACAGGATGAATGTGTTTCTGGAATTGCCTGTACAAGTCTCCTATGTCTCACTACGGCATTTGGCTGCTGCAGACAGTACATAGATGTGACTAATAGTCAGACTTACTGGAACAAAACAAATGCTGGTACTGCCTGGGTTGGTGTCCCGGTAGGGTGCTAACATGTCCTTGTTTGGCAAAACAGAGCATTCCTTCCTGAGTGCTTTCCCCTTCTTGCTGAGCTGAACTCAGCAGCACTGAGAAATAACAGCATCCTCCTCCGCATTCATCTCAGAGAGAAGCTGCTGAGGTCAGGTTTTGAAGGCTGTTCACCAAGAGACCAAAGGTACATCATTCCTGCATTTTAACACAAGTTAGGTTGAATTTTACAGCACCTTGTCTGCAGTGGCCTAATGTCTTCTGTTGCCCTTTTCTCTGGTAATGTGAGTAAATTATCCAGAAAAGATGTATGTGCACTGCTTTGCTGCCTAATACGTGGTACTCGGGTTTTTTTCTAACAAATGGTGCCAGTGCTAGCCTTGGGGAAGAGGAAGGAAAGCTGAAATGTTCTTGTCAGGGCACATTCGTGGTCTCAGAAGTCCTCTGTTTGCATAATTTCATGTTCTCCAAATGTGAGTTCAAGTCAGGAAGAACAGCCTCTCCACCTCAGAGAACTGATGTGTTTGTACAGCCTGTGTCCTGCTTGTTTCTGAAGTGCTTTGAGCACTGATGTGCTGATCCTTGCGTTTGAGAGGCCCTACGGAAATTTGGACACCTGCACGGTGCTGGTGGCACAGCTTACACTTACGTAAAATCATCCATGGGCGCAAGGACCAAAATAAGCAATCACTAATCATCACAGCAATGCAAGAGCACAAAGTCGAAACCCAGCAAATAGTCAGGGATATGAGCTTCCAGACACATGAGGATATCTCGTATAAAGCTTCAGCTATGTGTCTGTGTTACGTATCTTCGCAAATCTGAATGTTATTTGGGATCACATTCTACATTCTTGGAATAAACTAAAATGCTCATACTCTATGTGATGTTCATAGCTTTTATAAACTTTTCCACTGCACTTTTTTACTTCAATATTTTTGCATCTTTGTTTCCTTTCTTTATATTTAAATGCTTCAACAAACATTGTTCAGCTGTTGCATTGCAAGTGGCTGGTGATTCAGAGCAGACCCAGAAGTGGTTAAGTTATTGGTTCAGATGGAGTCAGGCACAGAAGATGAGGTTTTCCACCCCTGCCGACAGGCTGTCTCTTGATGAGCCGTTGTAGGGTTTTGTCTCTTGTTTTCACTGCTGTAAAATGTATGGGTGATGAGTGCTGCCTTTGTAAAAAGGGAAAGATCTCCAAACAAGGAGTGCTGTATGAGAGCCAGAGACAATTGCAGGTATGTCCTGAGCGAGCCTACCACCAAAACCCTCTGTTGCTCTGGTCAGTTCACTGAGGGTCTGCTTCAGCTTCCCTGGCAGTAAAATGAAACTGCTATTGGATAGTGCAGGAATGAAGGAAGAACCTTTGATGCATATGGAACTTTGTGTATTTGAAGAGGTTTATATAAATAAAATGTACATCAGTGATAGCAGCGTGGAGTTTTTATGGGCATTCTTTCATCTGCATTTAGCTAGCTGAAAAGTCTAATCTTGGTATATACTCTGTGGTTTTGGTTTTTTTTTAATCTTTGCAAATACAGGCTAATAATTTTCATCTAATAATAAGCAGATTAGTAAAGTTTTGACTGCAGGACATGACTACATGTCTCAGAAATCTACTAATTGCCCTTGAAGTATTTAGCTTTCCCAGACCTACAGGTATGTTCCTCATTTTGAAAGTTCTCTGTCTCTTAATGTCTTCTGTTGCCCTGACTTTGTTACAGCATTTTCAGTCTGTCAAAAAGAAAATGAGTACCCAGATTCCCAAAGCCTGGAAAAAGGTCATTAAATAGATCAGACAAAAAGGAAATAGCATGTCTACTAAATCAGAGATGTTTTATACAAACCATGATGGGTCATGCTGAGAGCTGTCTAACTTGTTGAGCTTAGCAATGTTTCTCTTCCTGAAAATTAGCCAAGAATTCAGCTCTTTCCATAACTTTCTAATCCACCTACAGAGCAGAGTTCAGATACTACAACTGGTATGGTATGAATCCAGCATTTTCCTGACTGGGTAGTCTGTAAAACTTCTTTGATTACAACATGATTAAGAATAGAGTTTAGCCTGTGATTTTACTTACCCTGTTAGTTACTGTTAAATTCTTTTGTGCAGGACATACATTGTAGAGCATAGGATTTTGACATATCTTTGCAGCATTGACAACCACCAAAAAGAGGGCTAGAAGACAGCAGGTACAAATCAAGTTTTTGCAATTATTTACTTCTCAAAGAAGTGCATTTTCTGAAGACACAGGACATTCCTTTTCTTTTGAGAAAGAATCTGTTGAATACTGGGAATTGACTCTGATCACATGGGGAACTTTCCTCTTCAGTGATCTCACAGATACTCTGAGCCACAAATTATGGTATTGTTTTTTAGATGGATGTGTCTGTGTGGCTCCAGGCATCTTCTGTCTCTGAGTCACTGTCATGTGTCCTGTCACTGGCTGTTGTGAAAGGGAAAACCCTTGTTTTACCAACTTATAGGGCTCACAGCTGTTGGACAGCTAAGGGGTGGATATGATACTGTCTGACCTTCTAGGAGTCGGCATCCCCTGTATTTCTTGGTGTAGGTGCACCACATTTAGGGAACTGAGGACAGTTGACCAGAATTTCGAAGACGTTCCTACACAGCTGCCTGCACTCACACAGCTCCTGTTTTCTAAATGATCCAGTCTGTGGCTCTGCTATACCTCAGTTTTCTTCAATCCATCCATAATATTTGAGACTTCTTCCTCTTGAGGTATTACTTGGCTTTTTCATATATCCTTCACTGAGAAAACCAATAAATGTGACACATTTCTTTACAACTTTCATTCGTTAGATTGGTTAATGAAGGGAGATGTAAAATGGATCCAGCCACCAGGGGAAGGGAAAAAACCATCTAAGCTTGAGTTTTGGCAAAGGGGACTTGAGGAAGGACCTGGTTTTAGAGATGTCACAAATGGAGTTTATCCTTGAGAAAGCTTGTGACAAGATGGCAGTGTGTAGGTGCAAATGGGAAGGTCAGGGATGGTGGCACGGTTGAGTTAGAAGAGGAGGTCGGACTTGGTGGTGGACAAATGGACAACAAACAATGTGCTAGAAGACTTGCGGGCTGTCCTTTCACTAAAGGATCCGCCAGGATGAGAGGGCCTAGACAGTGAATATTTTGCTGTATTCATCAAAGTGAGGGGATAAGGAAGAGAAAAGTGACATGGTCATTATATGTAGAAAGCACATAAAATTTTAGAATGCTTTAACTTTTAGAGAAAGCACCTCCCCTGCGCCTTAAATCCTGACTAATTGGAGATAGCTGTATATCAAGCCTTAAATACATAAACCATTGGGGAAAAAGAAGTATACCTCAGTACAACTGGTCCTTATGTCAGCAGATGGGAGCTACTTGCAGAGGCAGGTACAACTCCTCCAGCCCAGTGCAGTACAAAGAGATAAACTGAAAAAAGATTCCCCTCACTGCATGAGGGGAACTCCATACTAGGTAGTTAGGAGAGAGCAGGAGGTGTAATCCAGGGCTCATAAGTTGTTACAAGTGTAAGATTCAGGAAGTAGCAGCAAGCCTGTGCTGAGGAGCCCAAGACAAAACCAGAAACACACCTACAGTCAGGTGGTCCAGGGCAATATTTGCACTCCATTTTAAACAAGTAAAATTACACTAGAAAGTTTATTTGGGAGCTAATGTTTGCCGAAGTGGAGAATATGATTCAGGATTTGTCCTGGCCAGTGTTGCTACATACAACCTAAGGAAACTTTGTAAAGGGCATGTAGTGATAGGACAAGGGGGAATGGCTTCGAACTGAAAGAAAGTAAGTTTAGATTAGATATTAGGAAGAAATTCTTCATTGTGAGGGTGGGGAAGCACTGGAACAGGTTGCCCAGAGAAGTTATGGAATGCCCAATCTCTGGAAGTGCTCAAGGCCAGGTTGGATGGGGCTTTGAGCAACCTGGTCTAGTGAAAGGTGTCCCTGCCCATGGCAGGGGGATTGAAACAAGATGATCTCTAAGGCCCCTTCCAACCCAAGCGATTCTATGATTCTATGAAATCAGCCACAAGTTCTCTGTCTTTTCTGGACTTTCTTGCTGGGTGTTTCTGCATGTGGACATCTCCTCCACCCTTGCTGGTATACTTGACAGGAGAGGGTAGCAAGTTCATAAATCAGGAGTCAGTGTAGTAACTGAAGCCAGAAAATGATAGGTATTTCTTTGTGTATTCAGACTATACAGGTCAGCATTGTTCCCTGCAAGACAGGAATGCACATTTCAGAAAAACAGGAAGATTACTTTGCAGCAACAGTTCTTGTGAAGGTAATTGTCTGGCAGCACAGAGCAGGTCATTGCACTTCACACTATCTACGTAAATTTACATGTGTATGCAGTACAGGAATTTACAAACAGTGGGTAGAGATAGATATGTCCAGAAATTACTAGTTTTAAACTGCTGAATGTATAAGATAAAATCACTGGTCAAATGTGCCTGTGTCCATGGGCTTTACTGGTACACAGACAGCTTCAAGAAACAAGTTGGCTGGAGCCATGTGAGATGAATTCCCTTTTCTGTCATGATTATTCACTGGCACACAGCTTTTGGGAGCTCACAGCCGGACTCAGGAGGCTCCTTGTTTCTGCCATGTGTGCTGGCACGTCAGCCAAGGACTCCATTCTGGTGGAGTTGTCTTTCCTCCCTCTGCCTTTTTATTGCCATCTCCCTCCTGCCCAGGTGTTATTGAAGGAGATCAAGTGCTGGACTTGCTGCTTTGAAGCACTGAGGTTTTCATGGAATAAGTGGCTTCTGGCTGCTGCTAGCTGCTTGACATGCCCAGTGTCAAACGAGGGACACAGGCATTGATTGCACCGAAGATGCAGCCGAAGACCTAGTCTTACAGTGCCAGAGAAAATAGAAACCACTTCGTCCTGGATTCTGCTGGAAGTCTGACATCTTAGCAGATGACATCCACAGAAATACCAAGCTTGGGCACGTGCCCCTTCCACTACCTCTTCTCCATGATGTCAGAGAGAATCATGCAGCACAGGATTTTGTCTTGGCAGCCTGTCAGCAGTGTGGCAAAAGTGTCAGCTTCCTACACCAATACAGATTTCAGGATAGTAGGTAAGGACTGCGGGTCCTTGCCTCCCAATAGCTTCTCACAGGTATTGCAAAGCCTTTTGATGAGTGTTGGGATCTGGTGAGTGAGAGCTGTTCCATGGGATATTTATCCAGAGTGCTTTGCAGTTGTTTATGGAAAGAGATCACAGAATATGCTGAGTTGGAAGGGACCCACAAGGATCATTGAGTCCAACTCAACACAGCACAATCCCCAAGAGCCACACCATGTGCTTGAGAGCATTGTCCAAACACTTCTTGAATTCTCTCAGGCTTGGTGCTGTGACCACTTCCCTGGGGAGCCCATTCCAGTGCTCAGCCACACTGGGTGAAAACCTTTTTCTAATATCCAGCCTAAACCTCCCCTGACATAACTTTAGTCCATTCCCTCAGTCCTGTCACTGGTCACCAGAGAAGAGGTCAGTGTCTGCCCCTCCTTTTCCCCTCATGAGGAAGTTCTAGACTGCAATGGGGTCTCCCCTCAGTCTCCTCCAGGCTGAACAGACCAAGTGCCCTCAGCTGCTCCTCATATCGCTTCCCCTCGAGGCCCTTCACCATCCTCATTGCCGTCCTTTGGACACTCTCTAATAGCTTAATATTTACAGGGCTGTCTGAAAACTTCAGCAACAGAAACTAATCCAATGTAAACAACATTGTGTGTGTGCATTCCTTTGCTATAGTTATACTAACATAATTAGGACAGAAAAATATACACTAACAAAGCTTTCCCATGTAGATAGGTCTTTTTCTTTCTGATGTTTAAAATACTCATAGCTTGTTTGTCTCAAGAGTTATTTTTTCTCATTGATTTGGAGTGGGCCCAATCCACCTCACTTGGGAAAAATCAAGTTGTACCAGTCTCTGTAGTAGGCAGCAGCCTTGCTTGGTGTGCCCTACTCCAGTTAAAGCGTTGCACACAAGTGCAGAGCAGGATCCTTTAAGGCCAGAACCAGTGTTTCAGTTACATTTTTCCTAAGTGCTTCAGGATTGTATGTATGATCTTCAGTTGAAAATACAAAGTGTTTCTGAATGAAAAGACCTGTTCATTTGAGTCTGTTCCTTCCATGACACAGAGTGCAAGCTCGGAATGGTGAGCAGTGTAGGAGGTAAAAGTCCCACTTGCATTAGAGAAGTTTGCTAACCTATACAAGGACAGTGTTAGGGCAGGGCAGTAGCTTCTTGTTTCCCATGTTACTTACATACAAACTTGGGACCGTGGTCATTGGCTTGTGTTGTTGAGTTGATAGTTAAGTCTCTCCTTACGTATCTGCAAACAGTTCTTTCCACTGTTGTTACTGAAATGCCACATGCTTACATTTCACCCATGGCACAGGAATAAGTGCATTGCAGTTGTATAGTGGTGCTCTGAGTGGCTGCTTTACATAAAGGAAGTCAAATGAAATCTGTGGTCACCAAATCTCTGGCAAATCTGTCTGGCCTCACAGCACAGAGATGGTCTCCCAACACAGGTGACAGGAGGTGCCCAGCCACAGGGCTGGCTGTCAGCCCTGCTCAGGTGTGCAGTGGCAGTGATGTGCCTCTCTCCAGTACTATCCCAAGATCTTGCTGTGTTTTCTAGATCTATATGTAAACTCTTGCACTTACTTTATGTTCACATACATGTGAGTTGGTAAAGTAATAAAAGGCAGGTATTTACTTACATTTCCTCTGTCATCGCTGGTATGGTTTGGAACAGGAGCCAGAGGCCGTGTTCCTCTCTGGCTCGAGCTGCAGCACAGGTGCTGCAGAAGTCCTGCTAAACTGTGGAGGCTTGATCTAAGCAGTGAATGATACTGTCAGAGCCCCTTCCAGTGTGTTCCTGGGATACCTCTCTACCTCGGAGGGAGTTTTGTCGCTATTTTGCGCTCCTTGTGGGCTGCTGCTTTGCCTCTGACACAGCATGTGTAGATTGGAAGTGGTGTTTGCTGAAAGCCTGGGACATGCATTGTATAGTATCTCCCAGGATTTATCTTCCAAAAGCTCATTAAACTGATCTCGTTAAGGGCCATCAACCCTCTTAGATTAGAGATATAAAGAGCTTCAGTGGACTCTACTCATCTGCGTACTGCAACATCTTCAAATGGACTCCATCACAGACAAGAAAAAGCTGCCTACGTCATGTCTGTCGTCATGCCCCCTCCATGCATGAGTGCATTTTCTATTTTGTTAGACAACATACTCTGTATAATACAAGGAAAGACTGATTCTTCAACTGAGAGGAACTAACTGGTGTAAGTCAGTAGAGTTATATACAAATAAATTCAGTAAGGACTTCAGCATTGGGTCTTCACAGCTTACCTTAGATTCCTGGGAATGATGAGCATCTCATTATATGAAGCAAACTGGTGCTCTCTCTGCCGTCAGTTTCTCAGTGAATTGGGTGGTTATGAGGAACCTTGGAGCTATGTATCTGTTTAAGTACGAGGGCCCTGGTCTTGGCATCTTTCACTCAAGCTCCAACACATAGTGTAGAACAGTATATTTGCTCCAAATCTGGTGGTCCCTGGCCGTTTTCAAGCTCTGTGGGTGTGTACAGGAAGGGCACAGCACTGTCTGTTCCTACCCACCATCTAGGCCAGGGGGGTGCCAACCAACATCCCACTGACTCCTGCCCTGGAGCTGTGTAGTTTGCAAGTAGAAGCTTAGCTTGGAAATTGTTTTGTACTAGTCTAAGTAATGTCTTAGCTCAGTATTTGGGAGAGGAAGCATAAAAAATCCTGCATTTGGGCCATTATATACCTTCTGTATTTCATGGGAAAGAGTCGCTTTTGGACACTGGCTCTTGGTTCTGAGACTCCTTTATCATTCTACATAATGGGGTTGTCCATGTTGGTAAGAATACTAAAACTGGGGACTTTTGTCACTTGAAAATGGCAACGCTAAGTGTAATTCCTGTATTCAACGTACATAGGTAAGCATACGAAACAGCAGATACAAATTACTGTTTAGAGATAGCTGAGTTGGTTTTAATCGGGGTTTAGGTATTCACACTGAATCTGACATTTGCATTTTAATGTAGAGCAGACGCACAGAGTGTATTTTGCATAGTCTGTCTTCTTGAAAAGCCTTTGGGGTTTTGCAGATACCAATACTTTCAATGCCAGTGTTCTGAGCGGAACATTATTGGGATAAAAATGCAGAAAAGTCTTCTTTGAGTTTGTCAAACAATCCCTTTCATATTTTTCCTTGATGAGGAAAATTGCTTTCATTCTTCCTGTAACGTTGGAAACACTCCTGCCTGTAAAATGAGTCCCCAAGTTTTGGTACAGCTTCAATGCTCTAAGGAATAAATGTTACTGTTTCAACAAAAGCTGTTCTAGCAGGTTTTCTCCACCCTTCTTCATTACTTATAAGAGAGTTTTGCCTAACATTCTTATCTACAAAGAGTCTAAGAAGCACCAAAGGTTTATTTCTTTCTCCTGGACAGCTAGTTCATTTGCCTCCTTTTTCTGTGGTGAGGTGTGCTTGGTTTTTTAAATTCAACTGCAAAGCTTCCTGTCCCTTGCATTTGCAAGGTGGTGGGTAACCACTTTCGCCTGCTGAAAAATGAGGCTATTTGATGATGAACACCGAGCCTTTATTCTGTCTCCTGAATTAGGTAATTTTTCACCACTTAAACTGTTACATGGTCATGAGCTCACTTTATCAGGCTGTGTCAATGCCTGTGTTTCACCACAGGTCTGTTTTAACTGAAGGCACATCTGTAGCTGTACTTCTCTACTGTCGGGCGCCTCTGAGGCTCCATCACCACAAGTGAGCAGAATACTTGTCTGTAAAACCTGCCTCATTCAGCCTGAGCACCCAAAGGATGACGTGAAATCCTTTCTTGGGAATCAGAAAGATTCTGCTCACTAAGGAAAGAGGGCGTAAGATGAAAGTCTAGATCAAAAAAAGTAAAGGAGGATCTGATACAGACCATAGCTTTGTGAAATGGTTGTCTCTGAAGAGTTCATCTGGGAGAAAAAATTTTATCAGGCTGACTTTACTATGACCTTTGCCTTTATTTCTTCTTTATGGTTTATACTTTCTCTTCAGTCTCAGCTGATTTTATCATGTTCAAAACCCATAATTAGCACTCCTAAATTGCATGGAAATGACAAGTTATTGCGATTTTTTTTTTAATAGTTTCATACTTATATTTAGTTGTGAGGTTTCCTCACTCACTGCCCAGATGCTTCAAAATCACTACTTTTTTAAAAACCAAAGCTGTTGCTCGGCAGATGTTCCATTTAACACAGATATTCGGTGTGCAGTTCCTAGGGTAAGCTTGAAATTGTGCCCTCAAAGCTGAGTCTGCTCTGCCCTCTTGTGTCTTTGGAATGTGTTGCCAAATGTTCCCCAGATACAGCTGCTTTATCCTGAGAACTGGAATTTTCCCCTCACATCCTTAAAGAGTAAGATGCAAACACATGGATATTCATATATGCGCTGATTTTTCAGTGACGAGTATAGATCAACATATGTTTGAACTAAATCTGTTCTGCCAATATTCCTCATGCACGTGCATTTCTGAGGGGAAGGGAAAACAACTTGAGAGTATTTTTAATACAGCTCAAAAGTGCTGAAATAGACCTGTTAAAGTTGTGGGGTTTATGAATAAGGTTTTTAGGTTTGTGAAACTTCAACTGAAAAATTATCTACTGGAGGGAGGAGTGAAGAAGGGGTTCTTCCAGTTCATAGGGACCGGGCTGCTATGAAGTTGGGGTTGGCTTAGCTTGACTGACTTCTTGATGTAGCAACTTTTGACCTTAGCAGAAGTTACAGTCCAAAGCTATAAGTGTACAGTCATTAAAGGGATTCAAAGGGCAAAACACTCTGTCATGTAGTGGTTTGTGATACCTTTGAGATAAGATTTAGCTCCATGCTTAAAAAAAAACACCTTGCCAGCTTCTCTGTGTGGTTGTGTTTTTTGGTTCAAAATGAACTCAGTAGGCAGGGGTGAGCTGGAAGTTCAGATTTCCTCCCTTTATTGTATTAGGAGGAAAAGACATTGCCCTGGCTGTGCATCCTCTCTATTCCCACAGGAGCAGAGTGACACAAGCTGGTGGAAGATACAGTGAAGCACAGTTTACTGAAAATACGTTTATTTTTAAGGAGTCTTAAATGTTTTCAAAACATAGTGCAAACTGTTCTATTAAAGAGTGGCTTTTTTCAACAAAGTAGGCAGTTTAGAGTTTGTTACCATCTGCTGTAAATCTTTCTGATAGTTTAAGGCTTAACATTTGCTCCATGAGTGTTGGATGATGAACGGCCTGAGCCAGTCCTGATTTTGACGTGGATGGTTTTGTGCTTATCTTAAGGGTGTTTACACCAGAGACCAGCACTTTTCAAAGCAGCTTTGTCATTTTTCTTCATAATGCATTGTGTGATGAGGAGGTCGCATACCCAGTATTTTTAGGAATAATCCTGACAACCTTTCCAGGCACAGAGAGCAACTCAGGCACAGCTGTGCTCCATTTGGAATTGCTAAGCAGAATTAGGGGATCTAGGTGTGCCAAGTCTGTTGCACACCTGGGGGACTCCAGGCCTCCTCTTGTGCTCCTTTGACAAACTGCATCTTCCTTCCACCTGTTTCACAAATTCACTGTACCAACTTCTTTTACCTTTCCCTTGTCCTCAGCACACCCCTCATTTGGCGCTTCTTTTACCTTCTGTGTGTAAACAAAGAAGGTACTGTTAATCATGAGTATTGAGCCTGGGCAAAAGATACGATATTCTTCAGTAAACACCTTCTGCTTTATGTTTTTCCAGTAACACTCTCAGGATTTTGGTTGATGATGCTCAGACTGAAGCCTCAAACAGGTAGTTTGTTCAGCTACTGTAATGACCCCAGTAGCATCAAAAAGTTTTTTCCTGGAACTCCTTAAACTAGAGCCAGAAAGCCTTGCCTGGCCAAGGGGAGGTGAAGCCTTCTCCCCACTTCATAAACGGAAGCTCAGCAGTAGACTGTGTTTGGTGACTGCATCGTGGTCTTGTGGCTAGAGGTTCGTGGTGCTGAGAATAAATACTCTTTTTTCAGCCTGTCTGCTGCACTTCCTAATCCCTAGGCTAGGTAGTGAAGGATGGTGAACTGTGACATAGGGAAACATGTTTAAACAGTAAATCTGACGTTTAATAGGCAGTGGTCTTCTCACTGTTTGTATATCTTTTCTAGACACAGGTTTTAAGCTATTCTCACATGACCATAAATTCTCTTTAAACTCCTTCCCTTAAGACAAGGAAATACAGTTTGTCTCTGATCTATGAATGCAGAGCATTGGATCTGCAATCTATTATTTGTTTTCTTACCTGTCCAAAATCATAAGGACCAAAGAAATCCAAATAGGTTCTTCTTCTCTAATGGTTTATTTTTTCCCCACAGTCATCCACAGCTGCTCACTGTGTTGGTACTTCTCAAACTTTTATAGTACAAGGACCTTCTACCCTCATGAAAAACCACTCCAGGGCTATCTTGTACAGCCCTGTCACAGTGGTTTCCATTTATTATTAAGATTTGGTTCAAATGGGAACAGCCATTTATTACTCTTATTTTTCCTCTATCTGTTTTGCCTGGCTGCTGAATGGGCGTGTGTGTTTAGTGTTTGGCCTCTTGTGCCTTCTTCTGGAGGTTTGGGTATCCTGTGACTGCTTGGCAGGCTGCAGGCCACCAGGGTGCCCTGAGTAGAGAAGCATTACTCAGCATCTCTTACTAAAGCAAGTCCTGAGCACAAAGAATTCCACCAATTCTCACTGCCAGAAAACTCTTTTCCCCAGCCAGTTTTTAATCTGCATCTTCCCCATCTTCACATCCCATTGCTTCTGTCACTATTGTTGAACTTCATCTGGAATAATCCCCTCCTGGCACTGACACCCTGGTTTGGGTGCTCTTTCACCTCTCTGTTGTTGGTTAGCTGTGTTACTCATCCTATAATCTGGCCTTCATCAGTCAAGCCCTCATAATAATGTTGTTGCTCCATGGGAATGGAACAATGCTCTGACAAAGCTCACCCCACAGCAGGGTGTGCCAGGCTGCCTGCCCTGGTGCTGTGATTGCTGCCTGTCACCCATGACCTCTAAGTGCCAGCTTCCTTGCTCTCCTCAGGTGTCCCACTGCAAATCCTCCCCCTGTGCTTGCAATGAACATGATCCCTGCAGCCATGAGCTCCATTCAGAGGTAATGGAGAGATAAAGTGTAGGAAGCACTGAAAGAACAGAAGTAGCAGTTGAAAAAATTAAAAGCATAGATGAGAGATGGGGATGGGAGTGAGAAAAAATACAGAATTTGTCTCAAGAGGAGAGAGAGGAGAGAGAGGGAGAGAGAGAGAACTCCCTCTGAGATCAAATAATCTTGAAGAAAAGGGAGAATAAACGAAAATATGGAAAACAGATACCACAAAGTTTGTGGTTAAAATGAGGACAAAGATGTCCAAAGGGGGAGGAACAGAGTAACAGAATTTTGACTTTTAAATTAAATTATAATATGTTGTTTTTAACAACAAAAGTGCTACAGATACTTTGGGTACTTGTCTGAAGTGAAAGCTGAACACTTTGATCTGAAGAATCTTTCCTTGTTGCTGTTAAGTTGGCAGTTCTGGACCTGAAAAGGTTCACTTGAAGTCCTAGCCATATTTCAAAGGCAGGACTCTCAGACACTACCAGGTGCTTAGAAAATGAAGAAATACCATTCTCTAAGTGTGCACTACAGCAATGTACTGTAGTGAGTACTGTACTGTTCTGAATCTGAATTCACAGCAGTCTGTAGACTTATGGACAGATTTTTCCTGCTGATATCTTCAGTTCAACGCAGATTACATGAAGGAAGATAGGGTTAATAATTGTGGTCATCTGCTTATTGTGCGATGCAGTGTATGCACCCAAAGGGAGGGAGGAAGTGCCTGAGTTTTAGTTTCAGATCCAATGTGAAAAGAGTAGAAATTGCATATGTAATAATCTCTTGGGATTTAAGGTCACTTGTACATAGCCAAGGATGGAAGATGAGGTGGAGTCTTTTCCAAACTTGATGCTTTAGAAGACTCTTCCACTCAGCAGCATCTCACTGCCCAGTACAGAGCTGATGGTAGAAAAGCAACAGGGGTCTGGGTTGTATCAGGTCTGTGTCCTGACAGAGTCACTTCTGCTAGCGGTGTATGGCCAGTGCAGCTGCACAGGAGGGGTCACAAGGCTGTGGCCTCATGCTGCAGTAGTTCTCAGACTGCTTTCATTAAAGTGCTTCATCCACACTGGGCTCTCAGGTGCAAATGAGAATATTGCTTGGTTTTAGACTAGAGGGTTAGGCTGCAGAATCAATACAAAGGGTCAGCAGTGGAGCCAGAATCATGACGCCCTTCTCATCTCTAGACTGTTATGTTTACTTGTTTGTGTATATTTACTATTGTTCTTTTTGGCAATGGTTCCCCATGGTGTCTTGTCACTGCTGGTTTGCAAAGAAGCAGTGACCGTGCCAAGAGTCCAGCACCTGACCACGGCTCAGTAAGTTCACACTAAAGCAGCTTACTCGGCAGGAGGGGAGGGGAAGGTTCAGTGTACCACCGGGGGTCATTTGCACCATGTGGGTCGCATGGTGTAGTTCCAAGCTGATGTAAATCAGTGTTGAATTGACTCTCAGCTGTTGAGTGAGGTCTGTCCTGGACCTCAGTGCAGAGAAGGTGTGCAGAGACTGCTGTCACTCTGATAGCAGGAGTTGGTGATGAGAGGAAGCTTTAGCATGTGTTTGCCACCCTGGGAAGGAGAGGATGATTGCTGGCAGCTGAAGGACTTTTTTTTAACCTACAGCTATCTTTAGAATTTCAGCATGTGCAATTAAACTCAGAGCAGCAGTTTTCTAGCTGTAGGCTCTACTGAAATCTTGTGTTGAGTGAGGATTTGTTTGTCCTCAGGTCTGGCTGTGAATTAATGGTTTGTTTTAGAGATTTCAGTGGGCTAGAATTGCCTTCTTGGTAGAGAAAATGCCAGTGCTGTGCAAACTCAGCAGGAGCACTTTGAGATGCTAAGAGAGTCTTCTTTGCTACTTTTTGTTGATCCAGGTGGTCTTTTCTAAGTACAAAGTCAAAGAAATTACTGTTTGCCCCTTCCTTCATCTCCCCATGCAAGTGTCATGCAGTCAGCAGGAACACTGAATCCTCCCTGTCTCCCATTCCTGTTTGCATGAGAGAGAAACAGAGCGAAGTGAGATGGAACCATACGTTCCTCTGCATCTGCACTCTGAAAGCAAAGTTATTTGTGAGCCTTAAGCATGTGGGTGGGAGAGCTGCCAAGCCAAAGTTGTTCCCAAGTATCTGTAAACTAAATCTTATTCCCTAAATTCATCCAGCTAAGGAACTTTTGCTCTGGCAAAGGCTTGTAAATATTACAGTACCTGTCACTTTTGGATGCTGCTTTCTGTTTTCATAGCAGCAAATTGAAAGCTTTGAAATCTGGGATGTTTTGTTTAGTTTTGTAGAGGTTGACCTCAAAGCATCAATCTTTCTGCTCCTTTTAGAATGTATGAAAATAGCCTTTTCTCAGAAAACTTCTTGTAGTGACAGCACTGCTAATGAACGGAGTTTTCGGATATTCTAAAAGCTTGGGGATGTATTGAGATATGTGTACCAAAATATAGAGTTTTGCATCTCTGTTATTTTCCGTGATTCAGTTTTCTTTATATATATACTTACAATGAAGTGAAAAGTATTAATCTAAACAATGTTTATAAAGTGATTTCTGAATGCATGGCTGTCTCAGAGTTATGGTTAGCTTTGCTGGGGTTTTAGTTCACATGTACTTTTCAGTTTCTGCACCATCTGCACAGCACAGCCTCCACCTGTTTGGATTCAGCCATGTTTTGCTTATTTTCAAGACAAGTTGCTGGTTGATATAAACCCACGATTTGAGTTTGCCAGATATAGTTGCTCCCACCATTTGTGCTTGTCTCCAGTTGCTTCTTGGAGGAAGGTGTCATGCTGTTTCTCTTGAAATAAGTCTGAAAAGCGAGTCTTGGCAGACTCGTTCTGAATTGTGTTCAGTACTGTGCAGCTAACTCAAGTTATAACTCATTTGTGGCTCCAAAGTTAACCTGGCCACAGCTCAAACTCCATGAAAGTAGTATGTTTTTAAGACTGTGCTCACTGAGGAGGTAATTTGAATAGTCATTTGTACTTGGGTGATGTCCTTGATTTGACTTTGTCCATATTGTCAATGTGCACACAGCTTTTGTCTGAGAACCTGTGGGCCTGCTGACCTGCCTCAGAGCTATGGCTGAAGCCAAGGTTCTCTGTACGCTTGAAATTGCAACCCAGCCCTCTTAAGCGATTTATGCTCAAGTCCTATGAGTCCTGCAGTGGTTTCCACCTTTCCTGCTGCATTCCCAGGGGAATCTCAGTTCTCCTACAGTGAACAGGAAGTGAATCCTAGAGCAAGTCAACTTACCAAGTCACTGAGAGGGCTGGTTTTTGACTCCAGCCTTCCCGCAACCCCACGTGAACAAGCACAACATTGGCAGAAACTCTGGAGCAAACCTGCTCCATTAAATTTTACCATGGTTCCCATGATTTTTCTCTTTAACTGGAGCTTGCTGAGCAGTCTTGACATGGTGGTGTCTCAGCTGGGCTCTGGTTGGCTTTGCCAGACCAAATGAACACTGCTTTTGTGGCAGAGCCATACCAGTGAACAGCAGAAAGTTCTGGCACCTCATCTGAAGTAAATACACACTGGAATCTGCCAGCTGAGGAGTCCTACGGGAGAGATGGCTTTGTGAGACTGCCTACTCTAGTCACATTTGCAGACCATTCTGATTTTTTGTAAAATGCTTTAGAAAATTATGCTTGAAGGCATAAAGTTAAGAGCTAAGATCCCAATTGCTTTTCACCTCATTGGCTAAGTCTTGTGCAGCTACATGTTCCTAACCAGGTGATCATTTTTGCTGCCTGTGAAAATACTGGCTTTATATTTCCATTTAGATTATCTGAAAATTTGGCCTTTCATCTTCTGAAATGTTTCCAGAACCCCAAATTCTGGGTGCTTTAATATAAGCTGACTATCAAGAAGCAGTCAGTATGGAGAGAGCTGGTAATGGTGCAGCTGAGGAGCTAAACCCCTCATCTTCATTTGAGTCTTTTTATTTTCTTGCAGATGAGAGGATCTGTTCACCACCCTTCATGGAACTGACAAGTGCCTGTGGAGAAGATACCTTGCAGCTTATAGAGAAGAATGGCCTGGCATTCCCATTCAGTATGTACATGGGCTTTTCTTTGGTGCTTCTAGTAGGTTCTAAATACTGCACATGCACCCCCCAAAACATAACCAACATTGTAGGAGCGTGGGTTTCACTGCCAAAAGTGTCAAGGATATTAAAGCCTTCCTGAAATAAATGCTCTGAGGCAGTCTGCTTGGAATGTGAAACAAACCCACTCCCTATCAGCTTTTACTTTGCCTTTTATTGATGTTCTCTACTTTAAACACCTCGCTACAGTAAACATGCATTCCTGGGAAATGCTAATAGTTCTAACAAAGTTAGCCTCTTGCCCTGAACTTGTGCAAGATCCCCTGCCAGCTGCATTCATTATTTTTCTTGAGAAAATCACTGCCTTGCTGACTGCCCTCTTTTTTCACCCACCTCTCCCTTTCACTGGTCCAGGGTACAAATATAATCTTAGAGGGTAAAAGAAAGAGGGTTACACAGATAACAGACTCCAAGGGCCCACAGCTCAAACAGCTGCTATGAACTGTTTGTGCTTTGTAGCAAGTTTCATTGTGGGGCTTGTGCTTTAATTCGTTCCTTTATTTGATTCCTTGCAGTATAAAGTGAGCAGGATCGTTAGTCGGTGTTTGTTCCCTTGGTGTTTGCCTCATTTGTCAGGTTCAGAGGTAAAGTTGCGTGGAAAAAGCATGTTTTGCCCTCCCTGCCGTCGCTCTCCCAAATGAGGCAGGTCTCCTGAAGCTACATTGTGAAGCAGTACTTCAAATCCCACTGAATGGCTTTGCCCTTCTCTTCACATTGTGCTCTCAATGCAGACTGACTAGTCCTCAGTAGTCAGCAGCATATATTCAGGAGGTCTGAATCAACCCCACTAAATGATAATGAAATTACAAAATAGCACTGAAAAATAATATACCTTGGTATTCTGGGAGTGTTTTTTCTTTTTCCTGTCTCTATTTTTATTTTTTTCTTAAAAATGCTCCAGCTCTCCAGAGCATATGTTTGTGAGACATCATAAACCACTTTCCAAAATTCCAAGTTACCAACTTATATTGGACTTTAGTGCAGGTTATCTGCCTTTCATAGCTGCCTGTCCTCTTGCCTGGCAATTTGATTCTTCCAACAAACTGCAAAGAAGTCTTGTCCTATCCACGCCCTCACTACTTGCAAGTTTTCATCTCCTCTGCTTAACACATAAGTAACATCAGTTCTAGTCATCATGTGGTTCCTAGGGTCTTCAGCTCTTCTCTGGCCTCATAGTAGAAGGAGCATGTTGTTTCTTTCCTCTTATTCGTTTTACTCCTCCTCTTAATCAGGATGGAGGTGAGAACCAGGATATACAGAGCAGATAAGAAATGTGAAGGAGAAAGAAAAACTGCTAGGCTCTCTGCCTTTTTTTGTACCCCTCTATGGTTGCCTGTGAAAAGTAAGTTGTATCTTAGTTTGGTTCAGCCCATTACATTTCCTGCTCTTCCCTGAACACAGGGAGGTAGGAAAATAAGTTGGTTTCCACTGTGTCCCAGTTCCTTTGTTTTAAGGACAGTGGTGTTTTGTGGTACCTGTAAAGTAGCTCTAGCCTCAGAAGAAAAATTACATAGTTGTGAAAATACTCTCTGAGTAAACAGGATGGCAGTCCCAGTACTAGTACTAACTTCTTAGCTGATGCTTTGCAACTCTGTCTAGTCCTAATAATGATCTGTGCTTGCACCTTAGTTACAGGGAGGAATTGAGAGAGTAGAGCTTGGAGCAAGCCAAGCTTTGCAGTGACTGAGGGCACTGTTCAAGCAAAGATTGTCACTGGTGTCTGTTACAGTCAATTCCTTGGTCTGGTGGACTCCAGTGTTTGCGTGTGTGGGTGGGAACAGGATTATAAAGGGTTTGTTTCAGTGTTTCAGTGGTGAATTTTTTTTTCTTTTTTATTTACCCAGTTTGTAAAACCAGAGTGGCCCATGGAACCAACTCTCATGAGGTGAGTTAAAAAACTTTGCAGTATTATCCCTCTGCTTCCAGTCGTGTCCTGTCCCGTACTCCCCCTGTGGTGGTTTGGCTGGTGATTTCCAATCCTGTAGTGAATAGGGACTGTGCCCAAACAATGATTCTTCTCCACTTCTCCCTCGTGTTTAATTGCACCATTATTTTTTCAAAACTCTGAAATGAAGTTAAGTATGACTTGAACCTCCTGACATGGAAGTTATTTTTAGCAGTTTCTAGCTTCTATCATATTGTTGCTTCTAGCAGTTTGTAGTCTCCAGTCAGCTTTGTCTGCAAGAAATCTCCTTCAGTCTCTCCCTTGGTAAGAGGTCACTAAATAAAAGTTACTTTTCCAATATGTATGTGGTACAGATGAGAAGTGGGTTTGTGCTTCAGATGGAGCAGCTGGCTGCTTTCCGTGAGAGGAAGGGAGTAACAAATAGAGATGGTTTCCAGGCATGTTCAGTTGTAATAACACAGTGGGGTCTGTGGGGAGAACAGGACTGGTAGAACTTATCTGCCTTCCTGTAAGGCAATTGCAGCTAAAATGGTTGTATATTCCTGGAAGGAGTGCATTACCTATGAGACTAGCTTCCTCTAAATGTAAGTGAGTTGAGTCCTGTTTTAATTCTTTTCCATTTGTGCTTCCTGCCTTCCTGCTTACTGCAGATCAGTTTTGAGAATCCAGCCCTTGCTGCTGGCTCCATTAACTCTTGGCTTCCTTTGTTAACCACATGGTCATCAGTCCAGGTTTCCCAGCTGCTCTTGAAACGTGCACTACGGGACATTGCTGCAGTGTCTCTGAGAGCTGAAGGCCCTGAAGTAAATTGTAAATCTAGATGAGCAGAATGACTATGGCTGAAATCTTGACTGACCAGCGCTTCCTTTTAAAAATGCAGTGAGATTTTTCAGGCAGGCCTTACCTCAGCTTATTTCACAAGCCAACACACAGTCCTGTTAGTTTGCCGGAGCAGCTGCTATAAATTTTTGCTGTCATTCTTGAGAACATTTGTGGACTGTATTGTTAATGAATTTAAGACTCCAATTTTCCTGCTGATTTTTCTGTCAAGAGTTCCTCTGCAACTGCAAACTGAAATGCATGAATCTCTCAGTACTTGTCCAGTTAGGCTTGGACTTTATTTCCCTGGTGAATCTTTCTTTGATCTTCTTTCATACAATGCAGACACATCTAAGCCTCCTGCCAGAGCAAAAATTAGACTAAAATACAGCCACAGTCTGCACTTTATCACAGGAACTTATGACTAGAGCTTAGGAGAACCCCTGGAAAAAAGCCTGAAGTGTTGCACAGTACTTTACATAGTAGTAGTAGTCACTTTTGGAGTTGCTAAGTTCTCAGGAGTGATCCAAAACTATATTTATGATCAGAGTGGAACTGTTTCTTAATTGCTTATGGCCAATAATTACAAAGGAAGCATAGGATAAATACCTGCTTACAGTACAGTCTGTCTAAAAGATGGAGCACAGGGCTAGAAAGAAATTGTTGTCTGTTTTATTAATGACTCCTTGTCTGGTTTTTGGTAAATCACTTAATTTTTGTGGATATATTTCCAGCGCAGAGCTGACACTGAAGCTAGAGCACTGACCAGAAACCTGCTTTACTTCATAAGATGGCTGTTAAGAAAGTTCAAGTACTGGCTAACAAGGACAGCTGAAGGTGCAGGCTTGAGTTTAAATCTGGTGTGTGAGTTTGGTGTGTGAGTTCGCCACTTGAGACTGGCAGTCTCCACTTTTCTCATGTGAGCACATGCTGTTGTTAAGGTGAGGTGGTGTCAGCCTTCCTGTGATGTCCCCAGTTCTACATGGCCTTTGCACTAGCAGTGGCCTCGGCAGCTCAGCACTTGACCCCCAGTTTGCCTGCACCATTTGTTAAACTTGAACAGAGATGATGGCTGAAAGTTGTGCTTCCTGGCTGCCAGCAGGTCAGAACATAACTAACCTCTGGTAAAGCTGCCATGAGGGACCCAAAGCCTGAAGAAATGTATCCAGAATTCTTTTTTCTGAGCATTTGAGCAGACAGGAGGAAAAAAGGCAGAAAATCATTATGTTTTTTTAAGACTGAATTCCTTATGGACATTGTCAGTAAAAATTCTTGGTGCAAATGTTTTGGTTTGCCTTCAAAAGAGCTCTGCATTTATAATGAGAAATGCTATTTGGAAATTATGATATCAAGTATTGTACCCACGTTACTGCCAGACACAGCAGGTCTGAGCTAGATGACAAAGAGCAAGTGCACCCTGCAAGCAAATTCTTGGAGCTCTATTCATGCATGTTAAAAACCATGAGACATGGCAGTGAACCAGCATAACGCAACGCCACGGGAGTTATATGGGTTGTGTGCTGGTCTGTGGGGCTGCCAGCACAGAGCTGAGAAGAGAGGCTTCACGTAGCTTCCAGTGGTCTAGGACAGTGCTGTGCTGAGAAGATAAATTCTGGCTTTCCACACTTCTAAATAGGCTGATAAATACCTGTTCATCTTATGTTTGTTTGTCAGAATCAACTAACTAATGGTGGAAGAGAACACTATAGGAACAGCATAGTTCTTGCCAGTATGATGTTGTAGATGCTATAATGCCAACAGTCCACACAGGAGGAGGAAGAGAGCAATGTTTCTTGCCACCAGTAAGAGACGAATGAGTTATGATGTTGCTGCTGTGAATCATCTTGATGGATGATTCTGTCTGTTAGAGAAATTTCTTGCACAGGTTGTTACCACTCACAAATTCACTCTGTGCTGTGTAATAGAGACAGCAAGAGTATCAGCTGCGAGTAGGTATTGAATGTACACATTGACTTGAACTCAGAAAATGTTAATCTATTGAGTTACTGTGCATGTGTGCAGACAGTTATTTGATCTAATGTCATCTACCAGATAAGGAGGAATAAGGACAACAATGTACTCAGACTTTTAATTATGAATATGTAATCACCACATCATTTACCAAAGCCATGTTTTTGAAGAACAAAGCCTATTATATTTGGTATTTTTTACAGAAACAAATTAAGGTGTTAGCAAAAGTTCAGTCAATATTCAGATAATTAGAGCAGAGCTTTTTCAGGGCTCTGAGGATAGAGACCAAACCTGAGTGTATCCTCAGTGCTGTGTAGGGGCACACAGATCTGTAATTTCATTACTTGTGCTTGCTGCTGGTTCTGTGTAGGAGCCATGGCACAATCCATACTCAACAAAAAACCTGCAAAATGGGGCACTATAATAATAATTATATATGCATGTAAGCATGGTAATGGAGAGGTCAATGGAAAGACCAGTGTAACATGTGCTGAAGATAAGCTGTCTCATCAAAGTATTTCAGGGCACCTACCAATGTTGCTTCCATGCTGTTTAAGGCAGCTGCTGGTCATCATTCATAAGGCCCAATAAATGCCTTCCTTTTTGGCATATTTATTCCAGTGCCTTCAAGAGGACTACCTGTTTGGAGTAATGGGTTGAAACCAAGCCAGGAAAATTGATAGGCCAGCATTTGTTAGTAAGAGCTACCAGAGTCTGAGAAATGTTCTCTGACAGTGTGGGTGAAGCCCTGGTGCTTAGGCTGTTGCAACTGGGCTGAACCAAATCAGGGGAATAGAGCTGCAGGGAAGAACTCATGTAGTTAGTGCACAGAGCTGTTCCTTCTGTTGTTCTCATGATACAGGCTTGTTTTCAATACAAACTTTGTCATCTGTGTTGGTCAGATGTTTTAGCCTTTTGTTGTACCTGCAGTTGCAGTAGCTTCCCAGCTAAAGGCAGTAAATGAAATTGCAGAGAGCTGTGAAGAAAATGTTGATTGAAAATGGAAGCTTCACTGCTAGTAGTGTTTGCAGAGCTGTGTGTCAGTTAAATGAAACGTAATGAAATAGAACAAGAAGCTGAGAAGGAATTCACACGTGGTCAATATATATCCACCAGTAGATGTTCCGCCTTGTTGCTTGTCAGGTGTGGGTAAGCATGAAACTACTGCCAGCCTTGTGCACAACTGTGTGTGTGTGTTTCCAGATGGCGATCATCTTCAACCAGGAGGGCCTCAAAGCTGTTCGCCCCCCTTGCGTCATTCAGAGCTTCATCAATCATAATGCTGTGCTCTATAAAGTTTTTGTGGTCGGGGAATCCTACACTGTGGTGAAAAGACCATCTTTAAAGAACTTCTCTGCAGGCATCTCAGGTACGTTGTACTGATTTAAAAAAAAAAGTCCATTCTAGCAACCTCGGCAGGAAACATCTCCGAAGAAAATATCTGTGAAAAGACTGCTGAAGTGAAGTCAGCTGGTTCTGACAAACCATGTTTCCTCTTCTGTACTATTTCAATAGGAAGGGAGATAACTCACCTGCTCTGGAATACATACCTATGACATTCATATAGTAAATATTTATGTAGTGGTAACCTGAGTCTTACCTGTTAGACACAGTGTTTTATGTCATGTGGGAAGGGAGAGAGGGAGAGAAGTTCCCTCCTTTCAAAGTAAGTTCATGTGTCATTTGTTCCGGAGTTTGTTTAAAAATCTGCTTTGGAGAGAATTTCCTGGATTCCATCATTTCAGAACTTCCTCTCCCTATTTTTACCTTGAATATGTATGTGTGTTTAAATTAAAGATCACTTGTGTTCTCCCCTAAACAAGCCTCCCTCTTCATGAGAGGCCCAGTGTTGTACATCTTGGTGGGAAGTGTCCTTTGGTTTGTAGATATCAGCTATGTTGGGGAGAAGGAGGAAGAGAATTCTTAGTGAGGAGAGTGATTCTTCTGTATGTCGCTAGAAAGCAACACTTGAAGGTTTTCATTAAAGATTACTTAGATTTCCTTTATGGAAAAAAGCTCCTTTCCAGAGAACTGCATTCTGTGGCCCACCAAAAGCATAAAAAAATTAGCAGCACAGGGATGGGAGCATGATCAGCTAGAGCAACTGGACAAATCCAGGAGGTGAGGATGGGATCAAACTAAAGGAGATGAATGAACAAATGCCAGTTTTTTGTCACTTTGCTTAATGTTTTCTGTTGATCCTAATATGTCCATGTATTCTCGCCACACCATTACACACACAAATATGTATTTTGGTAGTACAGGTGTAGTAGGATGCTGGTAGAAGTTCTTGTCTGTAGCTATGTGTGCCTGTATTTACATTTAGGTCTGCTTTATATCCTGATCAAATTAAGTAGGCCAGAATCTGTGTGCATATAAACTATTAGGACAGTTGGTCTATACATTTGCTGGAAGGGAACGTTTTAAGGCATCTGTGTAAAAATGCCTTAGCTAATGTCCCATCTGTTAGTGGAAGACTTGAAAGTTGTCTGGAAGTCCACATAAAAATAAGTTTTGTTGGCAGATTAGAGTGTCTGTCTCTCTTACCCACATCAGGAGAGTTTGAGGAGGCCATACCACGGGAACCTGACCTGGCAGATGTGATGGATAAGCAGATCTGGTGGCTGTGAGACACTGAAAGAGCTGAGTGTCTGAAAGTACAAGATCTTTCTAAACAAGAGGAGAGACGAGAGGAGTATTTGGTGGTCAGACTGCAGAGTGGACTTGGATTTGCTTTTGACAGCTTTCCTGTCTTTATTGTATGTGGCCCTGAGGCTGCTCTTGAACGTTGAGTCAGAGACCAGCATAGCAGAAATACTGTTGCTGGTGGCACCTGTGTGGTGAGACTTTGGTCTGGGTGTTCCTGTGCAGGTTGTCTCTATGATGCCATCAGTCTGCTGTGGTGGGAGTCCTAAAGGGAGACATGGTGGGGGATTTCTTTCAGCCATAAAACCTCCAGCACAAAGGGAGCAGGGTGGGAGGTGCTGGTGCAATTCTCCCCACGTTTTCCACTGTGGTTCGTTAGTGCCTTCTGTCACTTCAGAGTGTCTCCTGCATTCCTGTGGTGCCTCCAAAAGAAGCACAGGTCCTGGCCACAAAATGTATTGCTTTCTGCCACGGTGACAGTGCCCTGCCCACGCTCACAGGGATCTCAGTGTACCCTGGGTTCTACCGGCCTACCACCTGCAGTGAGTGCAGCTCCTCCCTTCTGTCACACGCCTTCCCCTTGGAACTGTCGCTTTGAGTATAGCACATGAATAAAAATTAACTTCATTATCTGACTGAACTTAGTTGATTTGCTCTGGTGAAGGATCGGAAACTGATTTCTGTTTACTCAGTGCGTGGTTCTATTTATCTGTGGTCTGAGAACTGTCGGTGATCTGTCCATGGGTCCCTGCCTGTGCAGGCAGCCAAGTGCCAGCAGGAAGGAGAGCCCTTCCTCTCTCGGTGGGGTGGATGGTTGAGACCCGGACGACATTCCCGAGGCTGCACTGCCACCTACTGTTCCTTGCACTGTTTCTTTGGAAATTAAAATCTGATCTAATGTTATTTACAACCTGTTTTTAATTGCAGACAGAGAATCAATATTTTTCAACAGCCACAATGTTTCCAAACCAGAGTCCTCATCTGTCTTAACAGCGGTAAGTACACTTGGTCTTTTTCCCTCTAGTGCAGCTGGAAACCTATCTAATCCTTTCTTATGGAAGTGTTAGTAGCTAGTGACTCTCTTTCACAAGCTGTCTGCTTCTGTGTTGCAGGCTGAGGTCTGTTTGGTACCACGAACCAGCATGACTGTGTCCCCCTCTGGTTTTCCTTACCGAGCTCCGGTGAGGAAGAACTTGTAGCAGGGCTGTGCTGCTTCCCAAACTACCCAGGGCTAATCTAGGCAAAGGGAAGGAGATTCTGAATGCAAACACCTGGCTTTTTCCTGTCCAGAGAGATTAATAAGCATAAATCATCCTTCTAGGACTCAGTTCTGTGAGGAAAGACAAACAGTGAAAATTGAAGCATAGAAATTGGGACAAGGTCACAGAGGGCCAGTAGTTGTCTGCTATATGAGCATGCCCAAGATGTGACCATGGGACCATTTCTGGGTGTCCTTCAAGACCAGCAGTGCCAGCACACTGTACAGTTTCATTATAGCATTACCACTTCTTTTAATAAGATTTGCACATATGAGTCCTAACAAGTTCTTAGGCACTCAGCTACTGAGAAAGTCACTTTACAGCACTGGGTCCTTTCAATCTCTTGAGTCTTGAGATTCCTTTCTGTTTTATGAGCTCTACTGGGGACTAGTTTCATATTTGATTTTGAATTTTGTGTGCAACACTGGTAGCCATGCTAAATATTAAAGCTGTAATTGTGGTAGTCATAAATCCCTCTGTGGTTATGTTGAGGGACAAGGTGTTACTAAAAATTTACTTTCAGACTAAGAGAGTGTGCTCCTGTGGTTTACCTGGATCTCACTCATACACATACATATTCCAGTCATGCTTCTGTAGGCATAACAGCAAACTTCTGCTGTGTAGCATGTTGTTTAAAAAGCAGAGTGTATCCTCCAGTCGTAAGTAACCTGAGTTACTCATTGTAATAAATACTTACAAAATAATTTATACATGAAAACCCACATAAAAGATATGCTCTGCCCTTAAGATATCAGCTGAGTTGTATTGTATGACTCAGATTAAACTAACAGCAGGAGTCTGTCCTGTCAGCCCTTTAACATAGACCTTGATCTACACTGAAATAACAATGATAGCTAGAACTTTTGCAGCACAGGGTTAAACATGCCACCTATATATGTTTTTTAAGGTGTAGATCTGGTACTTAAAATCATGAGTCTGATTCTCCATTCATTCCTACACTGTTTTGCTTCTCTAGCTGCACCAGTATGAAAAGGAAGAACTAGATGCTTTAGAGCAGATGAACTTCCAATGTAGGAAAGATTCTGAATTATGAAAGCAGTTTCTCTTTGGTGTCTTTCTCGGTTTCATGCCACTGGTTCTCTGCAATTAGATTTGGTGGATATGCACCTGGAAACTTCTGAAAATCAATTTTTCCACTAAAAAGGCTGCTTCAGAGTGCCTTAGTAATGTGTCTTTTTCCATTATAGCTGGATAAAATTGAAGGAGTATTTGAGCGGCCAAATGACGACGTCATCCGGGAAATCTCTAAAGCGCTGCGGCAAGCTCTGGGAGTTTCCCTCTTTGGAATTGATATCATCATTAACAATCAGACTGGGCAGCATGCAGTCATTGATATAAATGCATTCCCAGGTAAGAAAGGCCTTTCCACTCCTGCTTTGGGGAGCAAGTTTCACTGATGTTGTCTCACGTCATCGCTTCCCAGGCTGGGGATAGGACAGCAGCAGCCAGATGGTTCTGAGATCAAATACAGGTCAATCTGGGAAGGGAAGAACCCTAATCTAGATATGGAATTTGCAACTGAAGTATCAGCTCTTAGGAGATATGGTCAAATTTCAGTGGCCAGTTGTAACATAGCTGTCATGCCCTCCTCTGCAAAGGGAAGCTCAGGAACTGCAGTGTGGGACTGTGTGCTGGGACCTAGCCTTTCTGGGACTAGCCCTCATTCTGAAATGGAAAGAATAGTAAATTCTATTTTAGGAGAGCCTTTAAAGATTACTTTTTTTTTCCCAGACTCTGTGTCATTAAAAAAGTTGGGGGGGTGGAAGCAACAAACTGTTCCCTTGAAAATCTCTTCCTTGCAGATTGATTCCCCACAAAAAGACATTTGTGCACAAAAACAATACCAGGAATCTGAAGATGATAAAATTGTAGATGCACAGAGGTTGCTGTAGAGAGTTGGTATCCTTGCAGGTTCTCGTAAGTGCGTCCTGGAGTAAAAGGATGGATTAGAGCATGTAAAAATGGGTAAATTTGTCCTCCACTTTTTTTAGTGCAACATATGTCTTGGAAACAACTAAGCAAACTCCTTGATCACTGGAATTGTTAAAAGGAGTTGTAAGTGTGAATAAGGGTGAGGCAATAATGGTCTGTCGCCTGTGCTAAATTCAGTAGTCTAACCCAGGAAAAGAGTACATCATCTCATTTGCTGCTGTTTTGTAGGGGGGTTTTCTCTCTGAGAATTTCTTCTCATTACCTGAATGGGGATGTTTGTTTCCAGAGACATACACTGGCTGTTGCATAGTTTTTTTAACCTGTCATTGAAGACTTTAAGTTTTCAATATGGCTGTGGTGTCTTTACATGTAGAGATCTTGTCCTGAGCTCCCAGTCTCCTCAGTTTTTCAAATCAGGTCCTCAGTCCTACTGCCCTGTAGTGCCCTGTCTGTCTATCTCCACAGTGACTGGCTTCCTCTTAAAACTCAGCTGTGCTATTCTCAGGTCACTTTCCAGCATGGTTCTACCACATGGTGTTATGCAATTTGCAGACCTATGAAAACACTCTTCTGCCCAGGGCAGTGAAACAACCTCAATTGGGTGTTAGATGGAGCCATATCAGTTTTATGAATAGGATTATATTTCAGACACTGGATCTTGAAGTCAGTGATACAGAACAATCTTTTGCAATCCTGTATCCTGCATTTTGGTTTGGTGCGTCATGTTTTCAGTTTTGGGTTTTGTTTTTTTTTTTTCCAAGAATTATTTTGGATTTGGTACTTTGCACAGACTGAGATTCTCCTTTTCTTGAAATACTGAAAAGTCCACATTGGGGAACAACAACGTGGCAAACATATATTTAGAGAGGACCAATGTTTTCTTGTTGTCACTTAAGTTTGCAGAACTGCTCTGCTGTACTTCTACCCTAAGGCAATAGTTTTCAATATTCAGCCCAAGTCCTGTGTTTCAGTCTGCACAGTAATTGGTCTTTGAAGGGACTTTCAATTAATAGTGTTTTAGTCCTTGTAGGAGGCTTGAGAGCACAGGGAAGTTTCTTATGCACTGATCTACATTGTGTGTCACACAGCAGTGTTTTTGGTGGTGAACATGTGGGTCATGAAGGTAACTACTGATTTTATCACCATGGGATAGGTTGATGACCAGTTGGAGGAAGACTAAAGGATTGCAGCAGGGCCCAGACATATGGAAGAGAAAGCTGGGGAGAGAAAAAACTGCCTTCAAATTTGTACAAGATAGCAGAAGTGAGAGAGAGGAGCCCTTGTTCTCAGGGGCTGCTGAGGTCAGAGAAGAAACAATGGGGTAAAATGCAACAGAAGCAAAGTTACATCTCAGCACAGAATACTCTCTTACTCAAAAGCATGTTCAGCACAGGCAACGGTATTTCCCTCCAAGGGCAAGTATGATTAAAGGCTGAAGAGTTACAATGACTGACTTTGTTGACAGAACCATTACCTTGCTAGTGAGAAGTTCAAGCTCAGCCCACCTCAAAAGAGCCACTGGTGGGCTGTATCAACAGTGGGCCCTGTTCCTGGCTCAGTACAGTCCCAGGAAGGGCCCTCCCTTGCTCCTCTTCCTTAAATCATCGTAGCCTTCAAGAGTTGCAGTAGCACCAAACTGGAGCCAGCCCTCCTGGGCATTATCTCTGCATCAGTGCTTGGAAAAAGGGAGGGGAAGAGGTGCCCTTTAAAGAGCATTCACAGCGTCTTTCAGGAACTTAAGCCATGGCTTGGGGCCAAGCCTGACCAAAGCCTTGTCCAGCTGTCCAGAGGCTTGCTGCCTTTCTCGTGTGCTGTCTTTTGTGTTTACTGGGCTTGAAGCTCCTGTGGATGTCATCTTGAGGTGAGTTTAACGACAGAATTGAAAGCAGGTGTACCTGTAGGAGGATGTTGTCTGTTATCTGCTCCATTAGCACCAGCAATTCTTCAAAAAGATTTTAAAGATAAATGTCTGAAAGGCCTATTGTGTCTTTTGTTCTGTGGGAAACTACTGGTACTATATTTAGCAGTGGTTACCAGCTGAGGTATCCAACTGTAGGCACAGTCACCAGTCACGTAGCATGTGGGAGTTATGTTTGTCTGACCTCAGATAAGTGAGAGAAAAGGTTCCACGTAGCCTGCTGTCCTGTGGTTGTGGCTGAGCTCACCCAGCCCCAGCAGCTGCAGGCTGTCACCCTGCAGGTGAACTGCTGGCTCTGGTGAATCTGCGTGGTAGCTGGAAGCATCAAATCTGAACGTGCACTTTGTGTGTGTAAAGACATTGCTGTAAATGCAGGATATGGGCTGTCCATTTCTTTCTGACCAGGGGAAGATGCAGAAAAGCCGAGTGTGCCAGATCAGGGAGAGTCTCTGAAAAATCAGGCAGGTAGCATCTGTAATGCTAGCTTAAAAATGCTCATAGCCATTTCTTGCCTCCACCAAAGCTTACAGAGGTCAGCACTTGTTTTCAGATGCATTGCTGGGTTGACATCTTTCCTATCCATGCTCAGCCAGAGGACTCTGGAGACTGTTTTCAGTATAGCAAAATTCAGGCATCTTGTAGACAGGCATTTCCAAAATGGTTTCAAGTGGGCAGTGCTAGGATAGCACCTGCTGGAGCATGATTCATGCAAGTTATGTTTTAGGCATCTAAAACTTATATCCTCCCACTGATTCTCTGTGTGACACGAATCCCAAATTCACTGCCAGTAGTTTCTGAAGGTGTAATTCAATCTGCACTTCTTGATTTCGTTATCATTGCAGCACAGTGATGTCCCAGGACTGACTTGTTTGAGAGGCCTATAGGAGCCCTAGGTGAACCAAGCAAGGCAATACTCACAGTTTGCAGCCTTCCCCAGCTGTCCTGTGAACCAAGAGTTGAGACACCTAATTCTCTTCCTGCCTTCCTTGTATTTTTTACAAGTTTGTGAAGTTTCTTCTGAGTGATGGGGCAGAATTACTTGGGCGTTTCCACCCAGTGTGCAGGGGGCTTGCACAGACAGAGCCTGCCTGTTACATAAAGCTTCCTTTCACTAACATCTGCTGATTTCAGGACAGAATAACTGGCCATCTTGTTCCTATTAAATATTTAAAGCAACTTCTTTTGTGAGTTCGCCAGGTGCCCTCCTACAAGGCTAGTTTGTTTTCAGTGAGCAGACACAGAACACTCTGGGGTACTATGGATCTCCTCTCTGAATATTAAAGCTGTTACTATGGAGATGGCTTATTCCCGGGGTGTTTGAAGCACTCTGAGTAGATTTGAAGGCTAATCCCATGGCTTTTACATAAGCAAGAAAGCGTAACAAGCACTTCTGTCCGAGGGGTGGAGATCCTGTTCTGACTCCCATGGCCAGCCCTAGGAGTCCTAGTTGCCCCCTGCCGACCAGTGGATTATTGTGTGGGGCACTGGGAAACTTGGTGTTTTGAAATGAGCCATTTGTTTGGTGAATCCCTCCAAGAGCCTTTGAGAAAGGAAAACTCTGAGCTGTTGTCTCACATTGCTGATGCTTTGTGTGGCCTGTTAAATATCTAGGAGAACTGGGACCAAGTGCAATAAAATCCAAAGTAATGTAGCGGCCTAAATATGAGTTAATTGGTTGACATATGGCTTACAAATACACCATAAAATCCCTACATTTATTATGAGTGAAATTATAGTCTTACTTCATGTTCTCCAGGAAGTTGGTTTTTTTATTGCCTAAGGAAGTTGGTCTTTACAGGAGAATGGAAATTAAAATTGAATTATTTATGGATCTGAGGAACTCTTCTGCCAAGTGATCACATCACTAAAAGTGTTTTAAAATGTGCATTTACTTTGTGGTCTCTGGTTCTGCTTGTGTGCTGCTGTGTGAATGTGTGCTATTCACATGGGTCTTTTAAACTTATTTATTGCTTCAGTCTCCTGTATTAATGCTAGGTCACTTCCAGAATACTTTTATAGACATTTTAAAACAATCGGCCCATCCGATTAAATAACACTGAATGCCATATGTCACCTGTAAATACTAAGGCAAACTGATAACAATTTTAGGTAATGCAGTAGCAGTTAAGATCCATTTCAAGACATTGTACCCCTATGTTGCATGTCTGGTTCAATTTTAAAACGAAATGCAATGATAAAACTATGCCTGTACCACAGTGTTTAAAATAGAGCCAGAAGCTCTGTACACCTACTGCCACCCTTTGCGTCACCAAAAATGTCATGTCTACTGGTATTTGAGCAACTGTTTTAACCAGGAAACTTGTTATTAAACTGCACTGTAAATTGTCTGGAATCACTTAAGAGAACGTGCAGAAAGGTGGTTTCAGTACTGATGTTTCAGTACTGTAGATTGATGTTTCTATCAAATACTGTATGATTGATATACGTTTCCTGTCCCTCGGGTGTTCTTTCAGATATAGCAGCAAACACATTTTAAGTGTCAAGTTAGGTTAGGTTAGATGAGCATCACATTGCTTCTTACGCAGTGGGGAGCTGCCTTTTCTGTAGGGTATAAAGCCAGCCCTGCTGTCCTCTGAGGTTTCCCTCACTGAGGGTATTGCTGGACAGATTCTGGAGAGGGTCCAGACCCTCAAGGAAGCTCTGCATTAGAGCTGCTTGCCATAGGAAACCTGGAAGCGGTATGGAAAAGATCAGTGTTATACCAGAGAGTTTGTAACCTATGGGAAAACCTGGACTTGGAACAAATGATAGAATATACCTAACATCATATATACGTATATATACTTGGGAGGAAAAAGAAGCAGCAACTCTGAAATACAGTAGTTTTTCTCGTTGGAAAAATATTTTTATTGCAAGAGTCTCTGCTCCTCTTTATGCTGATCTGCTGCTGCTGCCACTTAAAATTATGTCATGGAGAAAGAGCCTTTTTATTATCAGTTTTATTATCAGCCTTTTTATGATCAGTGGAGGGCAAGGACACTCCTGAAATAAACTGTTAAAATAAGCCTTTCAAAGATCCCAAGGAAATTACTTAATTGCCTTTTCTTCTCTCTTTCATTTTTTCTCTTTTCAGGTTACGAGGGTGTTTCCGAATTTTTCACAGATCTGCTGAACCACATAGCTGCTGTCCTGCAGGGTCAGGTACCTGAGGTGACCCAGCTAAACCGCAGCAAGCTCCTGGCAGAGCAGAGCGGTGGGATCATGGACGAGCGGATATGCTGTGCTAGCACAGGCTGTCTCAGCGTCATGGGAAAAGACTCCTCCTGGATTGTGGAAAGTGAGACCAACAGCTCAGTAAAGCTGCAACACCAGAGACTAGGCTGCAACTCGGCAGTGTCCCCCAGCTTCCAGCAGCACTGCGTCGCTACATTGGCAACAAAAGCTTCTTCTCAATAACTTGCCCATGCCATGGACTAAGAAAAAGCCCTAGGGACACAAATTGTGGTCCCAGAACCAGATCAGGCTTTAACAATATAATTGAGAAAAAAATGGAAAAAAACCCAACATAAAACACAACACACAAAAAAAAAACCAAAATAAAAAAACCTTTCATTTGATTTAACCTAATTTGCTGATGAAACGGACTGAAAGGGGAAGAGCGAGAAAGTGATCCAGATCCATTTCATCAGATTCCAGTTGCAAATCTGTAGTGAGTTTACACACACACGTGTTTTAACACTAGTCCTTTCATTGTGGGAGGGTTGCTCTTTCATTTCTATTGTTCTTTGTAATCACTGGTGACCAGCATTTTAAAATCGGACCTCATTGTATCAAGAAGATAATAATGTTGAAACGCAGTGTCTGAATGTAACAGTGCTAGAGATTTTTACCTAAAAAACTCCCCGTTCCTCTTTTTTCCAGATAGGCCATTGCAAAAGAAAGCTAAGACAACTTCAATATCACTAAACCAAATCTTTTGAAACATTGACCAGTCAAGATGTTGGCAGGTAGCTTGCTGTGAAACCACTGCACTTTGAGTCGGACAGAGCAGCCTGCTTATTCAGGGCACAGAACCAAGGTGACCACCCCTGTTCCAGCTTTGCAGTTCTCCCCCAGGCCTCATTGCTTCACTCAAACCAGCTTCTAACCACGCTTGCCAACAGCAACATGTTTCACCCAGAGAGGGTGCCAGTATTTAGGTTGAGTCATTTAGTAGATTAAATAACATGCTTCCAATTGTCTGCTAGTGCTGAAATCCTAGAAGAGTTAATGGAAGCAGCTCATCTCTTAGCAGAGTGTTTAATTCTCCCTCCATTGCACTTGTGAGGATTCTGGGACAGCTCTGGGAAAAGGCTGGCAGAGCTGTGCATTTTCCTTGGAGCAGCACACCTGTTCTGCGTATCCTGAAGGGTAACACAGTTGCTGCCTTCCACAGATCCATGCTGTTGTGCATTTTTTTCTGTAAATTAAATATAAACAGAATTGTGTACCTTTTATGAGGTAGAAGTACAGGACAGCTCTAGCTTGGAGACCCCGTTACTTTGTTTGTTGCAAGCTGCCAGGCGAGGCCATATGGTAATTTATAACAGTGCTTTATACTATTTGTAAGCTACAGCCCAGCCAATTGGTATCTCTTGAGATATCTTCTAGTATGGCAGCATCTTCTGATGTTGAGAATTCCTGCAACTTTTGCCAATTCTGAACACTATATTGGAAATATCCAAGTGCTAAGAACAGAGACACTATTTTGGTAGAAGTGGCCTTCTTTTCTCCTTATTAGCCCTAAAATACATTTAAGAAGGTTGGTGTTAAGAAAATTTCCTTAGTTAAGCTCCTAGCTTGCAAATGCAGGAATTTCTGTCTTTCTATAGCACGTGTTCATAAAGGATCCGTCACTGCAGCATTAAATACCAGTTTGGTTAGTATCATGTATTAGATGACTACTCGAAAGGATCTAGAGCTTAAAGCCCAGGTAGATCATGGAGAGAGGATTAAACTGTGTAAAAGATGTCAGCACCCTACCTGATGGTGCCAGTCCTGGAGGGGAAGAAGTTTTGAGTAGTGTTACGTAGCAGTTCTTTTGTGTAAACAATGCTTTTTCCTTAGGAGAGATTGGTCTTCTTCCAAAATGCCATTCTTGGGAATTTCCTGTATCCAGGATTGAATTTTTCAGGATGATTTACACAATAGCAGATGATTCCACCTCTAGAGGGATTACTGACTTTAAATTATTTCTATAGAGACTGGAAGGACGTTATGAGGTATCAGTCAGATCCCAGGGTGCACATAAGCACAGCCAACTTCCTCAAGTGTTGCAGATCAGTTGGGCACGCTTCACAACCCTTGTATGCTTTGAGGCTGCTGGATCCTGTGTTGTCTGCAGCTCGCAGGTCTCGGATGGCTGTGGTGTGAGTGAGTGAGTCAGATGTACATAGGTAAGGGTTTGTAAAAGTATTCACAATAGACCAAACCTTTCGTAAAGCCATGACTAAAATAAAATTGACATCTAGAGTTTGGGGTTTGTTTTTGTTTGTTTAAAATAAAAAGTGTTTTTATGTAACATGTGTAACAAAAGATACCCTCAGGAAGGAACTTGCCAGTGCATATTTTTGTATGGTACTTTCTTGTAACCAGCTGGTGGAGTGTTTCTAGACTTGCCTATTGCTCCCTTTATTACAATGGCTTGGGCTTTCTTTGGTTTTTTGGTTTTTGTTTCTTTACTGGGTGGTGGGGATGAAGCAATGATGTTAGAACTGAGTTACTAACTCAAGACCTTTCAAACTAAGTATGTTTACATGAATCTGAGTGTTGGATCCAGTGGAAATGTCTGTATGCTGTTTCCTAGTTAGAACATCAAATAATTTTATTTTCCTGGCTGCCTTCTGAATTTTGGTTGGCCTATTTTGCACTGCTTTTTTTCTCCAAAATAAACTACTGAAATATAATTGTGCATTTTAAACTTGTTTACAAATGATTGTTAGAAGTTTATTTTGTAATTCTCTGAATGCTTGCAGAAATACTATATTTAAATATTACTCCAGACCTTGGCAGTAACTAGAAAACAAGTTTAGGTCATTGGTGTGATCAGTGACATTTTTCCCATAGTCTGTAATTTATTTTTTATTTATCGAATGTATCAGTATAACTTTAATTTACCAGGTGCAGTTATGCAGGTACCTGTTGTGATGTGGCATTACAATAGAGTTTTGACATAAATTACCATGCATTTGCTGTACTACTATATTTCCTTGCAGAAATTAAGGTAATGGCTCATATACTAGAATGTTGCTAAATCACAGGGGCAAATTGGGAGACCAATTTGTAAAAGCCAAAACTGTAAATTACCAAGTATCCAGACATACAATTACGTTATTGCAAAACATTCGAGCATGAGTATTAAGTTATTAAGCTTGTGCTAAAGTGCTTTTCTGAATTGCTGCCTCATTTGGTAAGTTCAGGATAGTTTTGATTTAAGGTAAGCTTCACAGTAAGTTAGTTAATATTCTGTAGTCTTGTCTTGCTTTATAAAAGTAGAGGAGTGTAGTAACATTAGACCATACCAGAATGCCCTTGCTCTTAAAATTGCAGACAATCTGAGGAGATTTTCCATAATGTCTGTTTGAATTCTTTTTATTATGGGTTAGAAAAAGGTTCTTCTGTGTTTTCAGAGGCATAGCTATTATTGATGTGCTGATGGGAGCAATTGTATTAAAATTACATGGTCACCAGTTAGCTTTTTTTAGGGATTTATTACTGTTCTGCTTCACTTTTTGAAATCCACAAGAATACCATTAGCCTGACTGGAATTTCTCCAGGTTTTGTGTCAGCATGGTGGAGATGAGACTCTGGTTTCCACTGTAACTACACAATTAACTTCAACAGGTGAAGATTTTTCCCTGTTGAAGAGAACTTGAGTGGTATTACTGCTGCCTGTGATGTAAAGTCACCCTCTTCCCCCTCTAGCTGACTTGGCCACGTTGTGCCTGAGTTTGTAGCCTGTGCCAGAACGTCCTGATCATTATGTGAAAGCCAACTGCAGCAATGCAACCAGACCATCAGCATCAGTGCTAGCACTTGTGGTTTGTGTAATGCAGAACCACTGGGCCGGTGATGTTTTGCCTTTGGTTGAAGTGTCTGGCTGTGCAGCCTTTGTGCTGAGGAGCTGATGGACTGGGCTGGTTGGTAGATAAGAGAGGTTCATTATTACTATTCAGACCGTTGGAATGATAAAGCTGTTTAAAGATCTCCATCGTCAATGTGGGAATGTTTCTGCAGAGGTCTGCAGCAGGTTGCACAGACGGAAATCTACCAGTTTAATTTGTTTTCATTGTAGATGATTACAAATTAAGAACCCGACCCAGAGGCATCAGGAGGTAACAAGGATTGCTCAAGAAAAAGCCTCAGGTTTTCTAGATTAACTGTGGGCAGTATCTAGCCAGGGAACAACCAGGTGGAGAAGTGGTTAGATAATGAAGGCAGAATATACTCCAGAGGCAACAGAATAAATGGGGCCAGAGGTGTATGAATTGACTGGCAAAAAAAAAGAGTAAAACAAAGGAAAAATGCTCCTGTTGTTTCCATCTAATTAAAAAAATCCAGACTTACTAGTTCTTAGACTAATGCTGATTTCTTGAAGTCTTTGCATGGCAGCAGTGACAAGTGAGTCAGGCTTTTCCACACTAGCTTATAGCCTTGTCTTTCACAGCTGTGCAGGAAATCTTGGATTTTGGATTTTTAGTGAATAGAGTCTATTTTGAGTTTGTAGCAGTCTCCCCATGTGCACACTTGCAGGAGTTCACTTGCATTACCCTGCTAATTTTTTTCCCCTTTCTCCTTTTTAGTAAGAGATGTATTGATTTCTGTATTCAGTATACAATTACTTTATGGTGTGTGTTTTGTAATTAGGAATATGTGAAAATGCTTTGTGTAGATTAAACTATTTCCTCTAATATAATCTCCTCTCGCTTTCATAGATAAATGGACATGCCATTGCAGATCACATTGCTGATTTTATTTGTAATATTGCTTTAATATCTATTTCAGAGGAATGTAACTTCCAGAAAAGTACTTTCCACATCTTTACTACCTTTCCTTTCACTGTTCACCCTATGTGGATCCAGGCCATCAACACTTGAGCTTTTGACTGGATGGGTTTCAGATCCTCCATGGAGTCTGTCACATTTACACGGCCACAGAAGTTACTAAAGATGGTTGAAGTTTGGGAGGATCCAGGTATAAATGGAGATGTTGCAGCAATTCCTCAGCAACACAAGCACAGTAGCATTTGTAGCAAGCAAAGAGAATAGTTTTCAGTGTGTGTGCAGGTGGCTCTTGGGGTCTGGTCCACTCTGCTCTTGGGGCAGCTTTCCTGTGGAAATAAAAAAATCCACTGAGAGAAAAACATCCTGTATCTGTGATGCAGAAGGATGGTAGGGCTTGAGAGTAAAATCCTGGCCAGTGATATCATGATACCAGTTGTCCAGAATTTCACTCTGTGGGTTTTAGTAGCAATCTGGAGAGATGTTTTCTTCCTCTCCATCATTCTTACCCTAAATCCACTGGGGCTGATGATAGCAGGTGCCTGTGGCCCACACAAACTCACTAGCAGGTGACCTTACCCAGCATGTCATGAGTTTGCAGAGGGCTCCCCATGTGTTGGGAAGTTTTTGTTGATGGCCAGGAAATCTCTTGAAACTCCAGAAATAGCTGCAACAGCAAATGGAGTTCATGAAAATCAGGTCTTCCTCTTCCAGCATTTTTAAAGAAACCCACATTTTATTTCCTCCTTCATTCTTTACACAGTAGTTTTTAGATATAAATTATTTTAACTACTTTTTTTGTGTGGAAAGTCATATATACATATATAAAGTTATTAAAAGGTTGAGAATATGTTGAATATAAAATAGTGACTTCTTTGTTTCAGATGTTAGCAGCCCCTAAAAATGAGTTGTCTATCCTCTTGTAAAGTCAGTGCTGTAAAAAAATATTAAAAAATAAAAGATGTGTTAGATGTATCTTTTATTATTTATTTCTAATTCAGTATTTGATACAGCTTGTGTATACCCTTGTGACAACCACATACTGAAAACACTGTCATTCTTAAAATGGAGTAACAACAATTCCTTGGGATCCCAACAATTTTGAGAAAATTGGCCCTCTGGGTGTGCATAGTGTTGGATATTGTCCTTCAGTGTCCAGCACTACTCCCCACCCATGGCTGAATCTCGGGGACCATTGTGTGCGTGTGCTCGGTTTCGGAAGTTCATTGGTATCTGTGTTCATATCCAGCTGTACAGTGTTAACAAGTGTGTCTTGTGATTCGCTTCAGCCTGGTTCACTATGATTTCTGAAACATAATTCCCATTTTGTACTTAAATTTGTATAGAATTATATAAACCCTTAAAAGATCATGGCTTACTGTAAAACCCAAAATACTTGCTATTTGGCGTCTTCAATTGCATGACTGATCAGATCTGACAATGGAGATGGTGCTTTCATCTAACAGCATTGATTTCAATGGTAATATATTAATTTTCTTTTTGTTTGCCAAGCACCTGTTTTGGACAATGTTTTGGTTTCAACAGTAAAGCAATATGCAGTAGGTATTGTGGCATTATCTCTGTAATTGTTTTGAAGAGAGAATTGTCCCTTTCCAACACATAATGAAAATAAATGCCTTATAACAAGTTCTAGTTTGCTTCCTCTTTGAGTGGCTAGGGCAGCGAGGTGAGCAGCTCATCGGGGGAGGCCTGTTTTCATGGGAATCGACATTCACATCCTTTCCCAGTGCAGTTGTTTGCAGCCCCATGCTCAGGCCTTGAGGACCATCTTTCCCTCTGAAGAAAGTCCTTGGGTCCCAAATATTTGTGATTACTTGGCTATCCAATTAAGACAGTATTTATAGTAGCTCCATCAAGTAACATTATTTTTCCTCTTGTTGATTCTGCATTAAGTATGGACAATTTCTGTCTGCTGCAGCCATCCCTTGTGAAAAAGTTTTGTCTAACACCTTTGGACGTGGCTGCATTATTGTGGGGGTTGTTTGGTTTCTTGGGTTTGAGGTTGATTTTTTGGTTTAGTGGGGGTTTTTGTTTGTTTGGGTGGAGGTGTGGTGCGGGTCTGAGGGTTTCTGTGAATTTATTGTTACATGTAGTCCTGAGTTTGCAAGGAGTTGTATGAGTGCTGCTACTGGCAGAGACTCTGTCACAAAAAGAAGGGAGAAACTAAACCATAGAATATGTTGAGTTGGAGGGGACCCATCAGGATCATCAAGTCCAACCCCTGGCCCTGCACAAGACACCCCAAGAATCACACCGTGTGCCTGAGAGCGTTGTCCAAATGCTTCTTGAACTCTGTCAGGCTGGTGCTGTGACCACTGCCCTGGAGAACCTGTTCCAGCTATAGATACAATATATTTACAATATACAATATTCAGTTTAAAAATACAGTATTCAAATTAAAATCTAAGTGAAGATTAATATGTAAAATGTGATTTCTCCAGGTGGAGTAACCCCCTAATTGACATTTTTGTACCGTTTCTGTGCAACACCTTTAGTTTCACTTTGGTTCCTATGTGTTTCCGTGAGGTTAAAGAGGGTGTGATCTCCTCAGGACAGAGGTGAAAGACTCACAACTCGCTCCAGTGCACTTTTCCCAGCCAGGCTCTTACCCAGTGCCTTGTCCTGGATTGTGCCCTGTGCCAGAGCAGCTTTTGGGCCTTGGCCTCAACACCTCCTCTTGCCACTGAGTGGCTGCCCAGGGCTGGGGGCGAGGGCAGTGCCCACTCCTGGCCCTCCCTGGGGAAGCTCATCCCGTGGGTGGGGTACAGCTCTGGGCACCACACGCCTCCTGCACCAGGGGACCCCGCACACCCACCCCCCGTGCAGTGCACTCCACAGGCCAACAGCAATGAGGTTTTTTGCAGAATAAAGGAGTAAGTCGAGTTCAAAGCCTGGCAGCTGTTCCCTGAGCATCTCAGCTGTTCTGTGGGCTGCAGGTGATGGGAGAGAACTGAGCTTCAGACTGGGGAGTCTGGAATACAGCCCTGGCAGTGGGTGGGTCTTTCCCTCTCCTGCCAATGCACACAGAACATCTAAAATATGATCAGTGCTCAGAGATTTTGGAGCCAGCTTCCCCAGCCCAGGCACTACCCAGTCCTCCAGCTGCCCTGTGGTCTGAAGCCCAAAGGATGGAAAGGTTCTGCCTGTAAGTGCAGTGCCAGCTGGCCACCATGGCTCCTGTGAGCCAGTGCACAGGAGGGGCATCTCCTCGGGGTGGGCCTTCACCTCTGGGGGAGCACAGACCGATAGTTCTCCTCCTGACTGGCCTATTTGTTACTTGTCTTTTTTCTGATCTACTCCTGTGTTGTCCACGTGGCTTGACTTGGTCAAGTATTGCCCCAGTGTTTAAACTTTTAACTATTCTGTGTTCATGGATGAGCCTCAGATGTGACCCAGGTCTCACTGAAGCACCCAGCACACCCAGTGCCAGGGCTGAGCTGTACAGCACCATCGGCCCCTGGCTGGGCAGGGAGAGCCCCACAGTGATTGGGACCACAGGGAAGTGTCCTCCATGCCAGGCCCCAGAGGGCAGCAGCGCTGGAGCCTGGGCAAGGAGGGAAACACCATCACGGTGTGTGTCTGTGGTGAGGGGAGCCCTCCGTTCCCCTCCTCTTTGCAGGACCGTACAGGCCCTGCAGCATGCTGACAACCAACACTGAAGCTGCCAAAACAAAGGACGGAACCCACTGCAGTTTTATTTTTCCTTAGATAAATTTTTTATATAGAATATATTACAGTCAGAGTTCTCAGCTTTTAATCAAAAGATAACAAGTTATTGCAGTTTTTTACCCAGTGAAACTACCGGTGAAAGAACTTTCTAGAAAGCTGTCCTGTCTTTTAAAAAAAAGAGGGAAAAAACCCCACCCAGACAGAAAATACACATGTAGGTTGCACTTCGCACCCACGGGCGCCCTGCCAGGCGTGTGGGCATCCGTGTGGAGAGGGGAGCATGAGGTGAGGCAGCGGCGATGGGCACAACACTATGGCGAGGGAGGCAGGCCTGGGCGCTAGCGAGGTCGGTTCCTAGGCACGGTGCTTCTGCTCGGCTTAATTGCTCTTAGATCAGGAAATGAACACGCGGTGGGAGGGAGGAGGGCGGCGGCGCTGCTTTCGCCGGCACAGGGAGGGCTGGGGCCCTCAGCCTCGCCTCAGCTCGTGCAGCTTGTGGGCGACGCGCTCCAGCTCGGCCTCGATGGCAGCCAGGCTCTCCAGCTCCTGGTCCTGCAACAAAAGCCCAGGACATGTGTCAGCGGCCACAGGTGGGCAGCCCTTGCCCCCCGGAGCTACAGAGAGCCTTGCCTGGGGCACAAGCACAGCCTTGTCCTGCCCCATCCCTTCAGCCTGCGTTTGCCCCTCTGGACAGACAACTGTGCACAACACTGATTAGTCCTGCCCTAATGTTTAATTGCTGCAGCTAGTGATGGGGACAAGACATGCAGCTGCCATCCTTCCCCAGTCCCCTGCCGGGCAGGGCAGCCCCCAATGGGTCTGTGCCTCCGGAACACGGGGTTGGAGGGAGATGGCTGCTGGGGAGCCAGAGCAGGCTCTGCCAAACAGCGCCGGGTGCTGGCGCTGGGTCGGTGGCCTCAAACCAGGATGGGCACGGGTGCCTGCCTCCTGCGGGGGAACTGCAGCATGTGCCCTGCTCATGCAGGGAACAGCGGTGTCCCCTCTCCCCACCCTGCCCCTGGGTCTTTGCTTGCACCTTCACTAGCAGAAGATACTTTTCCTGGGAAAATAGTGACTGAGGAAGCCATCAGCTCAAAGGCTCAGGCTGCCCATCTGTTGGAGGTCTTTTTATACTGGCTCTTGTGTATCTGTGCTGTCACCTGTAGCTGCTTTATTTAGTGCAGGTACTCAGACAGCTGACTGCATGGCTTTGCCTGAACTCAAGTCATATCCAGCTGGCCCTGCCTCACTGCCAGCCCCAGCTCTGCCTGTCCCTCACAGCTGTGGTCACCTGGGCTCTCTGCAGACCATGCACTCAGCACAGCAGCAGCAGGTTCTGTGTGAGCAAACTTGGTGTTGTACCATTTCCCATCGGCAGAGCCGAAGTGACAGCCCCTCTCCTGTGCGGAGAGAGCAAAGCCTTGCTGCTGCCTTCAGCAGCTGCCAACCACAGGTTGACACTGAGCCACTGCACTGCATGTGGCTGGTGTGAGAAAAGTAAATATGTAAAAATAAGTCTTTTTTTTCTCTTCCTGAGCTATTTTCCTGAACAGGGGAAGTCACCCTGCCCTTCCACTGGGCCCTTGGCTCAACCTCTGGGAAAGCTCTGGCTACAGTAGGGTGCCAGCAGCTCAGGGTGCCTGCAAGCACCCAGGGTGCCCAAGCAGCTCTTCCATTTTGTTTGGAGTGGGTCAGGGAGCAGCTTGCGGGGCTCACCTTGCTGGAGGAGAACTTGGGCTGCAACTGGAGCCCCCAGAAAGGGAGAAAAATAGGTTCTGAAATCTTCTACAGCACCAAAAGAAACCTTGGTCAGACCCAAACCATTGCCTGTGTGCTCTGGCTTGCTTCTACCTGGCCCCACATGCTGAGCCCTGGAAAATGCAGGGGAAAGCACTCTCAGCCCGTATCTGTGCCCACTCTGGCCTCACTGGCCAAGCCACACAGCCCCATGGCCGAAAAATGAAGAGAGAGGACAGGACAGCAGCCAGAGTCTGTGCCTTCCCTCACTGCGGCCTGCCTGGTCTTGACACTTCCTCACTGACTCCCAGAGGTCCTGATCTAGTTTAAAAAACCAACCAACCAACCAACCAAACAAGTCTTGTTGCAGCTGTAAACACAGCAGTTCTGCAGCCTCAGCAACCTCTTTTCCAATCCCCCTTTGGAGACTGAGTCCGACACCTTGCAGATAAGGTGCACCCCAGAGCCACTGGCAGGGCAGGTGGGGAGCAACCTCCCTGAGGGAGAGATGTGGGATGTGAGCAGAGAGGGTGAGGAGGCAGATGGGGCAGCCCACCCCACTGCATTCCTGCTCTGAGTGGAGATGTTTGGCTTTGCTTTGAACCAACACAACTGGAGATGCTCTCATGGGGGGGTTGCTGATGGAAAATCTTTGGCCAATGGTTTGGTGCATAGCTGAGGCAAGAGGGTTGTTTTGGAGGCAAGAGAGCCAGCTGGCTTCCCTCACCTGCTGCCCCAGCCTGTTTCCAGGCACCTGATCATGGTCTGTTCCAGGCCCACAAAGCCCAAGCCCAGCCCCACTGCCCAGCCCCCTGCACTATCCCAAATCAACTCATGTGCTGGAGCTGGGCCTCAGCACAAAGGTGAACCCACCAGCGGTTCCTGGCTGCTGGGGATGTGCTGAGCTACTACCTAGCACCACACAAGGTATCAGGGAAGGAGATCTCTGACTTTGGAAACTCAGATGTATTCCTGGCTCAGATGTATTCCTCTATCCATCAACCATTTCCACTCCAAGGCCCCGGTCTCTCACCACAGCTGCAACCCTGATTTACTTCTGTAGGAGGTCTGACATTACTCACTCCATCCCTGAGACAGGGAAAGCATTCCTTTTGACTTGAAAGGCTTTGGGAGACAAGGACTACCCCTAGGCTCAGTTATAGCTCTGGTCACTATGTCCAGCAGAGGCCAGTGCAGAAGTCCTGTCACTGGAGGCATGACTCTGGGGGGCAGGGAATGCTTTGCACTAGTCACAAACAAGAATAAAAACCAAGGCACAGCCAAGTGCAAATTTCAATAATACCTGAGGCTGAATGAGCAAAAGTGCATTAAGCATCAACTTAATGTCACAGAGAACCACCACTGCTGGCTCCATTAACGCCAATGTACCATCCACATCTCCAAGCACAGTTTGGATAACTGGGTGGGATTTATTTTTAAGCCTACGTACACCAACCTCCGTTCTCCTGTTAGCACTGCCTTCCTCATCCTTCTTTTCTTCAGGCATGGGAGCAAGTGGAAAGCCTCCTTCACTGCTGTCCTCCTTCGAGTGACGCTTCCACGACCTTCTCACATCCTCCTCTGGACTACTGAAGGTATACTTGCGGGACCTAAATGTCTTTTTCATGGACCTATCTGGGTCTTCCTCACTATCATTTTCCTCCATGCGCTTCTTTGATGTCAGCTGCTTGGCCAGCTCATCCATTTTATTCCACCTCTTGGTGTCTTCCCACTCCCTGGAGAACTCCTCTTCCGTCTCATCGCTTTTGGCATCCCTGGACTGAAAGGTGTCCTCTTCTCCCTGCATCTCCTCATCCTCCAGGCGATGCCTTCCTCCTCTCAGTGCCCGGGGTTGCTCTTCCTCCTCCTCTTCCTCTTCCTCTTCAGAGCTCCGCACATCTTTTCCAAATCCCAGCTCATCATTGTTATCTGAAAGAGCATTAAACAAAGCAGTGAACACAACTGTTAACCTGAGCCTTCAGTGGCGATGCCAGATGTATTTCCTGACTTAGGCCTATTTTCTCATGATTCTGGAAATACCTACTCTCATGTTGCCGTGTCAATAATGGGGCTTGAAGGCAGCAGTCAAAAACCCTGTAGGAAGTTCAGGGAAGATGAATTAGTTGTCCCCAGGAGCTATGAGAGCTGAGCAGCGAGTCAGCTGCGGGGCCTGTGTTACCTGCTGTACATGGGACTGTGCGTCAGGCGTTCGTGGTGGGGTCTGGGTGGCTGCTGGCAGGGTGTTTCTGTAAACCCAGTAAGCACCTGCCTCAACTTTTTGGCTTTGAAGCCTCTAACCCCTCTGTCTCAGTGCTCTCAGCTCACCCTAGGAAGGTATCAGTGCAGTCTGGGATACGTACTGTCATCTCCCTGCATGTCCTCAGCCTCCTCATCCTCCTCAGCCAAATCAAGTGACCTCTCTGCTTCAGTAGGGTCCTCCTCTGCAGCTTCATCTCTGTCATCCTCCCGCTCCACACGCTCCCCTGCTACCTCCTTGCTGTGCTCCTGGCCCTGCCTGGATGGCTCTTCTCCCTCATCCTCAAGCTCCAGGCTGTCCCTGGAGCCTCTGGGCTCCTCCTCTTCATCCCCTTGCTGCTGCTGCTCATCCTCACTGAAATTTTTGCCAATGTGGTTGTCCAAAACTTTGTTTTGATGGGTATCCTTTGTATCCCTGATGTCATTGCTCTCAGCTTCCTCCTGATCCTCTTTCTCAACAGGGTTGCTGTCCCGTGGCCTGGGCTCCCTCTCCTCCAGGCTGTTTTTTCGCTCCTCTCTTGCATCTTCATTTTGCTCAGGCTTCTGTGCTGCCAGCTCAGCCAGGGAGCCTGTGGGCTGCTCCTCTTCAGGGTGCTCCCCTGCTGCATCTACAGAGGGAGAAACAAGAAGAAACACCCCTGCTGAGAGCTCATTTCAAAACCAGCAAAGCCCAAACATTTCTTAGGGAGCTAGCTTCAGACCCGCTCAGCAACCTGCTCAACCAGCCCATGCATCCTTTTGCAAGTCACTTCAGCATATGTTTGCATTCAAGCAAGGCAGTGCTTTCTCTGGTGCCTGTGCTCCTGGAGAGACTTGCAAGGCTGAAGTTAAACATATGCTGAAGTGTTTTGCTGCAGCACAGTCCTCATCACCATCTCTTGAGATGCCAGCCACGAACTCACCCTGCATGAAACCAGACTGCATGTAAAATGAAATTATTTAGGAGTGTAATACAACACTTGCACAGCTCTCCCTGCTCTGAGTGCTGCACTCACATCACATCCTTATTTCTCCCAGCAGGCTGAAGAGGCAGCCAGCCCTGTTCGCAGGGTGCTGGAGGGAGGAGGGGTGTCTCTGCTTCTGCAAAGGAGCTGCTCAGCAGGAGCTTAATATGGGCTGAGTATTTGCTCTTGCTCAAGGGAGACAGGCCTCTTTTAACATAATTAGTCAGAGAAAACACTTTGCAAAAGAAAAGATGGGGGTTTAAAAGCCAGAGAGTTATGGAAAGGCAAGCACAGCCTTAAGGAGGGCTGAAGAGTGTGCTGGGATGAAAGGATGCAGAGAGCTGGCCACACAGGGCTGGTGGCCACCAGTGACACTGTGCTGGTGTCACCAGACTGTCAGTGGGCCTGGATGGCCCATGTGCCACATTTCATCTTCATTTCAACTTCCTCCATCTCCACACTGCCAGAGCAAGAGTTTCAGGTCTGTCTTGGCAGGAGGGAGATGCACCATACTACCTGTTGGATTTTGGCCGTGCTGGCTGCAGCAGCTGCCCATGGGGTATCACTCCTCATTGCTCTAAGCAGCTTTGGACTGGTCACAGCAGTGCTGTGCTGCTGTGTCCAGCCACGTGCCCCAGAGCTGCTTGAGACCCTCTGTGGGGGTCCAGCTGCTGCTGGATGAGGAATCACATCACCCCACATTGGCATTGTGTCTTCTGACAAGGAAGAGGGAAGGGGCCAACACCTCCTTTCCGCTAAACTGTGTGTCTGTAGTAAGGCCAGAGAAACAGTGACAAGGGGAAATCCCAGCTGAAGGTGATCTTTCCAAGATGCAGGTGTTTTGTGTGGGTGTGTGCACTGCGTGTGTATCAAGTTCAATTTTCCCTTCAGAGACTCATTACTTAATATTTTAGATGCCTGGAAACAAAGGTGGCACGCACAAACCCAGATCACCCTTGCCTATATCACTGAGTCTTTCAGTGCAGGATTTCCCTGGCTGTGACTCTTTTTAAGTGTTATAAGTGAGTGAAAGTGCAAGCAGCAGGGTGGAAAAGCCAGTATCAGTTTGGTAACTTGACCATCACAAGTTACTATAGCTCAGAAACTACATGTTGTTTGAGCTGGTAAATAAGAACAAAGCAAACACCAGGTTGGTTGTGTGTGTCAGCAGCAGCATCAAAGAAGATGCCTAAAAGAGAAGCAGATGGACATATCAAGGCTGTTAGAAAGAAGATCCTTGTTTACAGCCTGACCTGGATTTCCCGGGGGTGGAGACTGACACTGACCTCTCTGCTTGTTCTTGTCGTTCTGACTTTCAAGGACTTCGGAAAGTTCATCTTCAAAGCCGCTGTTTTTCTTCTGCTGCTGAGTTCTCTCATTGGCACCTGTGTCAAGTAACAAAAGTAGGGGAAGGCAACAGTCCCTCCTGTGTTTCAGAAAGTAGAGGTAGGAAATTTGTTCTGTGCCCTTTATATTTCCTACAGTGGAAAAATCTACCTGGGAGCTGAGAGGAGTGAGAGTGGAGGATATGTGAATCAACTGCAGTAACAAAACCACAATCAAAAACATCATCTGCAGGAAAGAAAATGGTCTCTAAATAGAGAAGCAGGGTTGCCAGGAAAACTAATACTGATGGAGATCTAGAGAGTAAGAGGTGCTGAACTGCAGCACACTGAGGCCAACAAAAGACTTCATCACCCGAGTATTGGAGGATAGAAATTGCCTCCTGCCAGATTCTGCCTACGCACCTCTGTTGAGGTGAGCACTGAGAGCTCCTGTGTCCTCCAGCCTGGTTGTGGGGGCCCCTCTCCCCTGAGTGCTGGGAGGAAGAAGCAGCATTCATTCCCACTGCAGGGGTAGTCTGGGGCTCCAAGGCCCCACACCTTAGCTCTGGGAATATGAAGCCTGCTTGAAAAATGTAACACCCTGGAGAGAGGTGTCTGAAGGCAGCACGAGCTGGAGGTCAGACTGCAGCTGTCCTGGCAACCAGCACTTGCCAGGCAGCCCCATCCCAATGGGATCTGCAAGACAAACAAGCCCTGTGTAACCCAGCTCATGCCCTGCTTCTATGCCTTAATGCAAGGGCAAGAGCCAGTGCTGCCAGCCCAGTCCTCTCTAGCCCACAACTGAATGGTATGGGCTCTCCAGCCTGAGCAGAACCAGCTGCAGCCAGCACAGAGGACACCAAGATAAACACCTTTGCTTTTCCCTTGGTCTACAAGACTGTTCCACCCCCAGTCTCTGTGATCTGTAGATTACATATCATTTACCCTGGGACTAAGTGGTGTGATGGGCTCAGGCCAAGGAAAGAGTGGAGCAAGGTGCCCCTCCATGGGACTCCATGCCAAGTGGCACAGCCTGTCTGACACCTGAGTGCTCCTCCTCAAATCCCTGGTGTGCCTGGACAGCCGCATCCCAGCATATTGAAGAGCCCAAGGTTTCTTTCTTCTGGATCACCAGAGCATCCATGGAGTCCATCTGAGGTCACTGACCAGCTGGCCCCTCCACCATTTGGGTAGTGACTAAAATATGGCTTTGGGAGGTGCATGAGATTCTTTCCCAGTTCTGACTTCCTGAATTTTTCCTCTCCCTTCTCCCTGTTGCCTCTGTGGCTTCCTTGCTCTGAAAGCATTCTGGTGGCACTGCCTTCCAGCCATCTCTGGCAGACTTGCCACACAGGAGCAGGGCACAGGGATGCCCTAGTCGTTGTCTCTCTGGTGGTGCCCAGCTGCCCTGGTTACCCCAGGGAGAAGGAGAAGGGAAGGCCAGGAGGTGCTCTCCCTGCAGCCTGGGGAGAGTCCTGTTACAGCCTCACACGGATCCCACAGAGGGATCTGGACTAGCTCTGAAGTAGCCTTGCCTGGGGATCTGCATGTTAGCTCTGGGCAACCGGCCACCTGAGAATATCCCTTTTTCCCCTCAACACCCCTTGGCACAGCTCCATGGTGCTGCTGCTGCTCCCACACTGACCAGTGGTGAGCAGCCTGCACCTCTCCAAACCAAAGAAACTTGCATTCGAGTTAAGGAAGCCATCAAAAAATACCCATTATCTCAAGAACATTTTCACTGGGGACTTAGGTGCAAGTCTTACTGACTGCTCAGTGGGGCTTCCCTGCTGCCCCACCTGGGTTTAGTGCTAGAATCCAGCTGTGCAGACAGTGGAGGTTTTCTTGCCTTTCATTCTAGTTTGGGAGCTGGTGATCATTTGTTCAATTAAATTACAGTATTTCCTTTTAGAGTTCTCCCACCTCAAAATGTCTAGACTACATCACCACCAAGTTACATTGATAGCTATTGAAATCATCAGATACATATTAGAGTTACTGTAAACAAAATTCCTGTCCCCACTCACACAATCTCTGCTGAAAATCTTGGACCTACATTTCCTACGGCATATTTATATGATCTCAAATTAATATAAAATAAAAAAAACAAACCGAAAACCAAACAAGCAATAAGACTCTATAAGGTACTACAACAGAAGAAAACAATCTTCCCTGTAGTTACATTCCCAAAAAAAATACGCTGGCACTGTACCTTGAGCAGCAATTTCCTGAAGTTCCTTCAATAAGTTTTGGTGGCGAAGGATAGAAATAATTCGTTCATCTGCAATAGGGGAGACTTAGTACAGAAAGTAGTCAAAGAAAACCTCCCCTCAACCCCAGGAAATGAAACACAGCCCCAAATGCCACTCCTTCTTCATTTGCTCTTTTCTTTCCCTTGGCCTGATTTGCTCTCACATCTCTTAACCATGTGATTAGGACGACAGGAAGGTCCTATGAAAACCAGGCAGTTTGATGTCCCCCAGCACCCCCGTGGCCACAGTGCCAGCACGAGGCAAGGCCTGGGACAAGCAGTGGCACCATCCCTGCTCCTGGGGCCCAGTGCAGCCCAGTGGAAGAGGAAAGTGAGCCTGTCAGGGACCCCTTGACAGGGGTCCTGGGGCCCGGGCTCAGCCGGGCAGGGCAGGACCAGCCCCTACTTGGCAGACTTGCTTTTGCTGATACCCAGCATTAAGTCTGAGGCAGTACCTCCTCGGAGAGTTTCTAGGCATTCCTCACTGATCGGCAAGGGGTTTGGCTTAGATAAAGTATCAGAGATGACCTCTACAATGCACTTCATCACCTAGAAAGAGACAAAAATACAAGTTAAAGAACTGGGTTTTTGGTTTTTGTTCCTCCTTGTTACCAAGGCTAAAATACAGCAGAGGATGGCACAGATCTTCTTGCTTTTCTGGTCAAGTCAGAACTGAATGTTCAGCTCCTGTTTTCCCTAATGCAGGAACAGAAGGTACCTCCTGCAACTGAGAAGGGAGCAAGTTACACATGACAATGGAAAGAGCTTCTTCCACATGACACAAAATTCAGCTGAAGATTCCATAGCTTCAGACCATCCCAGAGTCTGGGCACATCTGGGGAGCAAAGGGTATCTGGATATATACATAGAAAATCCAAAATCATTCTCTTTCAAGTCAATATATCTCAACCTGCATCTCATAAAAGGACTCAGTGGGAGGTTGTAGAAAGCACAAGCGGTCATAGCTGTTCAATACATGACCTTGAAATCTTAAAAGCTCTTCAAACCCTGGGAAAGACACCATACTTAGATTGAAGCCAGGCATGGAGGTTGAGGCAAACTACTTTCAAACACAGATGAGAAATACTGCTTTCGAACCCTAGAAAAGGAAAGGACACTCTGGAGAAGTGTTTGACCTTGTGCTCTGAGTGTTCAAACCATCTGTTATAGAATGGAAGAGCTCTGCATGATGGCAGGTTATCTGAAAGCAAAGAAGTTCTGACACAGCTTCTCAGACAGGATGAACTTTGGTCCCACCCTTTCCAGCAGCCCTTTTCTTTGGTGTAAAACCAGGAGCATTCTTTATCTAAGTTATCACCTGCACTGAGATTGCAGGCATCCTTGCCATGCCAAGACACACCGCTGGGAGCCCTAGTGTGGGGTCGTGGTAGACCCAAGTGGTCACACAGGACAAAAGCATTCACTACAGTCTGGTGCTGATTAGTAGTGTAGAAATCAGGCTGCTTAGTTCCAAAGAATGACTATTTACAAAGCAGCAGAGGAAGAATGCAGGGCTTGCAATTGCCCGTGGGAAAAAAGAGAGGCTAAATTGAAAAAAAGAATACAAGTAAGCCTTGGAGGCAAAAAATTCTCTCACTGAACCTCTTTCTCCTGATGATTTCAGCAGGCAGCCCTGAGAGCCCTGACCTCCCTCACAATGTACCATTCTCAGGAGAGCGGAGCACTGTGGCTGCAGTAGAAATTAAACACAAGTCAGCAGTTCCCAGTCATCCACAATGCTCTTCATTCAAGCAATTTGGTATATGCACTGGACAGCTGGAATGGGCAAATTTTCACCCTGTCTAAGGAGAGAATTCTGCTTTTGCAGATCACAGCCATAAAGTGCTGAACTCCTCTACTCCTTACACAGTTTGAGGGACTTGCCTGATGGATTAAAATGTTACAGAAAAGATCTAAAAAAAAAAAGCAAGCAGGGGAATTTCCCTGGTATCATTCTCCTATATCACAAGCAATCCATCACTACTGATTTTAGATGACTGTGAATCACTCTATCTTTAAACAGAATAAAAACCTAGAATAAAGATTCTGATGTTTCCCTCTTGTGTTTCCCAACCTCTGGACCCACTTACTGCAGCAGCATTTGATGCAGCTTCAGCAGTAAAGACTTTCTCAGCATGAGAAGTAAGAATCTGATTCAATGAAATATTCTATTCAAGCTTTTTCAAGACTTCTAAGCTGATCTAAGATCTTTGTCTGAGCACAAAGAAACACATCAGTCGCCACAGAAATACATTCAACTCTGTGGAGGAACTTTGGAAGGTAATGAAATGAAGAGTGCAGTCATCCCACAACATTCTCCTTGTCTTTTTGTTAGAGGAGGTCTTGCAGAGTGAGACTTCACAAGGTCATGAAATAACAGCCTGCATCAGGAAATGGAGGAGATCCTTTCCAAATGAATGTAATTAACCCAGTGCAGAAACTCAGACTGGAATTTTGCCATAGCTATCATCTAACCATGAGCATGTAACCAGATCCTTAAGAGCAGCTCACAATGTCCCTGCACAGAAATCTCCAAAGAATTGTGCCCTTACAAGGACAGACTTCTCCATATTTGAGCTCGGCTGTGCTCAGGCCCCCCTAAAATGTATGGTTGTAAGTGGGAAATAGTGTCCTTCAAGCACAAGGGTGGGCAAACACCAGAGACATTGTAAATGCTTTGGTCTTGTTCAGCTCCCTATGGAAAGCACTTGGTGTAAGGAAAGTCTGATGAGCTGTCCATGAACGGCCTGCAGGTGCTGACTACCCATTACACAGCCCTGAGCCACCCACAAATGCTGGGGGCACAGAGCACGGTGTGTAGGAAGAGCTGCAGTGCTCGCTGCTGTATTCATTGATGATATCCCTGCCCTGATCTGTTCCATAAGACCAGGACTTCCTTCCCTGAAATGCTGTGTCTCAGAGGGTGGTGAAGGCAGGAAAGCCCTAATGGCTTCTTCCAATTGCAGCAAATTCAAAAGAAAGCTGATTTTGCTCTCAGCTAGAGCCCATGTCAGTGTAATACCCAGGGAAGGGGAGCAGTCTTGGGAAAGAGTCCTTCCTTGGTGGAAGCATTTTGATAGAGTTGCACAAACTGCAACAAAAGTGCCATTTTTTACACATAGAATTTATTCGGGAATAAACCTCACAAGGGAAATCATATGATTAATGGATTGTCCCATCAGATGCCCACTCTGGCATGGACAGTTGAAGGGGTAAGTGCCTGTCCCGAGTCCCCTTCCTCAGCAGGACACAGCCTGAGGAAGGCACCCAGTGTCTCACAGCTCATGGCTCAGCCCCAGGAAGGGCTAAGCAGGCTAAAAGTCTTAACAAAGCAACCTCTCTCCAGGCCCAGGCACGTCTCACAGGAAGTAGGGAGGCGTTGCTCATGGCACACGTCCTAGAGGTAACCTGCAATGGAGCTGAGATTGGCATCAGTGTGCCCTCCCCTGCTGCTGCCTGGGGAAAAACATTATGTGGCTAGAAGGTTTCATAACATGAAATGGTTCAAGAAGTAAAAAGGAAAAAAGGCTGGAGTTTCCTTTATGGACATGAATTTCCAAAGACGTTTTAACTTGGGCAGCCAAGAGATCAGCTCATCTGAAAGATGGGGAAGGGGGGGGTCAGGAAATTGTGTCTGATGTAGATAAACACAGGCAAACCCCGCCTACTGAAGCATTTAGGTGCCAAAAGGCTGTTGGGAGTGCCTATGTTTGTGAAGTGCAGCTATAAATGTTGGAGAGTGTGACACAGATATGTGCACAGAAGCCTGTTAAGGGGGGCTGGAGAGGTCAGCCAAGTCCTGCACTGCTCGTAGCCATCCAGACAGGCTGAGCAGGAACTGAGGATGGATTAGCAAGCTGAGAGTACCAGTTGCCTATTTTTCTGGAGCATGCATGTTTAGCAGTCCACACACATACAAAGTCACATGTATACACCCCCAAACACACACAGTTCCTGAATCACATCTCCCCCCACTCTCCCTTGAGTCACCTCCTGTTGGGAGCTTTGAAAAGCTGAAAGTAGGAGGACTAGGGAGAGTTATACCCAGCCTCCATCTCCTCTCTGAACAAGTCTGGCTGATCCCTCTGTCACATCCTGAGGGACTTCCTTGGCTGCCCAGAAGTGGATGCACAAAGTGTAAATTCTGTTAGGAAGGGAGCAGAGATGGATCCTACTCTAGGGACCTCATGCAAATTCCTGGCACTTTCTACACGGTATTTCAGTGGGAGCAGCCCAAAACCAACCACCTAGGTGGAGGTGAAACATCACATCCTTTCTCTTCATTCGACCCTTCCACTACAGGTTCATCCTTACCTTAGTGTCGCCTTTATTCATGTCATTTGTCACAGGAAGGGAGACGGCTGTAAGGTAAGGGGAGGGGAAAAAAAAAGAGAATATGTTATTCATCTCGTATGGAAGACAAGCAGAGAAACACTATTTCTGTAGAATGGGAGTGGGGAAGAGGGGCATCTCTCTCTGATGGAAGTGGTCCCTGGGTGCAGCAGCTGGACGTGTGCACTGTGCCCCTCT
>VWZT01007020.1:772519-806960 GCA_013397055.1 Pachycephala philippinensis | reverse complement strand
GCGAGAGTGTCGTGGCTTGGGGGCTCCAGGCGAGGGGCCGGGGGGAGACCAGCACGGAGCGTGTGTATCTACGCCAGTGCCCTGGCTGAAGATCCCAGATGGGGCACTGCAGCAACCGGCTCATTTATATATCTCAGCCCTCGGAAATGGCGTCAGGAGGAAGCCACCTCCTCCTCTGCCCCCTCCCCTCGCACACAGGCTTCCCATCAGCCTCCATCACTCGCCGTGTGGCGGAGGAGCGGCCCCACGGCAGCATCCCCCGACCTGCCCGGCTGCCCGTGCAGAGCTGTCAGGCTCTGGTCGCTCCATCTTCTCACGCTCTGCAGGCACAGGAAGGCTGTGAGGTGTGTTTCCAGGATACCGCTTTTCCAGCACCTCACCCGACACTGGCAGTCTGCAGCAGCTCTGCCCGTGTGCCCTCTCTGGACGTACCTGTAGCCAGACTGAGGCACCTCATGTCTCCCAGGCAGCATTGCCATCTGTACATGGTTTTGCCCTCTCAGGGCCCCCTCGTCTTTCACTGACCACGGAAGTTTAGAAGAGGCACTGAAATTTTTAGATACGTTTTAAAGACCTCCACAGAGGACAGGGGTGCCTGAAAGACTGGTTGAGAGCCTGGTCACCATGAAAAGGGCTTGCCAATGGACATGGTAGGTCCCAGCTGTTCTATGAAAGGTTTGTTAGTAGGATATTATTTGGGGTAAAGATCAAAGGCTGGTGCATCTCGTGTCCATCTATGACTCTACAAGCAAAATTTTAATAGGTTGCTACCCTTTGTTCAATGATTTTTAACACTCTCTAGCAATACCCTACACTCCAAAGTTGAAGTAACCAAGATTACCTGGCTGCCAGTTTGCATTGACAAGGGAGAGAGAGGAAATAAAAAATTGTATAATTCTCTTAGTCACAAGCATTTCCATGCTTTTCAAAAAATGGCTGTCTATTCTTTGGATGGAACATCTCTCAGGTCAGCCAGCTGGATTCTTTTCTTAAAGTGACTCCAATGCTTCTTTAGGACAATGCTTCTTTAGGAATAGCAGCTCTGCTACTCCATTGTATTCCTCAAGCAGTTTCAGAGGTCACAAAATGCAGGGACTTAGACTAGAAAACAAAATTCAGAAAAATGCACCCTCTTTCTTCCTCATCCTGCCTCACTCTGCTCACTGGGGAGCCTTGCACCCAAGGAATTAGGAGAACCTAAGAGGTCATCACTTGTCACCTGGTCTAAGATGACAAGAACTTTTCTATGAGACTAGGCAGCACAGGCTGCACCCTCGTTTTCCCTTTCTCTTTCCAGGTGCACAGGGAAATGTGTTCCCAAATGTCCTCTAATATCTACCTGATTTAAATGCATGCTTCAAAAGGCACATTTGGATTGTAAAAGGCCATTCATACAAAATCAAAGCTCTTCTTGTCTGTTTCATTTTCTAGTTAAATGCAGAGAAAAGATGGAAATAAATTGATCTTTTGAACAGTGCTTTGTGGATGGCAGTGATGGATGGTTAAATGTTCATAAGTCTATGTAATAAACAACCATGACAGTTCTTGTTCCATGGGAAACCTCCATGAACAAGAGATATCCTTTCTTTTTGGTTGTTGTGTTGTTTAGTTTTGGGCGGTTTTTTTTTCCTTATTTCCGTTTTCTTCTTTTTTCAGGGGGGGTGTGTGTGTTGTTGAATTATTTACTAGGGAGGAGGGAACAGGCCATATAAAATGGCCTTTCCCTCATTCAGGATACACCAGGGCATTTAAGTCTCTGAGTCTAAAATACTGAGCATTATTAAGCTTGTTAATTCCTATGTATTCCTAAGTGAGAAACAAATTGATCTGCTTATCAGGCTATGTTTTCCTAGTCAATATTTACTTGTCCTTACGTATAAATGCTGATCTTATTAGGGGAATAAATTATCTCAGTTCTAATCCAGTTTCATACATGAAGCCCTTTTCTTCCCTGGGGCCTCTTTCTGAGAAATTTTACAGGATATGTAGTGCCCATAACTACTTTTTTTTCTTCTTTTTCTCAAGGTGTGGTCTTGCAGCCATTAAGTTCATTGCAAAGGAGAAACTAAATGCTTTCCAGGTATGGCATGCATCTCCCACTGTAATACCATATGATGGATGATGAATTTTTCTATTTCTTGCCCCAGAAAAATGGATATGAAACTGTTAATCCAGCAATCAGTACTTCTGCTATTGGAATCTGTCTCAGTACTTTGCTATTGGAATTAGGCACAGCTATATTAGGAACTGTCACAGTAAAGCATGTCAGGGAAAGATTTATGTCAAAAGAGCAAAAGTGATCAAATAAAAAAGTGGAAGGTATTCTGCCACTCAGAGAAAGGCAATGTCTGAAGCAGACTCCGAGGGAAGAGCAGGTCTGTGAGTCTCTAAAGCAGTTTGTGTTTTAGTACAGGGAAAACAGGAGTAGATCTTCAATGGGTGGCAAAGTAATGAAGATGGACATTTCTGACCACTTCCAGCCTTATAAAAAAAGCTGCTGATGTCTATAGAGAACAATTCCATTTTTCCTTATAGCTGCACAATTTCTCATGCATTAAGTGTGGTGGGACTGTGGAAAGCCATATACCATTACCTGCCTGCAGTCACTAACGTAACATGTGCAGGTGGACAAAGAGATATTTGCCTTCCCAGCCTAAAAGTGATTTGAGAAGATGGCAGTGTCTGGATGGATGGAAGCAGACACCCAGCACTGTTGCATTATCCACGCTCTGAGCTGAGGGAACAAGAGGGTCAGCCTAAAAGCCATGTTGATATATGATCTTTCTATGCATAAGGTCATTTGATTGAGAGATTATGTGGCTTAAGTGCTATTCTCGAGAGTGAAATATTTTTTTAGTTTATTTCAGAGTTCAGGAAATAAAACCGTAGGATCTTGTGTTTGTCTGTGAGTTACTTTGAGAGCTTTGTTCTCTAATTTCTTTGCTGAAACTGGGTTAAGAATTCACTCCTCTTCTGTTGTTTGAAACACTGATACTGCATTTCAGACTGCTGTGATTTTACAGATCCAGGTACTGAGGCACATAAAGAGGAAATGTGTCATTTTCATGAAGATATCAAAAAGGTTTGAAGCCAAGGCACAACTAATACCACACCCTAACCAAAAAGACACCAAGCAAAAAATAGGCAACAATTACCTTCTTGTATATGAAATCAGTTGATAACTGTTTGACTGAAAAACTTGAATGTAAGCTCATCGCCAAATCACTAGCAAAGCCTATTAAAACCCCCACATCACACCTTTTCTTCTTTCCCACCTTAGTCACACTCGCTGCTCAGTTCCCTCATACAAGCCTTGCTTGTCTGCCTGTAAATAGAAATAAGCTTCAAAGCTCAGATTGCTGCTGTGAATACTCATCTGTGCTGCTCAAAGGCAGTCCTCTCTTCTTTTTCAGGTCAGAGGCAAAATGATGTTGACTTGCTTTGATTTTCTTAGTCTAGACTGTCCTTGCACCAACTGGAAATGAATTGATTTTCCTGCTGCAAGGTTTACTTACACCCCATAAGAAAAGCCCATCATTGTGCCAAACCTGACAGTAGCTAGCTCTGCCTATCCATTTTTGTCCTTGCCTGGCACGCACAGCTCTCACTGGGGCAGATGGAGTATGTTCCGTGTTGGAAGAAGAGACTTCTCTGTAGTGATCACGGAATACCATCTGGACACCCTTACAAATAGCTTGGATCTCAACATAATTGTTCTAAATGTTATTCAAACACCAATCTGGGAAATGTCACACCCTTCCAATGCCATGGTCAGTTTGCCTGGCACTGACAGAAAACCCTCATTGATTCCCATGAGCCCCACTGGGGTCAGACTAGGGCCTCTTCCTGCCTGTGTGCCAGGCTGAACCCCAGCTTCCAAGCCTCCCAAAAACTGGGCACCGGCCCTGATATTTATGTTACAGTACTCCAGAATGTTTTAGTGTTAATTAGAAGTAGCTAGTTTGATTGTCCCTCTGAGGGTCTCTCCTCAAATTTTGTACCTTCCTCAGCTTTATGGCATTAAATGCCACAGCTTGCTTAAACACAGCAAAAATATCTCATCTGTTATTTTTAAATTACCTCTTACTCTATTCTAAAAGCTGGGAAAGACAAAAACTCTTTCTCTTCCCTAGTCCAGTGAGGCTTTCGTGATATTTACCTTTCTCTCTTACTCATGTCTTTTCCAAGAGAAACAATCTCAGTCATCTGGTTCTCATGAGGCTCCTTTAAACTTGGCTACTAGCCAGCAAGTCCCACAGGTTAATTACCTATAGCATATAATTACCTATAACATAATGCAAAGAGATCCTGGGCTATCCTGGTCTCACTAGAGCACTCTCACTAGAATATTTTTAGTCTTCACTCAGTGACCCAGAAACTTTCCAGGGATACCTAAAAAAACCTGGTTTACATTTTAGGAATGGCCATACATAGATGTCTCAGGAGTCAGTATCCTTGAAGATCTATTATTCCCTCACATAAAAGACATTATGGAGAGAACAGGGCGGATTTCTGGAGGGTTTAGACATGCTCCAGCAGTAAGTTAGTAGTAAATAGCTGCCCCAGCCTGTATCAGGGAAATGACTCAGTCTGGATAAGGCAAAGAAAAAAAATTCCCACTCTGTTGGTCTCAGCTGGCACCTGGGTCCCTTCCCTCCATCCACTCACCCTGGTTTGGGTCAGGGTGTTCTCTGCACAGCCTGAGCAGAACTTTGGGCAGCCTGTGCAGTGCAGATGGCTCCTACCTCAGATGTTCTGTTGATAAGGCAGTTTTCGAACATCAAATTGCATGTTAATGCTAGTTAATGAATGTTCTCTTTACAGGCACAGCAAGCCTTTTCCTTCTATACTAAGCAAGGAACAGGAGGAGGTAGCCTTTCAGGTATTAAATTGCTTGAGAGCATCAGCACAGAGTAGCTTGAGGAACAGCCACAGAATCTTAAATTACTGTTACTGGGCTTTTTTTCAGCCTGCAGGAGCTCAGGTTTCTTACCTGACCGATGCTTTTTCTTCTCAGGAGAGTAGGGTTTGCAGTGCCTGTCCTTGGGGAGCAGCCATTACCTTCCACAGGGCAAGGGGACAGCAGCACCAGGCACCTTCAGATGCAGCAAAGTCTCTGCTGAGCCCACCTCATCCATATGCTCTGCAGACAGAATAGTCCCACATTGCAGGAAGAGCCCAAAGAAAATTTGGGGGATCCTGAAGAGTCCTGAAGCTCTCAGTTCACTCTGTTTGGAGCTCTTCCTTTGGGCCACTGACCACCACTGACCTTGCAGAGATCTCCACTCCATTTGTACTCAGCTGAGTTCAGACTCAGTCTCTGCTACTAAGTGCTTGGGAGAATATTTCAGGACAAACCACATTTTCTACTTTGCTGGGGATTAAAAAAACCCAAACCAACAGGAAAAAAAATCCAGACCATGCTTCTCTTTCTGTTTTTTTTAGAGTTTTTACTGAAGCATTATCTGCTGACTCTCAACAGCTTTTTGTTTGATGGAGGCAGCTAGATAACAAGAAACATGGTGAAATCCTTGTGAAATCCATGTGTTCCATGCCATGTAGGAGGCAACTGTTGTCATGTGTGGTCCCAAAGGAGCAGAAATGGAAGGGTTTCCCCCAGGCAGAGAAGATAAATGGGTACTATGTTCACTTTGTGTTTAAAGCTGCAGTGAGTACGTGACTTTCTGTACTGAGGGGAACGTTGCAGCTGCTTGATGGATTCACACAGTGAAAAATGGGAAATGTAAGGAGAAAATGTGCTATTTGCATTTCTGAGCAAATTGTTCATTGAGAGCCTGACCCAAACATAGATCAGTAGAAAGACTTCTACCCTATCCAGTGGGTTTTGGGTTCAATTCTAGACCTGGCTTCCTTCCCTGAGGTTGGGATGCATTTCCCAGAGGCAAGGATATAATTTAAGTGTATTTAGGCAAGGAGTAAGGTAATTGTGAGGATAACAGCTACAAGAGGCAAGAACAGCTGCTCCGAGAAAGTCTTAAAAAAAAACCAAACTACATCAATCAGTGTTGCTCATTAACAAAAGTAAAGACAGGAAATCAATTTGAATTCTGCATTGAATTCTGTACAGGTGGACGGTCATGGCCCTGTTCCTGCTGGCCACACTATTGCTGACACAGAATGCCAGGATGCCATTGGCCTTCTTGGCCACCTGGGCACAGCTGGCTCAGGTTCAGCTGCTGTCAAATGGCACCCCCAGGTCCTTTTCCACAGGGCCACTTTCCAGCCACTCTGCCCCAGCCTGTCGTGCTCTGTGGGTTTTTTGTGATCCGCATGCAGGAGTGACTCTCCTATTTCCTAAACTGGCTTTGCATCACCTCTGTCCTTAGCAGCTTAAGGGCAGCCTTAACTTCTGACTTGTGCAAGGACAGGGAGAGCCATGGATTGGTGCTCTTCTCAGCTCCTGCAAGAGATGATCTCTTAGGGTAAGCACTTCTGCCCCTCCCTGCAAGGATGTGTGAGTTCCTTGGCTTCCAGAAACCACCTGCTCCTTTTTAACTTGATTTACTTGGTGCCAAATCATACAGCTGTTCGTTGTGTTTTTAGAGGTCCAGTAATGCGATTCTCACTTGCTTTGAATTTCTTGTGAAATGTGGAGAAGCAGGTACAAGCCTAACAATGAAATAAATGTCCCAAATGATTTCTGTTGAAACTTCCTGCAGGATCAGTGCCTCAGAGAGCAATGCAGCTCCCTGCTTGGAAGTTGACCAGCAGCATATTTTATATGGGTTTTGATGATTATACAAATTGTCAACATCTATTTTGACTGTGTTTTTAATAAATGAAAGCAGAGATTAAACGGGATTTTTTTGTCAATTTTTTTTCTTTTAATATAAGGATGAATTTTTCAGACCCTTTGAACTGAAAACAACTTTGGTTCATTGAAATATTTTGCAGAAACACTTTTCCATATTTTGATCAGCCCTAGTTATTACTGTGCTGAAGCTCATCTCTACCACCATCAATTGGTATGTTTATAGCCATCTGGATCAGGCTACTCATGTTTTAAAATGATTATTGCACCTGTTGATGCTTTATTAACCCTTTATAAACAGCAGGTACACACTGTACAATAGCCACAAAGAGAACTGGGAGTTCAGTCTTGACCTTTTGTTCACACACTCCTGGGTATCACAATCACTCCAGTTTTATTGCATTTTATTTTATTTTAATATTTTACATGCAATTGCTTCAAAACATCAAGCATCTGGGGTTTATTCCTTGACTTAGGCAAAGGAATGAATTTTTCATATTCTGAGGGCAGCTTCATTAATTGGAAGAGGTAGGTAAGCAGAAGGGCCTATTGGAAATCCACACTGTGATAGGGGATCCAAGCACAGAACTCCCTCCTGTGCTGCACCAAAGATGCTCTCAGGAAAAGCAGCAGCCCTGGTTGCCCCTGCAGAGGGCCTCAAGAACAGCACAATTACAGCAGCTGCTTGTTTTCTGTGGTTAAAGAAAGCTCCCTGGAGACAACGTATTGCTGTCTGATTGGAAGAGTGCTCAATTGTCTAACGAAGCTGTTATCCTCTATTTAGCCAGAGATGACAAAAGGAAATCTTTATGTATCACTCCTATGTAAAAAAAAAGCTAATTAAAGAAGTCAGACCCTCAGGGGTAAAATAAAACCACCACAAAACAAGGAAATTATGGCAGTAAGTAAAAGTGAGCTGAAGACTTGGCTCAGCTATTCCAGCTGCTCTTTTTACTCAGCCCAGAGGCGGACACCCACCCTGTGCCTCACTTTGCCCCGTAGACAAAGACAAGGTGCTTCCCCATTTTTGAGGGGTATTGATATTTTCATTTTCATCTTTCATATTAGAAGTATCCCTTTAGCACCAGAAATGACCTTGAAATATGTTGACTAGTATTGCAGAGATCAACAGGTGAATAATGAGAAGCTTATCGTCATATTTAATCTCCTTTTTTTGTTAAACCATAACCCTCACATACACTCCTGATTTCAGTGGGATTCACATGGACTTTGGAATGACCCAGGGACAGGCTCTTTGCTTCAGCAGGAGCAATGGGCTTTGGTTTGAAATCCTTAGAAACCATGGTGCTTCTGCAAGAAAACACAGAGCTCCTCCGTATTTCTGGGGTGACCTTGCATGGTGTTTCTATTCCTGTCATCAACCTGGATGACACCTCTGTTTTTCTTGTATGGATTAATTTGCAATGTTTCTTTGGATCATTAGAGCTGAATGATGAGTTTGTACTCATGAGAAAGTTCGTTTTGCAGTGACTGGATGCTTGCAGCCAATGGTCCCTGCTACAGTGCTAAATGGATGCTTTAAATAAAGAACTTCCCAAGACAGGCATCCATACAGCAGCAAAGCCACCATTTTACTGGCAGGGACTAAGTTTTATGAAGTATTTTTTTACCCTCCAATATCAATCACACTGCCATTGTCTTAATTTTACTCCTCCAATATAAAATAATATTTTACTTTTGAACAAGAAATGAGAGAGCACAGAGTTTTATAGGAGAGGTCTATTGAAGTGCAATAGGAAGGCCAGGCCAGTGGTTATCCTCAGCACTATGGGATGTTGTGTGATACCCAGGGATCGTGCTGGTCAAGGACTGTCATACACACACACTGAGATGCTGGACAAGATCATTCAAACCTCTGTATTTCTTTCAACAATGCCTATTATCTATGGTTTTTTTCCTCCTCTCCAGAATATCCTGCTTGATAATTTATTTGCCTTCTCCCTCCTATCCATCCAATTTTCTTTAAAACTCCTAGCCCTGTTTTTTGATTTTAATTCCAAAGAGCTCAATTGCATCCTGCACTTTCTCTGAACACTATGTCCTCACATCACCCTAACCAACACCAGACAATTCTGATCTGCTTTAATGTGCAGCTCGGGATGCTGTGCTTTGCAGGCCTGCCTGCCATAGGTGTTGTCTCTAACCTACAGAACGGTGGGTGCCAAGACCAAGTACAGCTCATCCAAGCCTTCATTGGAGGTTTGCAGTGTGAAGGGGAACCTGGATCAGGACTTCTGAGCTGCAGATTTATCACCCTCTCCAGGAGATTCCACTGCCAGTCTGCCATCCCTTCTGCTGAATATCCACATGCTTTTCTGTTTAGCTTTGGCTAAAAAAGAGATGTTTCGATAGCAGTCTCGGCACAGATCTTCATTTTCTGCTTAGAATTTCATTCCCTCTTGTCTTCCTGCTAGGCTGCACCAAGGCCAGATTTCCTTCTACAAGCACAGAACAGAGCTTCCTACTGCCAGCCCTTATCTTCATGAGGATTTCACACTGGAAATTTTGCTCACAAGATTCCAGACATTCTCCATCTCCAGCACTGTGCATGAGACATAACTTATTTTATGGAATGAGATCTGCATTTGCCTCTGGTTACATTGCTTGAGCTGCAGATGGTAAAGATACCTAGAAGTCAGTCTGTCCACCTAATTCTATGGCCTTTGAAACAGCTTCCAATAACACCTGAGCAGCAGTGTTCCTCAAGACAGATATTCTCCCTTCCTAGTGATAGTCCAGAGAAAGACCTGCTTGACTCATCTCCCCGCTTTCAGAAAATTGCTTTCTATTTTCTACAGCTCATTTTTCCTTTCCAGCAGTCACCCAGACTTTGCCAGTGTTCACCTGCCAGCCAGCAGCTCCCACACTTACTGCCAGCAGCGAGCCCAGGTGGCAGCAGCACCCGGCAGCAAATAGGTGCAGAGGAGTCAGGCAACTCATTGCATAGCTTGGCTCAAAGCAGCACTAACAAAGGTAGCAATGAGTTAGGTAATGGGCATGAGGATCTGGGAGAAATGTTTCAGCCCATCATAAAAGCTTGGGGACCTGGTTTTTATGCTCAGCTTTTCTGTTCCCTTCCCACATGACCACTGCAACACATTTAACCATGCAGTGCCTCAGTTTACTCTTAGGACAAAATCCTCTTTGTAGAGGGACCTAGGAAGGAAGGACCCAAGAAAGCACTAATCATTCATTTTCTAAATTTTTTCCCTTTTAAATGGGATTCTTATCCTGTCTTTTTGGTCAAGAGATAAAGTGAACACATAAAGAATTTTAGCGGCAATTTTGATATACCAAATGTTTCAGCGTGATGTCACTTCAGTCCTGCAGGCTTGGCTCAACAGCTTTTTGAACTAAGAAGAGATTTTCCCACTTGCATTCAGCAGGATCCAGCTCCCATGGATGAGAAAGAAGAACAACTAAACTTTTAACTAGCTGTACATTATCTCTTGCTGCTTCTTGTGCAGCCTGATTAATCTAACTACGGGTCTGCATTCCAGCAAGCGCCTCCATCACATTTCCACAGGACTCATAAAGCAGAAAACCTGCACATCCCTGGCAGGACTCCACGGCTGCAATGAGTAAGCACAGCACCCCTGAGGTGGAGGGAACTTTGCCAGCGGGCTGCAGGTGAGGATTCACTCCTCTGGATTTTGAGGCTTGAGGACAGAGTTGTCTGGGAGGGGAGTGCAGAGCACTTTGATACGTATCATCTCTGACACTGCAGCCAGCCATCTGTTCTGAGTTTATTAAAAGTGATGTACTCTGCTGGGAGGATCAGGAAGCATCTGCTGGTGCATTTACATTCAAATCCTCACAGCAATCCCATCCGCCCTCCTTTTTTAATTAATCAAACCCACTTTTTGGTGAAGGCACACAGATAAACGCTTCCTCTGTAAACGGGAGCACATATTATGCTAATACCATTAAACAGCTAATACACAGAAAAACAATTAAGTGCAAGTAGCAGCATCTCTCTCAGGATTTAAGAAAGCTGTTCTGACAGAGATCATTCCTGTTTAAAGGATCACCATCTAAACCTGGCTTATGCGGCAGTGCAGTTTTGCTGCTGCAGAATTGCTAATCAGCTGCTTGGGACAAGAGAGAGCCCTGAGGGGATGAACTGAAGCACACACTCCTTGTGACCCCATATGCAAGGGCTGGAGTGTGCTGAGGGACACAAGACCCCCCCAGCAGAGTAGTGACCCCGGGAGTTTGGAGGCAGATGCCGCAGGGCAGGTGTAAATCCTGTCTGGGTGAAGAGACAGCAATGGGATGCTCTACCCATCTGGGAGCACTGCTTTGCATTAGCACAGCTTCTTTGAAAAGGTGAAGAGCTGCAGCTGTTTCTCATCATGACCAGATTCTCTGAAGGGTGAGGAGGAAAAAGGTGGTGGCAAGGCTGCTGGTCTCCCTGTTAACTGTGCTTGGCATTGGGAGCCCGTGCCACCATTCCTGCTGGTGCTGCTGCCTGCACTGGTTACCCCTATGGTATCATTAAGTGCACAGTGCTGCGTGGGGCTGGCTCTCTGGGTTTCCCCGTGGGTTCAAAGCTGGGCTGCAGTGGCAGGCTGGGCCTCCCAGGGTGCCACTGGCCAGGATACAGCAGGATTTACTCAGAGTTGGAATCCCTGCAGCAGATAATGTTTCATTCTTGGTACAAAAGCCTCTCCTAGAAGTGTCAGGATCTCAGCATCCTTCTGTTGAGAGGGGCAGCTCCTGTGTGTAGGGAAAGGTGTCTGAATGAAAGGCATTGGGAGCTGTTGGCAGAGGTTGCCATGAGACAAGACCACAGTAATCCCCAAGCCAGGGTGGCTGGTCTCTAGGGACTGCCAGCATCCCCTTCCAACCAGACAGAAGGAAGAAATGGAATGTTTGCCTGTTGTAAATCCCCGTCTATGCCCAAGGATCATACCTGACTTACACATAGAGTGGTGGAAAGGTTCTTCCAAAGCAGGTCTGAGACTCTGGGGGCACATAATGCCCCTGTAACCAGGCCCTCCAAGTGAGTGAGGGAGGGATCGACCTTCCCCACTACCCTACAAAAGGGATCAATAATGTCAATGGCAGCAACAAAGGCACTGAAAAAGTGGGGACACTCGATGGTGAGAAGCCTCGGGGCTGTGGGTTTGAATTAGTGCTCGTGATATAATCTCATCTATCACTTATATGGAGCATAAGGGGCAGAGGGGATTTCCATGTGCTTGGACGCTATGTCCGTGTCTCTGTCTCTCAGCTATTATTAATAGACAGCTGATACACGAGTTAAATAGAAATCTTCTACTTCTCAGCATGCTGTTCCTCATCTTCTTACTTTGGATATATCTTCAAGGTCTTTTTTAAACACAGCTAGTTATTTTCCAAATCCTCTCCTACAGTTACAAACAATAACATTGGCTGAAACAACTAGAAAATGGAAAGTGCAGTTGATCCTACCCTTCCCCAAATACGTGGCTTCTGGCAGGCTCAGCTTTTGTCATGAAACACCTGGTCCTGTAGTGAAGCCCTTCTCCCAGGTCAGAGGCAGAAAGTTTACAATCCTGGCCTTCGTCTTCCATTAGCAAACAAGGGAGTTGCAGATGCTGAGAGAACTTAGGAAGGCATATCTTGCTTTTTACCTTTTGTATTGATGTTAAGTGGTTTTTAACTTACATTCTTTAATTGCAAATATAATTGATGAATTTGCAAGGCTGCAGCTCAGCTACTGGACAAACTGCATTTGGGGTTGTTGGCCTCATAGTAACTGTGGAGCAAATAAATATGTGCATGAAGGGATATTTAGCAATTGCAGGGCTGGAAATGGAATTAGTGACAAGACAGAGTGATTTAAAGAGCATTGGGTCTCATTAGGCTCAGATCAGACAGCAAGAGATGTGCTGATAAGGACAACTGTCATGTGCTTTCCTCGGCACCTCTCCAGAAGGGACTTGCTCCCAGCAGCACATTTTGAGTGAACAAATTGTTCTGTGAGCAGAACAGTTAACAAAACCTGGGTTCTTCTAGTCCTCTCAGACAGCCCCAGCACATGGTCTTGACTCCAGAGTCTCTGTCACTGACTATGTGAGTGGTCCAAGTGCTGCTACAGCATCTGCCACTGCTCAGGCCCGTGCAGCATCGGCGCACTGTGAGAGTCAGCCTGGCTGCTGGCTTGTGTCACTAAAGGAGCTGAGAAACATACTGGCTGACACCTGGCTGCTGGGGATCTTCCCAAAGGAGTTTTCAAAAGTTGTTTTTATGGGAGCTGTGTTTTCAGTCCTGAAGTGAAGCCTCTGATGGAGTAAAACTTGCTGGTTTTCACCTTATCCTTGCCTCATAGGTGAAGCAAGGCACAGAGCTTTTCTCTGTATGACCCCACTGCAAACTGAATCATAGGCAGTGGTTTCAACTGGAGCTGTCAGTCAGTCAAACACTCCCCAGGCTCCAGGGAACTCCCTCTTGGCATGTCTAAACAGTATTTCCTTGGTAAGACAGTTCATAGCATCAGAAAGCCCACTGTGTCTGCTGTAGTCCTACATTTATTACCAAGAGTCCTTGTCTCTTCTGTAATTAATTTCTTGTAACCAACTACTTCTTCCTTTATTAAATAAACACAGGTTTAGCCAGCATTATGTATTTGAGTTTATCCAGCAATACATATTTGAAGTCATTTATGTATCAAAATAAGGGAGAAAGGATGGACTGCTTTTAAACCAAAGGGATTTAGCTTTTGAATTTCTTTATAAATTGGGCAAAGGATGTAATTACACAATAGTTGTATTAAGCAAAAGAACTACAGGGTTAAATCCTTTGTTTGGAAAAAGCTTCACTCCCTCCATGCAGTTGTCAGGATGTCTTCCTGAGGACTCTCCACGTGTTGATTCCCATCATAAGCAGGCCAGTGTGTGCTGAAGGGGGCACTCACATAAGACTGTTGCAGCTACTTCAGCTGGACTTTCCACAGGATGCTGTACCCAAGGACCAAAAATTTAACAATTCCCTGAAAGAAGGGAGTTTTATAATTAGAACAGAATTCCGTAAGCAATGTCCTACCACTTGAGTCTTGAGGAATATGATTTTCCTCTCATGGGGCTGAGCCCTGCTGCTTGGGTTTTGCTGACCCAGTTGTGGAGGTCTTGACTGCAGAGATTGTGACAGAGGAAGGCTAAGCTCATGCTGTCCTGGTAATTTAAAAGCAACTGCAAAACCACAGTGGCATTAGACATTAGGAAAAACAGCTGCTTTCTGCAGCCCCTTTATTCTGCCCCAGCATATATCTTCATCTGATGGGTTAGAAATGGCAGGTGACACATTCCTAGTATTACCTTCTCTTTTTGCTGTATCAGTATCTGTGTCCTGCTGTCCCTGGATTTACTCAGTACCTTTTTGTCTCTTCTGGTCCTGTCTGTCTCTGCCAGCTCCCATGGCAGCAAGCTCAGGAGCTCACAGCTGCTGCAGAGAACCCCCTTACTGGCTTTAATGCATTCTCCCAATGGTTACCCAGAGATCCTGACATCTCGTGACACAAGATTTGGGGAGTTATCGGCTCTGCTTTCACACTATCCTCCACCTTCATGATTTTGTGAATACCCCTCATATCCCCCCATAACTTTGTTTTGTCTAAACTGAAGCATCTCAGCCTTTGTGTTTTCTCCTCTCAGATGCTCTCTCCCACTGATGGTTTCAGGTGCTTGTCATGGTTCAGGATATTTTTCCCCCTAGCTGCATCACCTGCTTTATCTCCACTGAAGCTCATCTGCCACCTTCTTCTCCAGTCACCAGCTCAGTGAGATCCCTCTGAAGTCCCCTGCCATAGGTGTGACATTTGACCAGCTACTCGAAACAGCCCAGTTATCAGCTGCAAACCTGGCTGTTTCACCTGTCACATCTACATGCACCTTCTTTGGGGTCTTGTTTCAGCCTTTCCTCATCATGGCTTTAACAAAGTTTTGCAGCTGCTTGCAATGCAGCTCCGAAAATGTGGGCAAAACAGAAACCAGTGAAGGAAGCAAAGCAGCTCCAGGTGAGTCCTGCCCTGCAGGGACTTTGCCCCCCTTCTCCATGAAGTGGTGAGCAATGACTGAGAGTTGATGATCCCTTCTAAAACCCTTTACCTGACCAACAGGTGACTTTTAGCCTGTCTCTGTTTCCACAGACTCCTGAGGTAATGAGAGTAGGAGAAAAATCCATGTTTTTCAGGCAAACCCTACCTGTATTTGAGGGGGTAGTTGAAGTGTTTGCCTGTTGATGATGCTGATGCCTGTTTGGTATTTCCTGGGCAGCTGCTTTTGGTTTTTCCCCCTTGAGACACAAACTGTTGTGGAAAAAGGCAGGAAAAATGTCTTCAGCATGCAGTGATTATTGAACGTGTATCTTTGATTAAAAAGAAGAAAAATTCCATTTCTTACAAAACAAACCACATCTGCTGGAGCTGAAACCTTCCTGCAAAAAGGTTAAGTGCTGCAGAATTAAAAAATACGGGTTTTTATGTAACAGGAACATTGTTGTATTATTGGGGAGCTCAAAGCTGAGGGCTGATGCCTGCTTCACCTTTCATTTAATGACCTGAATAATTAGCAGAATAATCTTTTTAGAAATGCTCCAGTAGCAGTGCCCTGGTTGTTGGATAAACAATCTCCTGGAGGGGGAAAAAGCTGGCAGTAATAAACAACTGGTTGAGGGAGCAGCAAGGGCAGTCATTAAGCTGGGAGAACATTCATCAGCACATTCAAGGAATCCAACAGTCAGAGCTGTTTCACAGGGCAGGCTAAATGAAGAAGATTATTTATTAGGAGAGTGAACAGAGATCATTACACTCTGAAGCCTGGTGTTAACATCCACTGTGGTTTCAGTCTTGCAAACAATAAAATTATTGTTTTCTCCTGACAGTCATTTACTGTTAAATCCTGGGTACCTCGTTCTCCTTCCAGCCGTTAGCCTCCATTTGGGAATCTATCGAGGACAATGGCAGAGCACTCTGGCCATGGGCACACCTGCTGTGCCCTCTTCCTCACACCCATCACCTTTTTTGCCTCTCATTTCAGTGCCAATTATTACCCTTCCAAAAGAATTTGTTTCAGGACTGAAAACTAAAAGGACACCCTGGGGTACTGGGCAGAACTAAGGTTAATATGTCTCTGAAAATTATTTCTAATATAATAATTCTTCAAACTCTGTCTGAAAGAAAATGGTGAAAGCAGTACCATGTTATTGCCCCCGGAGACCGAGAGCATATTGCATTTTTTACTGCCTATGCACCTCTGGTGTGTGAACGAATTTTGAGAAAATACCACCTGGTACAGCTGTGAGGATCAGAGGAAGGTGGAAGATTCACTCTAAGTTCACTGAGATCTCTGGTATTGACACTGTCACGGTTTCAGGTGCACATCACCCAGCTTCCCTCTGACTTTAACACAACTGACTCCCAGAAGCATCAGGCTGAAGGGATCTCTTACAGACCATTTAACTGCCCGGGCCTTCAGGGTGGGTCAGGTAATGTGGGACCTCCCAGCCTTGATAGCCATGTGGCTGATGGACACATGAAGTCTTATACTTAAAGGAACTCGTCTAAATGTTTGGCTATCCTTGTATTTTGAAAATTGAAGTCTTCAATTTTCTCCTAATTTCTATGCTCTGTTCTTCAGATGAGGTTGTCCAGCATGGGATATGGAGATGCCACACTCTGTGTCCCTTCTGTGTAAGATTGCTATCACATTTCACCAGCCTGCTCCCCAGCCTTCTCCATTGTAAATTAACCAAGCCTCTCCTCACACTCAGGTGTTTTCTGAACTTCTCATTCATGGTGCTGTGTCCTGGGTATTTTCCATCTCCTCTCCCTTCCACAAAGTGGGGTTCCCAAGGCTAAAGACAGCAGTTCCAGCTGAAGCCTTGCACGAGCAGCATCACCCCACTGTGTCTTACAGAGAAGCAAATGAAAGACATTAGCAAGGAAGCTCCTGGGTCGCCCAGACTGGGCCTATGTTCCTGCAACCACCTCTGATAACTCCCTGCCAAAAATTGCTCTTTTCCATCTTGAACCCAGTAAGGATTCTTGACCTTTTCACATCTATTGGAAAGCTGTTTCAGGCTTTTATCCTCTGGTACAGATACTCTTCTAATTTCCAAATCAAGGGTTTTCACAAGTAGTTTAAACGCATTTCTTGACTTGTTTTTTTGGATTTGGTTTGTTGGTTTTGGGATTTTTTTGCAATTGCTGCACAGCATCCCTTCACCCCCAGGTTTTTGCTACTATTTCCTTTGAATTTTCTTTGTGGACCTTGTTGTAGCTGTGCATTGATTTCCCTTTTCTGCTTGCAGCACTTTGCTTTTCTACTTGCCCCATTTCATCTTGAGGATTTCAGAGCACTTTTCCTAGTCATCACAACAATTTTGAATCGTAAGCCTGCCTTCCAGTGTCTTTCAAGCTCTAGCAGCTTGGCTTTCTTCAGATCTTTGTGGTCAGATATAGGCTGAACACACATGCCCTTGGTCTCGCAATGCTTTGAGCCACCTTTTACTCTTCCAATTTATCATGTAGGTGGATTCAGTTCTCCCAGTCCAGCCTATGTTCTGTTTCCCTGGTGCACACCTGAACATATCCACCAGGAAAGTGTCCAAACTCCTAGAATTAAGTCTGTTTCCCTTAACCACTAGACCAAAGAGGAAAAAAATGAAAAAAATTGGCAGAGTTTATTCTTGACAAATCCCTGCAATGTGTTTCATATCAACTGACTAATCTGTACCTGATTATAAACTGAGGGTTTCATAATAGGTTCTGGCAATCTTTCCAAGAATTAAAGTGAGGTATATTTAAATTCCTTGATTTTCCCTGCAATGCAGGAACTAAGTGTTCCCTTGTTATTCTCTTATTCCCCAGCTACTCAAAAGCAATTGTTAATAGCTTGGAAATGGCTTTGGATGGTCCTTAAGCTCTCACAGATGGATTCTGTCTGGTTATGCAAGCTGGAACACATCTCAATAATCTAAATTTTCTTTAAGCTCTTCTTTCCTTATTCCGTTCCATGGCTCAAATTCTCTTGTTGTATGTTTCAGTTGTCTTTAACATCTGGTTATGATAAAGGTTTTTAGGAAGTTTGAAGCAGAAAATGACAGTGGATGTTTCAGTTTCTGCTAGGTGTCACCTCTCCAGAACACAACTTTGCAGACTGTGGTGCCTTTAACCCTTTCCCTATGACTTACTCAGATTTCCTCTCAGGACTTGAGAAAGCTGTGATATTAAAGCCATGCAATAGGTATCCCATTATTTCATTAACACAAATGATTCAGAAAAACCCAAAACAGTCTAAGGATCTACCCCTACTCATGCACCTCATCTCGCTGTCTGTAGGCTCAGAGCTATATGCAGATGTGTTTTAGGTGAGGTACATAACTTGGTGTTCTGTGTTACACACTGGCCCCAGAATGAAACCCGGAAGATAAAGGTGGGCTCCTGATGTGAAGTGTGGGGTGGGGTTTAGGTGTCTAAGAGGGGCATGTGAAGCTTTATGGAGAGACTCATCCCTGAGCCAGCTTGGGTACCTGACCCAAGACAAGGAGAACCCTCTGCCTGCCTGAGCCTCAGACCCTGCAACGTCTCCTCAAGGAAGGTGCCTTGTGGAAGGGAATGAGCAAGAATCACAATTTCATGTTATGAACAGGAGCCAGTGAGGCAGTTGTAGCGCAGTGCCTCTCTCCTACCATGACAATATTTAGAGCATATCCCCACCTTCCCCTCCCAAAAATAGAAAGCAATATTTTGGGGCCATGGGTACCCCAGCCTCACTTTTGCCTGAGCTGTCCCCAATGCAATTGGAGCCTGAATGAATGAGCGCAAGGGAGCATGTAGTCTTTGTCTGCCTTTTAGGGCACTTGGATGGGAGAAGTGAGCTTGGCCTTTCTCATCTTGTGAACATGACTGTGGGTGCTTCAAACTATGACACAGAGGCTGGGCATGATCTTCTGAGCCATGTTCCTGAGAGTGCTGGGTTTGGATTTTACCACTTCAGAAAAAGGTGTCAGTCTCAGTGGCCTAAATCAGGAGGAGGAACTCAAGCACTTTAGAGTCAAACAGAAGCCACCTCCAGGACTCAAAAAATAAGCTTTTTCCCATGCATATAGTGCTGGTATAGCACCAGATGGTTTGATGATGAGTTACATTTCTTGGCAGGAATACTACCACAGAGGTTATTTGACACAGGTTAAGTTGATTTCACACTTTAATTTGTTTTGCTGTACTGCATGGTAGAATTAAAGGGGGTCAAAAGCAAATATATGAATGTGTGTATATATGGGTGAAATGGGGAAGATCAGAACCATGAGACAATCTGAGTGAAAAAATGCCTTGAGGCACCCTGATAACTGATGGCGTGGAAGTGGTGGGCAGGGTGGAGAGGAAGGAGACAAGAAGAGGTGGCTTGAGCTGCCTTTGTGCCAAGTGTGGCATTTATAGTACTGGTTTGTCGTGAATGGGCTCTGCAGAGCACCACCAACCACCTGGAACCTGGGAGGTGGAGTGGATATGAGTAGGAATGGGGCTGCTGCATAAATTTGAAGAAGCTCCTTCAGAGAGAGAAAGACTCCACGTATGACATTTGTATTGGGAAGGGAGCAGGAGCTGGATTTAAGGTTTTAGAACAAGGAGATGAGATAGAGGGGTCTGCTGTTCTTTAACACACAGTGGCAGGTGTGAGTACAGGTGAACAGATGTCCAGGGAATATCACTGTGGGAAGAAGCACTGGTTAGACAAGTCATTCCTCCAGGCCCTAAAATGCCTCAGTCACTGGGTGACCGGCAAAAAGGAAACTTATTTTATCTGATCATATTACCAGAAACCCAAGACCTGAGCCTGATCTCGAGCTGCAGACTTCACAACACCCTCTGGGAACGTTGTTTCTGATCATGAGGAGGCTCTCACCTTCCTGTATGGCTTCTAACACTTCTTCAGGCTTCAGCTGCCTTACTGTGGAAGCAAGGCATGTCTGTGGAGGTGGCAGGAACAATTGAAGCAGGTGAGTACAACAAACCCTCCCTCCCCTGGGCCCCACAGCCTGGCTCCTGGGCACATCCGTGTCACAGGGTCCCTGGGAGAGCTGCTGTGGTTTCTGGGCAGAGGCACACCAGCAGTTCCCCTGGGCAACAAGCAGGTGTGGACAGGCAGCTGTCAGCCCTGGCCACACACTGTCTCCAGGCTTTTGTCACCAGGATTTTAAAGCCATTTGGTAGAGAATTCACAAAATTCACATTTGACTGGGGTTTCTAACTTTCCTTAGCATTCATAGCTAAAGATCTGAGGAAAGCTTCTCCGGTTTAAAACACTCCAGCTAAAACTATCAACGCTTCTCCGTAGAAAACCTGCATGATGTCTCTTATCAAGAGCCTGTGCCTCTGGTCACAAATTGGGATGCACTTCTTGGGGAAAAAGCAGAGAGCTGGGCAGGTGTGTCAGCAACCTTTCTGAAGCAGACATGTAAGAACTGCACCAAAAGCGTCTTTTTCATACAAAACCATCCAAATAAATGCAAAAACAGCTGCTGAAATGTGCATCCCAACCACTCCCTTTGCAGCAAAGTTTAAACAGTAAGAGCTTTGAGGCTCCATGGCTCAGGGGCACAGTTGTTATAGACTCATTTATTTATTACAACAGTAATAAATACAGCCTAGTAGCTTCATTTTTGCTTTGCTTCTAATAAAGTACTCAGGGCAGGATCTTTTCAGAATACATCCACCCTCATTATTTTTCCATTGCATATACAATAAACATCAACTAACATAAAGGACTGTCTAATTAAATCTTCTGCTTTATGAGTACCTGTGAAATTAATTGGGGAGAGCAAAGAACTTTACTGGTTTGCAAAAGCAAAGTAACTTGATTTAATCCACCTATTGCAGTTTGTACAGAAGCTATTAGTGCATGTTTGCTCAACAAGCCTTTCAAATTCAGTAGTCACCATACACATAAGAGTCAAGCAAACACACAAAATGATTTGGAGAAACTAGGGCAAAAATCACCTTGATGAGTAACTAGTTCGATGCATTTATCCCAGCCCATGTCTGATCAAACATTATGTAGCACCACCAAAGCCTATTACAACAGTGGTTTGGAGAGTGTTGCTGTGCAGCTCCTTCCCACGTGACAAGAGAGCAGAGATGAAACATCTGCTGATGTTTCAGACAAGCTGGTGCCTGGCAGTACTTGTGTCTCCTGGCTAACATGCAGGTATAGGTGGCATGGTTAGAGGTGGTCCAGTACTAGAATCATACCCTGGGAGACAAACTGTGTTTCTCCATGTGCCTTTCAGAGGAAGAGTTAAAATAAGGCTTGACCCTGAAAAGTTTGAATGACCAGAGCTACGCTGGGCTCCTGTGAAAGGTTGCATTGACCTCCAGGCTCTTATGCAAGATGTGCTGCATGTGAGGATATATCCAGGGCTACTGCCTTTGCCTCACACCTCCCTCTGGTGCAGTGCGACTGCTCTGAGGAGGACACTCACACTTTGTTCTTCAGCAGATGCTCTGTATCTATATCTGGCTACAGCCTTTCCTGAACCATGCTGGGTGCTGCAGGTGATACACCAGCAACACTAAGGAATAACGTGTTTAAAAAAGTATATCCTAATTAACTTTTTAATACTCATTTTCCCTAGCACCAGCCTCATTAGATCTGTGTGTGTGAAGTATTTGTTTAGCCAGTTATTATATTGCTAATGATGAAGACTGGCTTGTTGCCTGGATGCTTCACCCAAGCCACAATATTACAACTACAGAACTATAAAACAAATCACTCCTTAATCTTCAAGATTATGTTGCTGTGCTGATCCCTGCACTGCAGGTAACTATATTTTTTGAGCAACACAAAATGAGCTCTTGATACACATGATGTGCAATGAGAGATTCAGGTCATATTTTAAATTTATTATTCTGAATTTGTCCTTTCTAATTTCTCTAAAGCCTCTATGTCTCTAGGGCATTTTCTTAAATGGAAAAACTTTTTGTACATCAGTGGTGTAACGCAACAGTACTTAGGCCCTTGCACTTTTACACAGCAGGGCAATCTGCACAAGCTCCCTAAAAGGAAGAGTTTGTACCCCAGTCCTTGTCTCATAGGTGAGGGGACACAAAGAAGTTTCCATCCATGCCAGGCCTACGTTCAGATCCACCAATCTGTAGCCACTCTGTTGGCAAAACATGAGTGGCATTAAAAAAGTGGGCTAAACAAGGGGAGCCTCAAACTTCTGGGCTGCAACTGTGCCTTCCTCTCTTACAGATGCCCTTGGAGGACAAAACCCCATATCATCCTGCTTCTGCTCCCCCAGGGACAGGACATTAAGTTGCCAATTTTGAGATTGCACTGCAGGGTCCTTTATACACCTTCTGTTTTGTTACAAGCTTCAGTATTTCTGGATAAAGTATTTTCAGCAAAGTGTTTTCCCTAAATGATGTTGTCCAGCTTCCACAGGTGCAATGACTGGAACACCCCAAGGGACAAGGAGATGTTGTCAATGCACTGTTTAATAGCTTTTAGACATACACAGTACTTGGTCCTTCAGAGGCTGATCCAGGCCTGATCTCAATGAGGAGAAGACTACACTGTCAGTCCAGCTCATATTTTTCCACAAAGTCCCTGTTATCCCTGCCATTCCCCTCACAGATGTGTGAAGCTTTGTTGAAGCCATTAGCCCCATCTGTAATTGACTTGTTTACCACCACTACGGCAGTCACTCCATAATTAAGTAGGTGGACAGTGATGACCTTCTTCTACCCCCTGGGTATTTTCCACAAATACCCACTTCAGTGTTCAAGTAAGATAAGATCACTGCCAGGGATGCTGTTTAGGAAGAACTGGCTAAGGGATAAGGCAGCCACTAATGGCTAGCAATCTTCAAATCAGAGCATGTTGCTCTAGAAAACAGCTTTTTTAGACCAATGCTGAGGGCAAATCTCCTAGTGTGACTTTGGATGGAGTCAGAGATGGAGGAGCTTTATGGCACAAATAAAAACAAGTCACACTCTGGATAGGGAAGGGCAGTGGCCAGTCTTTGGAATGTGGGAAGGTAAATTTTTAAGTGGTGTTGTCTGTTTGACTCCTTGATGTTTCAGAAGAGCAGACACCACCTTGTTAACCCACACTGAGAGTATGAGTCAGATGCGCACGAAACATACGCAGGGTTTCTCTGGACATTCCAGGGCATCTTGACTTTGACAGGGCTTGAGAGGTGAAGTGTCCCAGGTGCACCTCAAAGTGTCCCAGGTGCACCTCGTGCTGGACGGAGCGGCTCTGACTTGGCTCCTGCTCCTTGCAGCGAGAGGTGAAGGGAGAGGGTGCCCAGAGAGTCCAGACTCTGCACCCCTGGATGTCCTTCCAGCTGTGCTCTTAATGTGACAGGGGCTGGGTGCCCATTTGAGCAGCATCAAGCTCACTTGAGAAAAATCGGTGAGGCTCACATGCCAAGAAGAGCAGGACAAGTAGTTTGATAAATTTAAAATAGAACTGCATGGAAGAATGGAAAAGAAGCCATAATAGTTTTTTCTCAGCAGCTGACAATGGAATTCTCAAAGTATTAAACAAATGACCCCTCAGGAAAGACAGTTATAATTTGCAAATATAAACTGACTCTTGGACAGAGGGTCTAAGCTTCCCCATGTAACCAACAGCAAATAATAACCTCTCCTAAGCACCTCGCCTGACTCAGCGACCAATTTACTGTATGAGACTGGATGAGTAACTTAATTTCCCTTTATTTTTACATATATCTAAGACCCTATTGAGCCTATGAATAAATGGATATCTTGATATACAGACATATATCCCCTACATGTTCATTTAATACAGTTTAATATCTGAATTTTTAATGTAATAGGGTTCAGTCCTTCATAATGAATAAAACACAGAGCTGTATCAGTGCTCAGTGTCCTTGCAGAACAGAGGTGCCCTAATGCTTATTCATGTTTGCAGAATAAACTGAAGGCTGAAAGATGCCAAATGCTGAAGACTTTGTTGAAGGTTTTATGTGAAGGGGCTTTTTGGTGGCCCAGCACCCCTTTGCATGGCTTCCCCCTGCCTGGAGGAGGGGAGAGGGCTCTGCTTCTGAGCCTCTGTGAGAGCTGAGAGCCCTAGAGCAGAACGGTCAGCAGCTGAGAGTTTGGGGAAAGGCGGAAAGTGGATGATCCACTGCCTCCAGAGTTCCCTCCTGCACAGGCACACCAGTGGCTAACTCCACCCGTGGCTGATGGAAACAAGGCAAAACCCCTCCTGGTGAAGCTTGGCTGCACACTGAATTAGCTGTGGCCCTGGAGTGATGTTTAGAAGGAAATAGCAAATGGGAGTGTGCTTAATTAAAGTTGACAGTCATAATGGCACTGCCTGTAATAGTATCAGGAGATTATCAGTTACGGGCCAGTGCCACACACTGGGTGACAACCCTGCCAGGGTGTGACGCTTATACCAGCCCTGTCTGGCCAGATCTCAGTATCTGCTCTGTAATGCTGAACATCTTGTGTTGATAGGGAAGAGAAAACAGCTTTTTCCCTCATCTCCATCTCCAGCTGCTCACTGTACCGTGCAAACACTGATTATTGAGAAATCCAGCTTAGGGTTTATCCAATTGATCGTTAATACAATATCAAGTAAATGAACAAAGGTTATAGGACAGGGCTTAGGAGGAAGAAGATGCCTTTTCCTCCTCTGACTAATGGGTTGAGTATTTTTATATTTACTTACTTAACCTATATCCAGGTAAAAAACTGGGGCAGTTTGGGACACCAGGAAGAAACTCAAATAAGCCAGGTGGTGTGGGATAGTGAGGGATTTCAGTGAGAGGATACAGGGCATTAATTATCAATTTTATCTCTGCCAATTTCTGCTGGTTCAGATGCACTTCCCACATTTAATGCCTACTGCAGAATGGAAGACCATGCTGGAGGCATGTGATTCATCTTGCATCTGCAGTCTCCCTACTTCAACCATAAAGCTTCTGCATTATGGACTGGTTTTTAAATTGGTCTGCACACTCACTTGCAGCCGACCTTCCTTCCCTTTGCACACTCTGCACCAGTAAATGGATGTTCCCAATGCCTGCACAGAGATTCTTTCCCTAATGCAAGCAAATCCTCTCCCCATACTCACTGTGCATCAGAACATAACACACTGGAGGCAAAGCAACTTTAGAAAATGAAAGAAATCCCAGTGCTCAAGAAAGTCTGTCTTTGAGACATCGCTTCAAGGTCTCAGCTGTTGCATGCTGCAGTTTCCTCCTGAAGTTGGCACTTACTCATGGGTCTGGATCCATAGCTTGCTTCCAAGCAACCAGTGACATGTGTCAAACACCAATCTTCTGGCTTGGCAGAAAATTCAAATGCAGCTACTGCTTTTACAGAAGGTGAGAGCAGCTCTCCTCTAATTTATTTTGTCTCTACTCCTTTTTCTCAAAAAGCTCCAGGATCTTAATTACAGCAACATTCCCCAGTGGAATGAGAGCACTGATTGAGTAGGGTAATGAGGTTTATGAATTAACAGTGACATCGACTCATGCCTCCAGTCAATACTTTGATATCTCATCTATTGAAGTAAGTACATTTTAACATTAATCCCACCAGAATTTGGTGTATGTGTATGCACTGCAGTCAGAGGATCCAGACAGATGGGTTCAAACCCAGTCCAAGGAACGTGGGAATTCAAGTGAGAAAGGAATTCAAGAGATTCTCATAGCTTTCAAGATGGGCTTAGCACTTCCTTGGAAATGAGACATAGTTCCTGTAAATGCAGAAGTTTTGGGGGGTTTTGTGACATTTAGGACTCCCAAATCAAATTACTAACATGGTAGAAAAAAGCATCAGAATAAGCTTCTTCCTGGCACAGCAGATAAATGATGTATTTGGACAAGAAATCATACATATAAGAAAGGCAGAAAAAAAGTCCATACTGGTGGAGATATTAGCTGGATGTATGCATATATTGACAATAATATTATAAAATAATCTGAAGAGTTTTAGCAGGTCTATGGGATTCAAGAGATCCTTAATGCTCACATCCCTCTTTTACAGCCTCATCCAGACATAAGAAATGCAGCAGCCTCTGACTTTGCTGAAGGTTTCAGAAGGACAGGCTGTGCATACTGCACACTGCTGGGTAGTTTCAACAGTGCAGTAGCTGCTGACAACACCTAAAATGCTGTAACTGAGACTATTTCTCAGCTCTCATCTCTGGGATCATGCCCAGACCCATTCCACCTGCCCCTCCAGAAGCATTAAGGAGGCAAATCCCAGAGCTCGAGCCAGAAAGGAGCTTTGGTTCTGGCAGAAGGAAAGCAAGGTCAAGCAGGAAACCTTTAGAGAATCAAACTGGAAAGGGAGCTCCTGGGCAGAGAACTTGTTAGAAAGGGATTGGGAACTGTCAGTAAGAATCCTCTGTCCTCTGGTTTGGACTCACTGGTGCTGTGGGAGGAAGGGCACTGGGTATACTGGCAAAGCAGTGGGATATGCCAGAGAAACACCAAATTCCATTCTCAGTTCCTCCCCCAAGAGAAACAACCCGAAATTTAAAAAGCCATTTTTCTGAACTTTCTGAATCATTATATCATTCAAATGCAAGAGCACCACATCATCAATGTGTTGGCACCACACTCCTTTTCAACAGGTAAGGAACCTGGTGCAGAGAGGTTAATATAGCAAATATCTAATATATAACATATAATATATAATAAACCACATTTTTTAAAAATCAGCTTAAATCCTGGATGCTTCCATTTGAGGATGCTGTGGCCAGGATTTGTGATGCCTGATTTTAAGCAGAGACAGTCAGCCACCAGTCCAGAGAAGATGAGCAGGAACCTCCATGATGCAGTAATGCTGATAGTTGTTCACTTTAGTTGGACTCCAGAAATTAGAAAATTATCTATTTTCCCTAAAACATGGGCAGTGAGCCTCCCAGCATTTATCGTAGACACATTCCTGCAGAGTTGGAGTTGTGTTAGAGTGCTTTTCCTATGAGAGCTCCAGCAGCTAGGAAGGGAAAAGTTGTTTAAAATAGCTTAAAATACTCTGGGAAGGGTTAAGTCACAGTCACAACTGCTCATTCATATTCAGACCTCTGACCTGCTAGGGGTAATGCTGGCACATTAGCCAGAGTGTGATTCCCAAGGCCTGACTGAACTCTTGTGCAATGCAGGCATGTCGAGGTCCATGTTTTTATCCACCCCTGCAGCTGTGTTAATTTGGTGAGGTGACTTTGCTGGGTGGGGGTGGGACCTGATGCATGGCAGACCTGGAGTATCGGTTAATGTGGGAAAATTGAGTGTTTCAGACAAGCTGCCAGTCACTCAGGTCTCTTCAAACCCATGGCAGGGTCACTGCCCTCTGCTCTGGATGTGGCTGAGCAGCTCTCAGTAAGTTACTAATGAGCTCGTGCTTAAGGCAGTGAGTTTTATTCTTTGCTTTAGCATTCCAGGTCCAACTTCTTAAGGTCAGAAGTGGGTCACCAGCTATACAGTGCAATGCATTATTTTAAGGTCCCCTGAGAGCAGAGTCTGATGGCTGTACCCTTCACCCACACCCTTCTGCCTCCTCCGATCTGGCACGGTAGAACATTTCCTTGAGGTCTGCCACAAGCAGGTACTTAATGGGATATGTGCTGTGGGGGGTGGGACAGCATGGTGACTCCTGACACCAGGGCATGGCAAGCTGGGGCAGGAGCAGAGCACTGACCACTTGTGCTAGTGGTGGCGTGCTGCACCCTTTCCAGGGAGGCCACAGGGCAGCTAGTCCCAATAGCCATTTCCAAAGCAGGCAGCTTGCTCCTGCTGGATGGTGAATGATGCAGCCATGTGGGAGCCTGCCAAGAGGCTCCATGGCTGTATCTGCCTTGTAGGCAGCGTGGGAGGCAGGAGCCTGGCAGGGAGCAGTGAATGGCAGGCAGCCTGGGGCTCTTCAGCTCTGCACATCCACATGCCCTGGATGTGCCACCTGTGGCGGGGCCAGCTGTCCTCCTGGTCTGACTTGCAAAGGGACAATGGTGCAAGCACGGGAATGCACAGCAAGGGCACAGACTCCTGCACTGAGGCTGGGAGTTGCTTCTTTGGTCTTTCTCTCTATTGGCTTTGGGGTGGAGGAAAAAGAGGACTGTCAGCCTTAATGGATGCCTTGGCCCTGGAGCCCACAGTTTTTCCAGAGGTGGTGCAGTGGTAAAGTGGCAAACTGCTGGTGCCAGGCCACAGCTGGGAGCTGCCATGTGGACAGGTGACCGTGTGACTTAAGCCACTACACCCACAGCTCACCACCAACTGCTCCACCTTTTTGACAAACCCGTAGGCTCAATGACAACAAAGCAGGAATCACTCTAGTTTGGACTTAAACTCAAAGACTTGGCATCCCAGCTTTAGGCCAGACATGAAAGAGAGGAGTAGCTCACAGAGGGAAGCTGCCCTCACAACTGGTTCCAAAACATTCCCAGACTGGCAAGCGTCCATGTTATGTAGATTTTCAATCCAGTCACAGGCAGCTTTGTAAAAGACAGTGTCCCCTTGAGATTTCCATGCACCCACATCAGTCCTACAGTGCTCCCTCATGCACCAGAAGGCCCTGAGAAATGCGGACCTCTTCCTGCAAGACCTGGGTGTTGGACACGGTGCTGCAGCTCTGTCCCAAGGCACGGCTGCTTCACTGCCTGCTCTGGGGGCTTGCGTGGGTACAATGCTGAAACCATTGGCACAGGGAGCTGTGGATGCTCAGAGCCCCACAGAAGGCAGGGACACTCCCCTTAGTGGGAGGGAGTTTGGCTCCCTGCTTTCCCATGTGTTCTGGGCTGCCTGGTGAGCCAGGAGGGGAAAGGCCAGGAGTCATACAGCCAGTATGAGCACATGGGTGGCAAATTCTGCAGCAGATCATGGGCATGTGGCCACATATATGTGACTGCTGTTTGTCAGAGCCACTGCTGGGAAGCCCACGCAATCCGCCTCTCATAGATGTGCCCCTCTCTTTACCTGTTGCTGCAACTGGTGAGCATCATAAATCAGCTATCAAAGAGGGTGAGTGGCTGGTATCAGCAGAATAACTCCTTTCCTTTTCATATATGTGGATGAAAAGAGGAGTGTCTAGCTGCTTTTGCCACCACTGGTTTGGAGAGGCAGGATTCAGACTTAAGAGTATGATGGTTGGGGCTAAAGGATTCAAAGTTCAGGATTAGGTGGGACAATTAAATGTGTCTTGGAGCAGTAACTTTTCAAAAAATTATGTATGTTCTCCAAACTGGCTTGAGCAAGCCATGCCTATTCAGGACAAACCACCTGCCAGCATTAAATGGAGAACTTTTGACTTAATTTGAAACCAAATTAGAAAATAGCAATCAGCAATAACATGTGCTTGACATTCCTTCAGAAGGACAGTAGAAGTCATCTTGTATGGAAAGTGGTGCTCCAGAATACCAGCTGCCACTGTCTCATCCCTCAAAGAGAGCACACAAGAAAGCCTGATCTCTTTGGAAGTGTAGAATAATTTCTTGCTAATCAAGAGGTCAGGCAAAAATATCTTTTACTGGGAAACTCTGCATGAAGGTGACTATTAAAAGCATAAAGTCATATCCACTCTCTGCCTCATTTGTACTGTTAAATCTCAGGTTCTGCAATACAGATTAATTTTCGAGGAAAGGGACATGATTAAAATCATGACTGGCAGGAGATGTTCACTGTTTGCTTTCAGTATCACAAAGGAATAAATTTGGAATAAAGTCTGGTGAACAGATTTAAGAGACAGTCCATATCCTTAAATGCCTACAGTGTGCTGATACAAAGGTGAGAGGCAGGTTTAAGCAGGGGTGGACTCAGCCTTCCCAGGTCCAGAGCATGTGGCTGAACCTTGGCCTCTAGATTATTCTTCCTCTTCAAAGCCTATTGCTCAGGCCTGTTTGCTCCAACAGTTCTGACCTGTCTCTTCCTCAAGCAGAGGAACAGGTCTCAGTAGGATTGCAGCCAGGCACCCCACACTTCTTGTGTAATGTAGATCAGACAGACACACCCCACTGAACCATAGAATCACAGAATCATAGAATAATTTGGGTTGGAAGGGACCTTTAAAGGCCATTTAGTTCAACTTAGTTGCAACGAGCACAGACATCTTCAACCATACCGGGTTGCTCAGAGTTCCATCTAACCTGATCTCGAATATTGCAGGGTTGGAGCATCTACCAGCTCCCTGGGCAACTTGCGCAGTGCTTCACTACCCTCCTTATAAAAATTTTCTTCCTTATATCTAATCTTAAATCTAACTTCTTTTAGTTTAAACACATTCCCTTTGTCCTGTTGCAACAGGCCCTACAAAAAGCCTGTCCCCATCTTTCTTATAAGCCCCCTTCAATTACTGAAAGGCTGCAACAAGGTGTCCCTGGAGCCTTTTCTTCTCCAGGCTGAACAACTCTAACTCTCTCAATCTTTCTGCACAGGAGAGGTGTTCCACCCCTCTGAACATCTCTGTGCCCTCCTCTGGACTCGCTCCAGCAGGTCCATGCCTTTCCTGTGCTGAGGACACAGTGCTCCAGGCTCTCACCAGAGCAAAGCAGAGGGGCAGCATCCTCTCCCTCAACCTGCTGTCCGTGCTGCTTTGGATGCAGCCCAAGATACAGCTGGTTTTCTGGCATGGTTCTTCTAAACTTCATTCTTCCACTCCTCCAGACTGAAAAATACAGGATGTGAAGAACCTTCAACACATTCTATGATTCTCTCCTGTGCACTAATTCCTTAACTTATTTAACTCACTATTGCTGTTATTTTTTCAAAGATGATTCAACTTCCGAGTTTGTCTGTCTTGCTCAGCCCTGTGTCAACAATGACCAGAGGCTGGATGAACAGAGGAATTAATTTCTGACAGTCAGTCCCACTTTCTCCTGTAATGGGATTTCACCATATTGGGGTTTTCAGCCCTTCAGGGGAATAGTTTCAATTAAAAAACCTGACATTTCAGAAAGGAGTTATTCTTTCTTTACATTGGACATATAAACATAACTTCCTCTTAAGAGGACAGCAGATATCCATGCAAGATACCTGTACTATGCACACTAAGAATGAAATCTGAGCAGCTATGTTATCCTGACTTGTTTTAATGCAGCACTGGTAAATAAAAGTGTGCTGGTTTTATTAGCTTTATAAAATGACTGCAACATAGAACCATCTTTGGGATGGTGAAGGAGTTTAACATTCCTTTTGTTGAGGTTGCTCTTGTTCATATCATCATATATACAGATATGTATATGAGACATTCACATGTGAAAGAAGATCAAAAGGAGGCTCTGTAAAAGCTGTGATTTACAAGATTATTATATTTTATTATTTTATTTCCTTGCATTTTATTATTTTTAAAAGCTGCAGCCCTCATGAAAAGCAGAGATGACCAGCCAGCTCTCCAATGCATGCTGGGCCAGGTCACTTACCTCACCCTGGGCAAGCAGCCAGCTCTGTCCAATACCATCATTTTCTTTCTCTCCTTCAGAAATTAAAATACAGAATTAATTTACCTCACCATGAAATTTAAAACCTTTGAGCAGCCAGAGTGGTCATTTCTAAAACATCTCAAGTCCCACACTAAACAGTAATTTCAGTTGTTGCTTAAACCTGTGTAGAAAATTAAAAAATGTGCTGAGCAAACCCTAAAGCCTTTGAAACTTGGAAGAAAACAGTTTTTCCAGTCTCCCAGCTGGTAGATCATTGCTGGATTGCAGTGCTTGCTGCAGTGGTGCAGATGGCTCTTGGCCACAAGGCACCTGGGATCTGTGCCTGGGCTTCAGCCTTTGGAAAACACACACTGAAACCCATAAAATTCCAAGGAGAAAACCACTATAAAACACCCATGAGACTGGAATATGTGAGTGGCCAGGTCCCAGTACTGCGGCTGCACCGGAGGTCAGGCAGTTTGCAAGTGAAAAGCGGGGTGCAGGTAGGGTCCAGCCAGGCTGCCCCCACCCAGGGTCCCCCCGTCTGACCCCAGCATTGTCCATCGACAGGACCAAACCCCAGCGAGCCATTTCAGGTTATACCTTGGCCTGCTCTGACTGAAGGGGACATGGGAGGGCCTTGTTGTGTGGTCATTGGAGACGTGAAACAGAACAAATGGTACCTGTGGATGGGTACCTATGGATGACTTTTGCTATAGCTGCAGGTGAGATACTCTCCTACTTCTTTGCTTCAGACCTCCAGCAACATACAGCATTTTCCTCACAGATAACTCAATGCCCTTGCAAAGAGGCTCTAATGGGAAGATAACTTTGACCATCTTACTAGTCACTATTTTCAAAGAAGCAGCCTGTGGTAAGGCACCAAACTATCAAAATCTATGGGGGAAAGGCTTATCAAACAGTAGCAGTTGGTAATGCAAGCACCTAAATTTCCTTCCTGTGTCTTGACAAAGTTGCAGATTGAGTCATGCTTCCTGACACATTAATAAACAGGTTCAGTGCGTGGGAAAAGGGGAATGGGTGGTGTTTGTTCCTGCAGAGGAAAACCAGAGAAGCACCTTGGAGTCCACAGAATTTTCCAAGCCTGTTCCTCTTTGCTTATTTAAGAGCTTTACTTTTTTTTAATAAAAGCAAGTTTACAGAGATAGGAAGACAATAAAAGGCAGTGTCATTTCCTAGCTTGTTAGTGCTAGATAAAGGTGGCAGTCTGAACAAAATCATCCTTGTCCTTATAATTTTCCTTGTTTGATTGCTTACAAATAAACCAGTTTAATAAAGACTCTGAGATACAAATGCCACATGGCCATATTGACAGGAGCAAGGGAAAAGAAAACACAATAATCATGTTAGCTCTATCTCTCAGATTAATTACCTAGATAAAATACACATTTACCTCATTCTAGACAGAAAAACGTAATTTACCAGCCAGTGATTTAGGCAGGCACCCTGCTGTTAAAAGCCAGACCCAGCTGATCCTAACTAGGAGGAAAAGATGAGCTCCAAGCCTTGTGAAGGACAGGCCTCTCCTCCCCTCTGCAACAGCAGCCACTGTGGCGAGGCTTGCGCCTGCTCCTCCTTCAGCTCCAGACAGGAGCGGCTTTAGGACACAGTGGATCCATTTTAATCCCCCTTCCATATGTTCCCTTAGGACTCAGCACACCTGAGTATTAAATACACACCCTGTATTTAAGAAAGCCCACCACTGGGGAGGTTTTATCGCTGTGGTTTCACTGTAACCCAGGACACTTAAGCTGCAGTGGAGGTCACAGCTGGAGGATGCAGCCTGGACTGTGCCAGCATCCTGCCCACTGCTGCCTCAGCTGCCCCTTGGGACACCTCAGCCTAAACACAAACTTGAGTCTTATCTTGTCAGAAATCTGTCACAGGTTAAAACAAACAAGATCTGTCTATTCTCTGACAAACTGTAGTTTCCAGGCCATAACAAATCAAATCATTGAACTAATATTATACCAGCTCAGTGGGGGAAAACTGATGGACCTAACCCCTAACCTCAGCTCAGCTGAAACTGCATTACAGCAGATCTCTCTAATACCACTGTATTAATCACTGAAATCAAAGTAACACTTGCCAGAACTTTTTCATGGTCAAGCATTGAAAAGTAATTTTTCATAAATATAAGCCATTACTGCAGGGAATACCCCAACTTGGATTTAAGCCAGTAAGGCCAAAATCTTGAAAGAATTCCTATTTAGGCACTCAGAAGGTGTCTTGAAATATCTGAAGCACTAAGTAAAGTGCAGCTATCCTGAGGGATGATGTGCAGAGGAAGCTGTTGCTTAGAAGCACCTTGGTTTTCAACAGCTTCCATACTTGAGGTCACTGGGTCTCAAGGTCAGACCAGGTCCTTGGTGTTGGTTTGGCTGGTATGATGGCTGAGGGGTTTCCTCTTTCCAGAGCCGAGGTAGATGGAAACTCAGATTCCACAGGTCAACAAGGACGCTGCAAACAGTGTCCTCCTTGCTTTTCTTCACAGGGTCGAGGGGCAAAACGTACCATACTGCTGCTGACCTGAACCCATCACCAAGGCAAAATGGAGCATTGTGTCTTCCTGTCATAAGGGAGGAGGCTGGAGTATTGTGGGGTCTTGCAGCTAAAGGCAAGGCAACTTGTGAGTAAAATGAGAGGAAAATGGTAAGACTTAAAGACCTGTATTTTATCTAAATTCCAGAGGTCAGAGAAAGCACCAGTTTCTTGAAACTACCTGATTTATCCAAGTGGAAATGGAGGCAAAGAAACTTAGAACTGCTGGAACACAGTGCTGTTGAGAGCTGGTCCTGACCTCCCAGAGACTTCCTTCGTGTCACAGCCAAGCTTCTTTCAGCCTCCTCCCCACCCATCATCAAGTACTCAGCACTGGGTGTAACTTTTATCCTAGAAAAATAATTCATAGAACTGTATTTCAACATCTCATGCTAAGCTCTTTTGGAAACAACCTGAGCAGGTATTTGGTTCAATATCTTCTCCCCCTAAAACACAAGGTGTTCCAGGTAAAATAATAGTAAATAGTAAATAAATACAGTATCAGCTATAAGAATTGATGAGGTGAATGTTTCTGGGTGGGTGCACCATCTCATCCCACTGCCTCCACCCTGCTGGAGGTGGGCAGAGCCAGGGCAGGGCTACACTTGCCTGGAGGTGGCTGTGATGGGCCCCATGGCTGGTTGGGAACACGGTCCAGGGCCCCATGGCTGGGTGGGAACATGGCCCAGGGCCCCACGGC
>VWZT01007020.1:737289-772204 GCA_013397055.1 Pachycephala philippinensis | reverse complement strand
CAGGGCCCCATGGCTGGTTGGGAACACGGCCCAGGGCCCCATGGCTGGTTGGGAACACGGCCCAGGGCCTCATGGCTGGTTGGGTACATGGCCCAAGGCAGCGAGGGCACAGCCCCCCCAAAGCAGCAGCTGTACTGCTTGCTTTTATTAAAGTCCTTCGTTGCATAATTGATGTCTGTGTGAACCCTTGGGAAGCAGCAGGTGCAGGTAGTTCAAACCAATGCTTTCAATAACCTTGGATTAATGATAAATAGTCATGTATAGCTGATACAGGTGATCACACAGCTCTGCTTTATGCCTATGGAAAGGTCTGTTCTGGCTGCAAAGCGGTCCCCAGTCCTTGGACAACCTTTTCTCCCTCCCTGATCCCCACAGGCAGATGGAGGATTTTTGGCCTGTGAACAGTCCCCAGCTGTGTCTGGCTTGGTGGCAGAGGCAGCATCACTCCCACCTTCTCCACAGGCAACCCTGCTTCTGTGTTGGCTTGGAAGCAGAATTTTGGACAACTTCCCCTATTGCTCTCCTGCAGAAATGCCCTATGCAGTGAGAAACCCCTGTCAAGGTGAGGTGTTATGGCCACACACATCACGGATGAACCAAGTGTGTCCTGGTCCTTGATATCCTATTGCCTGGCACGAGGCAGATGTTCCCTCTCTGTGACTGCACATGGGGCCACTTGCAGGGTACTGGCAGCAGCCTGGAAAAACCAGGCTCCATGGGGCCAGAGTGATGGAGCTTTAGCCCACGGTGCCTCCCACCACCCCTGAAGAAGGGGGCACACGTAGCTCTGCAAAGGCAAACCTTGTGCTGCTTTTGGGAAGCAAGGGCTATGAAAGTTTGTATGTGAACAGTTTGTGGCCAGTTGAGTGTCCCATAGAGGTCAAAGTCATGGTTCACTAGGATAATAGGGCCCAGGAGAATCAAGGCTTTCCAAAACAAAACCCAGACTCCTTCCTTCAGGTTCATAAATATGTTTTTAGTAGATCCCACTTGGGAAAGTCTCAATCCACATATCCAGTTGGCAGACACCGACAGGCAATTCAAGCCAGGTTTATTGTACAGGGAAGCTTTGAAAATCAGCATGAACAGCTGGGGAAATACTAATTTCTGCTCTTTGTTTCATCTGCTGCAGCTGTGCAGCCTCCTGAATTGTTGCAGCAGGAGGGAAACTGGAAGGCTGCAGTGGAGATAGGACATTCATGGGCAGGGATCTTGGCGAGCAACTAACCACTGTTTGGGCAGAAAACTGGCATTCCCATCTCTCATTCAGCAGAATGTGATTTCTAATTACAAATTAAACACTAATTGTGAATCATGTTTTCTTGTCACTAAAGATATCAACACAAATGCTTTCAACAAGCTTCCTAATTTTTTTAATAGAGCAATTTAGGACAGTTTTCGCTTGAATTTGCACATGCAGACTATGTCTGTTCCAAGTTGCGGCAAAACACTAGTGTTAAGGTGATATTTTTTTATAAGCTATTGAGAAAACACATCAAGTATATTAGCACTAAACTGTAGAAAGTGCTGTCATTGATAATGTTTCTCTTTACTATGAATGCCAAATCAGACTCCTTTTCTGTGAGAAAAAATGAACATTCACTCTGTCCCATTCCACTAAGCCCCCATCTTCCCTGTACCCTATCAGTTCTTTTGCTGCAGTTGATTAATTTCAGCTTTGCTAACTTCAGCAAATGAGAACATCCATTTCTTATCACAGACCTTTACCAAACACACATGCTTGATTTTGCAGAGCATCTGGGGCCCATCTGATTGCTACTACAGAGTTCAGACTCTTGCTTATTTGTGTCCTCCTCCAGTTTCTTCTCAAAGAATGTGGACTCAAAATACTTTTTCTGTAATTTGCCTGGTTTAAATAGAACATGCAAACATGAAAACCTGCACGTGCAACATCGGTCTGAAAAAAAAGTTAAAATTCAGCATAGGATAGGTTAATTCTAGACAAAACACTCATCCATGCTCCTGATTCTTGACTAGAAAAGCCTAAGTAATGGCACAAAAAGGCCATTGCTTCTTTTCTATTATCTTTTACTCTCTCACAAGAAGTCTCTTACGTGGTATTTGACCTGTCAGACTTTTAACCACATTACTAGCAAAGGTTTGTAATCATAAATCAACTTTTGTTTTTTCCCTCCAACTTGAAAAAGTGTCTCTGTGTTCCCAGCCCAACCTTTTTGCACGCCTTGATTCACTTATGCCTTGGATCCAGTCTACGGTTCATGATCCCTCCAGTTCCTTGAGCTGCCTGGAGTATCAGATACTTCCTCCAAACAGGTTGCATTAACTCCTTGATGAACAGCATTTAATTCAAACAGTATTGCCAGGAAGCAACATTAGGTAGGGAGCACTCGAAAGATCATTCCACTATTTGTGGAATGCAGTGGTGGGATCCAGTGGCGGCATCCACCAGCCCAGCATTGACTACCCTAAAATAGAGATTAAATTAGTGAGTGCATTTCTGAAAGGAAGCTCTGTATCTAAGAGGATTATTTATGTGAGTGCATGCACATGGATGCCTGTTAGAATAATGCAGATAATTTTGGGAGCTGCTATTCATCTGTCACCATTTTTGGTTTGCTGACATCCGTCTGTCTGTTTCCAAGTCAAGGCTTTCAAACTCAAGCTGTAGGGCAGGAAGATAACATACAGGTGAAAACACACAAAGAATTCCAATGAATTCTTTGTATCATTCTTACAGTTTCGTAGCTAAATATCTAGCAACACATAAATATCAAATCTTACAATCAGGCTGCAGTTGGTCAGCGGAGAAATCCATTCTCTCTGGTAAAGCAATATGTCTCTCATCTATATTGATGAGAAATTAGCAGATTAATTACTGTGCAGGTCTGATTTCCCCCTTGTTAATGTTATCTGCAATCAAGCAATAAAGTCACTTCCTTTGCACAGGGTCTTAGTACACATATGGCTGACCTAGCACAGCAAATAAAGCACAGATCAGGTATCAGCAAACCAAGGTGGCAAAGAAGAGTGTGATGTCACATGAGGGCTCGTGAGTATGCACACAAAGCCCTCTTTCACAGAAACCCAAATCGGTCTCCAAGTACATCTGCCTAATTGAATGTGTACCAAGATGAGCAGAGTCTGAAAGAAATGGGACTTTTCTAGGTGGCAAAATATCAGGGAAAGAGTGGTTTTACTCTCGCTACCCACCCCCACCTCCCTTTGCAGCCCCCTCCACCTGAGCAGCTCCCATCCTCCCCTCAGTGTCTGCCGGCCGCTCTCCCTGCACCGCTGCCAGGCAGCGGGGAGGGGACAGCTCCTCTCGCCTCCTGCCAGCAAGGTGGCACAATGCACTCTGTCCTTCTGACCCCAGCATGGAAACTGGGCACTAATGGGGAGGGGGCAAACAAATATAAACAAATAATGCGGGACTCCCTCTCAACCCTGTTCATTTTTCATCATTTTCACTCTGTCAAACTGTATGCTTGGTACCTGAGCAGTTTCAGTCCTGTAAGGAAGGAAGGAAATAAAAACGGACTTTTCAATCACAAAATAGCCCATTGTGCTCTCAAGGCAGTGAGACAGAGCAGCTGGGAAACAAGATTCCTGTTTTCTGTGAGTTATGACGACCATTTATTTCTGGTGCTAGGCTACAGAGTGTGGAAAGATAGGGTCAGCATCTGCAAAAAATTTTCAAAACCCCTTAAGTGATACTCTGGTCTCTGAAGTGGGAGTAGTTGAACTGCCCAGTAGTTTGATAGTCCCTCAAGAAGAGACTTGGCACTTAGAATATCTTCCCAGCACTTAGGAGAAAGGCTACCGGAGTCTTGTTCACTGCGAAGCCATTCATTCAGCAAGGCAACCTCCCAACAGAAAGGCACCACCATGAGGAGCTGCTTGTCAGAGTGGTGTCCTTATGTCACCTTTGACCCGTAGCTGTGGCTCACTTCACAAAACTACACAGATGACACTGGGGACAAACAGCACTGATTGGAGGCAGGAAGCACATCTTAGCCTTCAACTCAAAATGTGACATTTTTCTTCAGGGAGACTCCAACACACGATCTTGTGTATTCTTGCACTGCAACTGTGCAATAAACTGGGCAAAAATTCCAGTGTGTTTGAACAAAAGCTTTATGGAGTAGTTATTTCTTGTCGAGCTCTGAAACTGTTTAGCACTATCCAGAACACAGGGCTGATGCTATTCAAATGCCCTGCACCAAAGACATTATCCTCATCTCTAAGACATCACAGGGTCAACACTCCATAAGCCCAAACTGATACTGGAATACAAGAGCTTAGTTCAACAGGCAAAAGTTAGCAGAAATCTTCTAATGCTTACCCCGGTGAAATTTCTACCATAAAGTCTGGAATACTGAAGAAAAGAATACTTATCTATGATGAAGGGTTTCATAACAGCTTCAGTAAGTTTCACCAAAAAGAAAGTATCTGTGCATTCCAAAGTTGTTGTCTAAACAAAACAACAAAACAAAACAAAACAACAACAAAAACAAAAACAAAAAAACCAAAAAAAAAGAAAAAAAAGAAGAAAAAAAAGGGAAACCAAAAGAGAAAAGGAAGTAAGAACAGATATGCAGTTACTGTGATGTCAGAAAAGCTGTAAGGAGTTTATACCACTAAGAACATTCCTCCCAAAATGTCACAATATACTGAAATATGCAAACATTCAGGGTTTTGGATGTGCTTAAATGCAAAAACTGGATGTATGTAGAAAACGAGTGTGCAAAAGTCCTTTACTTGATCTCCTTCTGTACCAATGAGCTCCCCCTGGCGTTCAAAAGTGGCTTTAGTACCAGAATTGAAAAGAAAACAGGCAACAGGAATTAGACAAAATGCAACAAATATGATAGAGGGCAGACACAACTTACAATAAATGCTCTCTTTTATTACTCAGTTCATCAAAACATTTGAGTTTTCTCTGCAGGATCTGAATCAGAGCAGCAATACAGTCATTTGTCTACTGTAACATTTCCATAGGAGCCAGTGTGACAGACTTCTTGCACAGGACCTAGTGCTGCGTGTTCAAGCCACATGAAAACTGAACCATATCCTTAAGAGCAAGAGTGACAAATTGCTTGTAGTCATCTTTTCATTACCCAGCTGTGAGCACCACACAAAAAACCCAAGAAATTTCTTAAGGAAAGGAAGTGACCTTGTTTGATTGTCTATTGATAATTCATAATTACAGAATGCCAGTCCAACAACAGAACTACTACAGCAGGTTTGGTATTTTGGGTTTTACTATAAATATTTGATGAGGTTTTTTTATTACTATATTTGGTGAGTGTTTAGACATGAGAAATTTTTAATGTTTTGATAGATTTCATATAGAAATAGTTTTAATTAAGTACCCAAAGCTTTAGAAAATAAATGTTTCAATAAGATTTGATTAAGACACGTACTAATGAGAGAGGTATAAGAAAATGCAGTTAAAATATACAAATTCCAAGTGCAAAAAGAAACACCATTATTTCTCAACAGTTTAAACCTTCTTTCTCAAAAACCATCTCTCTTTCTCTAATAAAGCTACAATACCAGCCTTAAATAGGCAGCCCCACTATTCAGTTGGTAGGAAAGATACATCTATTGCACTAGAAGTACAAAGCTAAGAAGAATGCATAATATTTTATTCTTAAACTTATTTACAAAAATATATTGCACCAATCCATTGTCCTTTATCCAGTTAATGTTACGGAAAAGCCTATTATGTACAAAGTTAAAAACAGAAGTGCAAAAGCAGACTGAAAGAAACCAGAAAGAAGTTTATTTAAAATGCTAAGTACAGTTTATTACCTGACCATAACCCACATCCAGTATGACCTAAAATAATTTGTACCAGATATATCTGCAATTTCAGAAATCCTTGCATTTCTCTGCAGAACAAGCCTTATCTTTCACTCTAACCACCAGAGGGTCTACATAAAATGTAAAGGCTAATCAGAGCTTAACTTAACAGTTTCATTTTTCCAGGTAAGTGATGCTCTTTTAGGCAAATTGAAAAAGCTACATAGTATTATATACGTATTTGAAAGGTAGTGATAAATCAGGCATGATGGTTTTCATCCTTCAGAAACACCAGGAGCAAAAGTTAGCTGATATTTCAGGACTGATTATTCCAAAGGCATTGCCAGTCCAAATTACATTAGCACAGCATATGGTCCTGTCTCAGTCTACGTGCCACTGGGACTGTCATGATGCATTTCTGGGGTGTAGGTAAGGAGAACAATCATAACCCAGAGATGAAGCAATGCCTGGGAAAAGAAAAGAAATAAACTTAGCACTGAATCATCACCCATAGCAGCAATAAATAGGAGAGCTCTCAATGAGAGCTAATAAAACTTGTTTTGTAGAAATATTTTGATTAAAATTTTTTTTCTATTTATCAGATACTACTAAAAAAATAATTGGCATTTGAACAATGAAATGCTGAATCAGATTCTGAAGAAGCTATTTACAGAAAACTAAAGACTTTACACAAGCAGCAAAAATAAAGCAGCCTGTTTTCCTACAGATTTGTGTTTGGTTTCTCTCTTCCTCCATGTCCCAGTGACTGCAGCTGTTCCCTGATACCCAGTCCCCAGCCAGCACATTATGTGATGTGCCTCGAGTGACTGGTAAGCCACTGCTCACTCTTGTGCCAACTGGCTGACACCAGACTGTGGAACAGCCAAGTTCTGCCTTCCTTCTCCTTATTACAGGCACTTATTGGAGGCATTTTTATGAATTCTATAGGAATGTTAATTCTCATTCAAATTTGGCTGAAATTATCTAATTAGAATAGAAGCTGCCTGGAGTGCAAAAAGGAATACATAACCCACATTTATTTAAAAAAAAAAATTAAAAAAATTCAAGTTATAGTAGTCATGGTCAAGGTTTGAGCTGAAAAGGGGTAACTGCCACTGACTGCCCATCTCCTACACAGCCACCATTAAGTTTCCCTTCAGATTGCAGCTTAGGCAGCAGAAGCCTCCAGTGTTTTTTACAAAGCCTGCCTTTCCACAAGTCCCTGCAGCTGACAGGCACCTGCCCTCCAGTGGGTAAGGGAGGCATTTCACTTCTATCAACTGCCAGCCTGACAATTTTGCCTGATGCGGGTGAGCAATTTTCTACTGCTTGTTTAAGTCTACCAAGAAAAACTCTTCTTGCTACTTTTTCAAATACTAGAGAAGAGTGATCATTAGCCACTGAAAAAAAACAAAGTGAAGAGTCAAATATTAAAAAATCTCTGAAAAATGTCGTTTTCCTAAATGCAGTGCATGCAAGCATGGCAGGTTAACCTTGGTGACTGGTCACTACTGTTCCATATTTTACTTCTAGAAATCTACTTTCACAGGCCTTTAAATGGTAGTTACGTAAGTGTCTTTAAGACTGCTATACTAAGAGTTTCTGGGAAAAACTGAAAACTGCCAAGCAACATGACTCCAAAATACTGTTGTATAAGTATTATTTGGTCCACTTTCCAAAAACCCACGTTGAGTTGTTAATTATAGCCTTTTGAACATCCATCTTGCCATTTAAGACATACTGGCATATAAACTGGCTACAGAAATCTTGCATTCAAGAAAGCTGACTCACCATGTAAATGATTACAAAGACTCTTGCTATGGGGTATCGCCTCAGGAAGATTCCCAGCCGAATGCTACACAGGTAACAAGAGAAAACAAAACACACAATTCAACACTGAGCAATAAATTCCTGTTCCTCTCATCCCACTCACTACAAACTCAAACATCATGGCTTTGTTTCTGTCTTGAATTGGCTCATATACACACAAGGCTTTGTTTTTGTCTTGAATTTTACTTCATGTACTCAAAACATTAAGTGGGTTGAGAAAATTCAATCATAAAACATATTCTCCTAATTTAATCCCAATCACAGAAATCCTTTCACAATGAAATTCAAGCACCAAGGAAGCACAAAGAACTTTCTATCAAGGCATCTTGCTTTCAAAGGACTAAGAAGTATCATCAAATTTTGTTTTCTGTTGGTATCTGGTTCAAGTTTTGTAGCAGACCTGTGCTGTGAGTACTGTCAATTCACCTAACTTCTCAGAAAGGGATCAAAGCAAGTCTATTGCAGGATCTAGAATGATTTTCATTTACTAATTTCTCAGATTATCTTTCAAGGTAAACAGCTGCATTGGCTTAGAAGGCAGAATCTTGTCTTCATCAAGACTAAAAGAGCACAGATGATATTCCCCCACTAATACACTCTTACGGTGTTTATCACAGACATAGCCAAAACTCTGACAGTAAAAAATGTAGAAGATGGTAATGAATTTGGTTAGTTTTTTTCATAGTTTAGAGAACCTCTTGCATCAAAATCTGTAAGAGCTTTGTTTAAATAATTGACTATAATTTGCAAAAGCTCAAGAATATTAATATCATAGGAAAGCACAAGTTGAAGTGGGTCAATATTTAGTAATTTATACCATACTTTACCTGCATTATTTTTAACTTTTACCTTCCTAAAAGCAATACAAACCAAAGTGTGTCACGAGGAAGCTGTAAAAGGATGACAGCAATTACAAATGCAGTTCCTTGGGGCACTCTTACCTAAACTGATCTATAGTACTGGCAGCTTTGCGGACTCTCCCGTACATGCCTGCCACGCTGGTGTCCGTGTCACTGAACAGCACAGGGACACTGCGCATACGAGCACCTGTTTGAAGGGGAAAAAAGCAAAAGATTAGCCAAGTTGTTGTTTAAGTAAAACAAACTGATAGTATGTAACAAAGATATATAAAAATAATATAAAAATAGTGATCAATATGATTGTAGTGTCATCAATTCTTGATAAACTTACAATCAAGTCAAACATTTCTTCAACTTAAATAAATTTTTAAAATTTATTAGTTTACTAAATGGGTATCTTGGTATTCAATTCTATAGTGTCACAATAACTATTATTAGGTATATAAAATGATGGGCTTGATAGTGGCACAGTCTCTCAAATCTTTTTTACTCTATACAGTGAAACTTTGATTAGCATTTCTGACACTAACTTGTATGCTCAACAATTTTTTACTTTATTTACATTTTTACTATGTATCAACTTTATTTAAAAAAAAAAAGATTCTCAGATGTTACTTCTGTGCAACTAAACTTCAGCTTTCTGAAGTTACTTACAAATAACTCCTGCTTTGATAAGCGGAGAAACAAAAGACTGGACTGTTATTTCACACCTCCTGGTGATTGTCCCTTGCTTTTAAAGCTACTCAACATATATACAAAATGACAAATTTTCACTCTGAAAAGTAACATCACAACACCATGGATCTACTGCTGAGGTTGTCCCAGAGATACAGGACTGACAAACCAACCTCATCAGAACCGTCATATTTTAAGCTGCTTTTCAAGAAAAACAGAAAGCAAGGAAGAAATGAATTTCAACCAGATCAATTCTCAAAAGGAAGTATTCCATTCTTGCCCTCCTCCTACACCCTTTTTGCAAGAGAAGACTTAGATCCTGCTTCTCATGTTCAGTTTAAACCCCAAAATACAGTTTTATTTGCACCTGTGATAGGATTGTTCCAATAGTACCATATTATCGAGAATTAAAGATTAAACTGGCTTTATTAAATTTACTGAGGTCATTCACACACAAAAAGGAGCTTCTAATTAACTATTTTTATGATACTGGCTGATGTAGAGAAGGTCACTAGCATAAGTGGCCTATTTTCAGCACTTATTTTTCCTTACAAACTCAGACTTCCAGGGAAAGGCATCAGGAAACAGAAAAGCCTGAATGCAGAAAAGACAAGAGTTTAAAGTCTTGTATTTCCTTCTTTACCTTCAGCACCATCAATGCCTGCCATGTTAATGGAAGGTCCATTAGCACTTGTGCCTTGGAGAGCCTTCAGCTGTTGCTCGAGCCGTTCCAGTTGGTACACAAGGGAGTTTTTCTCTGTGCTCAGGCTCTCTAACATGGTTTGCTTCTGAATTAGTGTTTCTGTCAGCTGATGAAGCCGATTTTCTAATTCTGTCTGACTACTACTACTTAGAGTCTTGTTTGTGAGCTAAAAGAAAAGCAAAGAAAAAAAATAATTCTAAATTCAAACTCTGACCAACTGACGTATCACAAAACTCTATAATAATCTAAGCTTTCAAGAACCAAATTACTCCACTAATTTTTACAGGATAATGCCATCAAAACTATCACCAGTGAGTGCAATAAATAGGAAAGTTAATTTCAACAGTTGTTAACTGTTTACATTACACCAGAGACTCTATGTAAAAATGTATCTTTGTCTTCCACCTATAATCATGCAAAAGTTCCTGTATAACCCTAAATTTGATCACACAATCACTGCTATGCCTCAGACACAAGTTTAAACAGCAATCAATAGCAAGCTAATCCAGCCTGGCTACCACACTTTCAACTTAGTGAGGATGTAAAAACATTTTCAAGCAAGGGAAGCAAAACTCAGTACAAATGGGGAGAATCTGATGCCATTTTACAGGAAAACTTGAATGAAATGGTGAAAATGCAGGAAATGTTGCAGAAGAGATGAGGAGCACCGAGGCAGAAAACATGGTTGTACTAGCAAATAGAAACTGCAAGGCCAGCAAATGGATCATGCATTTGACATGGATCATGTCATTCAATTTGCAGAAAATATTTAAAGCAAATGGGAATCACCAGCTCTGCCATATGTGCAATAGCTCATCTATTCAGGTCTTGGACCTCAGCCACTTTGTGGCATCATATTCCACAAAGAAATAGCTTCACTGATGGAAAAACAGAATCATCAGGGATTACAGAGATCCAAAATACAAACTGGGTGCCTGCAACAGGGCAGGTGCAGGTAGTCCTGAAGTTCAGCACTACCAGGAAATTCATCTGCCAACATGCCCAAGGAATCCATCACAACACAACCATCTCCAAATCCTCTGACATTGTAACTTCATGCCTGAGCACACCTGACTCCAGACTACCAATTTCTCCACAGACTACTTTTCACTATGCTAAGGTAATTTAACAAAACGAGGCCTATGCCTTCATGCTGCCCAAGGAGACTGTGGGGGCTGACAAGTATGAGGAGGTTCCAAAAGGGATTAGACAGATACAAGGAGAAGAGGTCCACCAACACACCAGTGGAACTTAGTAGAGACTTAAACACTAACAACCATAATTCAACTGCTGATACTGGGCAGGTACACGGAGTGCAGGAAGTGGCCAGGCTGACATGCTGGCCCTTACTGCCCCTGGCCAAGACTGAACAGTGGGCCAGATGGATCACTGAGTCTGCAGGATGTAACTGAGGTTCTTTGCCCAGTTACAAGGATCTTGGGAGAATTCATAATGACCTATTCAAACTCCAACGAGTTTTTTCAGTTTGCAGAGAGAAGAAGGTTGATCCAACACCCCTCCACCGGGTCTAGTTGGGACAGAGGTTGATTTTCCCCTCCCTTTATACAAAAGCACATACAACTATAAAATAGGCTATTTACATGGTTCCCTTCTTGTACTCCCTACTCTCAAAACTCTACTCTTTATTGAAAACAAGTACACTGTTCCTCACTAGTAGAATGCTTGTGGGATTTTTCAGGATAGTTTAGTCAAATGAGTAGTTCCTAGAACTGTTTTCATAACTGAAGGTGATAAAATTATTTTCTATACACACCTGATTTCTGAGCTTCTGAATTTCTTCCTCTCTGTCTTTTATTCTGCTTTGCAAAGTATTCTTTGTTCGATACAATTCTTCTTCAGTATAATGGAGTTCCTATAAAATCACAATTACAAATAGAAGATTTTATACATGTATGTATTTTGAGAGAAAAACTCTTGTTATCTAGAGTTTCACAACAGAACACAAAAAAGCAGTATGTTGCAATCAAATATAAACTGAAATATTGTCTTAGTTACACATCTGGCTAGGATGGGGGGTGTGGGTAAAGAGAGGGCTGAGTATCCAGACACAACCTACAAGGCCAATTAAATTCTTCCGTGGAGACTGCCCTAACATAAATATTAATCCAGACTAGTTTACAAAGAGTCACACAATTTCATTGGGACCATAATTTTTCTTCCTTACACTTTCATCCTTTGTTGTAGTGCTATCTCAAAACTAGGTCTACAATGTAACAATTACGAAATACTTAGAGGATATCTGTGTTCCTAAAAAAACCTCATTAATTCAAAATACCATTCTTTAAACATGTTTGAAAACCCTTGGCATATTTATCTATAATTCTGTGTGACATACATCTTCCCCTAAATTTTAGGATAAATTAACACAGCAGATGTGAAAAGAGAAGGATTATTCATAAAAAACAAATTACTGAAGAGTAAATCTAACCGTAAGTTTTGTTACTCCCATGATATAGTGGCTATTTTAGCTTCCACTTAAAGACCTTCAATCTTATCTTTTAAATTAAGACAGTCTTCAAATCACTGTCACTTCAGGTGTTAGTTGCTACAGAAAACAGATAATCCTGTTCTCCTTTTGAACCATCAGATGTACAAAAAATAACACCTCTACTTATTTTCTAGCTTCAGTTTCAGAAACCTTATGACAATAGTTAAAGCAACTCCCAGACAGAACTACCATAATTATATTAAGTATAAACACAAGGAATTATGTTAAAAGCACATGTAAATGGGTGTCATCCAAAAGAAGACTTCAGTTTCTGCAATAACTGATAATACTTTTTAAAATTCACCTCACTCTTTCTATTGACTTAAAGCATATTCCTCAGAAGGGCAGGAGTAACAAAATACAATCTACCATCTGCTTTGACATAATAAACATCAGCTACCCATCAAAAGCAGACCTCGACTTCTGCCTTTTAATTAGTTCAAGCTGCGAGCATCCCATTAAAATGTAATTTCTGGAAGGATAGATAATCCTCTAAGATAAATTGTTCCTAGCAGATACAGAGTACTTGTGCTTTCCTTGTTATTAATTCTCTTTACATGAGCTTTTTCTTACAAGGAAAATTTTTAACAGGGTGCAAAGTATTTGTCCAATTCTTACTGAATAATAACTTTGTTCACATGAAATACGAGTTTGCCTTTTTTCCCCCTCTCTTTCTAGCACAAAACTGCTTAAATCAAGGCAGACTTCTCTCAAGAAGATGACACAATCTGGCAGAATTCATTAACATAATTTTATCAGCAATTTGTCTAATAGAGTAGTTTAGAAGTAACAACAATTAGATTCAGAACTGAGTAACAAATGGATTAAATAAAGTACCTCCAAAGTGGTACTACAGTAACACTGTTTTACAAGCTAAAACTTATGTATTGATTGAGCACAGGAAGTTTCACAGTAGCCACTTTCACTATTAGTTTTCACTATTATTTCTTGATACAAAAAATGTTAGAAATGTTACTATATCCCTGTTGTTTGATTATTTCCCTGCTGAATAAAATGCAAGATCCTGATCAATTCTGTGCACTCCCCAAGGTCCTGTTTATTCCTGTTCATCAGGAGTATCCAGAAGGCCCTGACCATTGCTTAGTCCTGGCTGCACCTTCCTTGACCTAGTGACATTCACCAAGCTTTTGGGGATTTCTTTGGAATACTAGACAAAAAATTAATCAAACACTGCCTAAGTATCCAAATATTCTCTTATTAAGCCAAATGCTTTGCTGATGGTACCACATGGGGCCTAAAAAGAGATCCAGCTTTCAAGAATTCCTTACCTGTTTCTGCCGTTCTAGTTCAGCTTCTGCCTCTTGCTTGGCCATTTTATGTGCTGATATCTGCTCCTGTAGGTCTTGAAGCTGCTCTCTCACTGACTCAGCTTCACTTACCTGCTGTGTCTCCATATCCTGAAATGAACACAAATGTAACCATTTCACTAACATTCAAATGTTACTGCAAATCTGTCATAAAACATATGAACACAAAAAAGTAGTATATGCAATGTTTCTTCAAAGGAAAAGGAAGGTGTCGGTGTATTGATAAATGACATTTGGTTATTTTATACAGAATATTTTTAGTAAGACAGTAATAAAATAAATGCATTTTGTGAACATGAGAAGACTCTGCTTCTACTGTCTACAGGCTAAAACTGTGTAAAATAGGCTTGCATGCAGCTGCTGTGTTGAGCCCATTATGCCAGCAGATGATTTGGATTACAGTGCTTCAAGGATTAGTAGCTCTTGCAGAAAAGGATATAGGTGATGGCTAGAGAAATCACTATGCTTGTTAGGAAAGAAATGCTTCCCTCAAAAGGAGTACACAGTAGTGAGGGAAGAGAGAAGTAAGGTAATAAATACCAGAAACAACAGACCCACAGTATACAAGAAAAGAGCTTTGTTGTAGCTAACTACAAATACAGGTGTAGATAGGTACAGCTACCTGCAGCTCTGTTCTCATCTGTTGTATTTGCCCCATTAGTTTTTGTATTTCTTCTCTCTGAGTGTCTCGCTCATGTCTCAGTTCCTCCAGTTCCACTGTGCTTGCTGTATTGCTATCCAGGCCTTCAATACCAGAACCTTCTTTTAAGCTGTTTATCAACTTTTCTTTAGACTGAAAAAATAAGTCAATATATATTATTTATAGCAGCATTGAAGAAGTGCTTAACTAGAATATGCTGTAACGACCTTGCTCTAAAATTCAAACATAGACATAAAAAACTGGTTTATCTGTTCTTTTATCCAATAATGACCCTACGCATTTGGAAATGAAAATGTTTCCGTATTGATAATTTTTCTGATTTCCTGTATGCCTTAAGACTAGGTTTTCTGAAAGCCTGTGTTACCTGTGGAAGAGTACAATTTTGTTCTTTGCAAGTGCCTGGAATGTTAAACTTGTCATGGATAACAATTTTGGCCATCCCTCTGTTTGACCGTAACAGAGAAGATGCACACCAACAGACACTAAAGACAAAACTGACCCCCTTTTTCTCCTGCTGACAAAATCAAGAACCAAATACAGCAATAACTCTTCCAGGAAAGAGGATTAACCATTTTATTCAGCCTAGCGTTACCTCGACACTGACTTGTGATTTTAGGCTTTTCATATTTACCAAGAGGATTTAAAACCTGTCCTTGAACATTCGATTAAATTAACTATTCTAAATAGAGATTTCTATCTTCAACATCTTGCTAATATTTATAAACAAGACTCAAACTGACCACATTTGGACATGGTATCCTTGACAATTCAAATAGTACGGAACTCTGCACAAAATACCTGATCAATACCTTGTTGATCACAAGCAACCTTTCAGAACATGGAAAGATACATGTTCAGTATCCATTCTATGCTATGCTTTCAGCCTCAAGCAGAACACAGCAATATTCTTGGTTCAAGAATACTGGATATGGAACAAATTTTAGGTTTCATCTACTTAACTATCTGGACCCTTGGATGTCAAACACACTGAGAGATGATGCACAGTAAGTGCAAAGGTTCACTTGGAATTTTTTTCAGGTTCAGGACCTGAACTACCGTTTCAATTTCGTAACTTCATCTCTAAGCTGAAGTTTACAAAATGCAGACTGGTAGCTGTTCTATGTATGTAACATTATAGATAGGCACCAGAAGACATCACAGGCCACATGAAAAAAAAACCCCACGAGTTAGATTATTTGAAGCATGACACCTTAAGAAAGTTAAAGCATACAAATCAAACTGCATTTCTTCACAACAATGCTTACTTGGAGAATGCGAGTAGCTTTCTGTTTATAGTCTGTCAGTTCCTGTTTTGCAGATTCTAGGTGGCTTTTAGTTACTTTGACTTGCTGCTGAAGCTCATCAGCTCGCCTCTTTTCATCTAAATACTTTCTCTCTGCTGCAGTTATCCCTTCTGCCAAGTTCTGATGTTCTGCTTCCACTTTACTTAGACGAGCCGCAAACTCATTCTATGAGCAATAAAGAAACAATACTTTGTGTTTAAGCACACCCTCAACTTTAACCTAGAAAGGAAAAAAGAAAGTTTAAAAGCAACTACACAGGGCACAACACCTCCTATCTACCACCTCCAACTTAAAGACACATTACTGCTATGTGAAAAGAAATTCTGCTTGCTTAAGCAAGTGGTAAATAATCTGAGTAAGAATATGCTTTTATTTCCCTCACCACAAATAGTAAGAGAATAACAATCTTCCTATTATTCACACTTATTTAGCAAACAGAAAGCAAGCTTGCCCCTCAAAAAATATTATCAATTGTAGTATGACGTATTTTGAAGTACTTTAAAAAAAAACAAAACAGACACTAATAAAGGTTTTCAGAGATGTTATTATACATAACAAAGGCCAAATTAAGTGTGAAAACATTCTCTATCAATAATGTACTCACATCTTTACCACAGAAGTGATCATCACAGTAAAGTTGTGTAACAATAACTTGTGTAACACCACACCATGGAAAACTAAACTGATCAGTGATTTACATTTAAAACACATATTAATACTAACGTTAGCATGAAAAAAACCCAATAAAATTGCCAATATTAATCCTCAAAAACTTTTACTCATGAAGCTTTCAAAATAACATACAAGAAGTAAATTAGCATCTCATAGATACTTAGTGCAGCAGACAGCACTCATCCTTCCAAGCAATTAGTACCCTGAACAGGAACTGAAGTCAGAGGGAGGAGAGCCCACTTGGAACCTCACAGATCTGATCTCAAAAACAGTCTTAAAGTCTTCCTTACTCTTCATGTCTAACCTGCATTTGTTTGTAACTTTCTTGTTCTCGCTTGAGTGCAGAGTCTGCATCACGCAGCCTCTCCTGAAGAGTTTGAAGGGCTTGATTTTGTAAACTGCTTCCTTCACTGTGGTCTTGTATTATCCTGAAATAGAGACACACATTAACCACAAAAGAAGCAAGCTACTGTGACTTTTCGTGTAGAAATATAACCTCCTGGCTTCCAGACCAGCTTTGAAAATTTGCCCAGTAGATTACTGCATATGGCTCACTACAGGTGTGAGGCCTGGAGTTAATGACTCACACGTCTCCACCCTGACCTATATTCTGGAGTATCCACTTGCTGATTTACATCCCAGCACTGAGGTAAGTTCAGCAAAGACTTTATATTTGTGGATAAGCAGGACTGTTTTTCAAGAAAAAAAAAAATTCTTGGGACCTTCAACTTCAGGCCTCTGAAACAAACATAAATACTTCACACAAAATGTATTTCAATAATCAGATGCCAACTGATGCCCTACTTAATACTCATTTGCCCTATTCCCACTGCCAACTACAATACAGCACTCTCAGAGCAAACTTTAATCCTTGTATTTCAAATCTTTAATCATTCACTTATTATTTTTTATTCTTGAAGAGACTAAATTATCTACCTTGATTTTTTCAAACTTAATACTATTTGCAGAATTCCCAAGGATGAAATTATGAAGTACCGTGATTTTTCACTCTGCAGCGCTTCCAAAGCTTCTGTCCGAGCACTTAAGAGCTGATCAGCTTCTTGCAACCGCACTTTCAGCACAGCCAGCTGTGAATCTTTGGCACCAACAGCTTCTGTCAGATCATCAACTCGAGCCTGAAGTTCTCTAACCATCCTGTCACTCTTGGAATGGTCAACATTCCACTTCTCCACCTTCTCCCGGGATTTATTCAGTTCTACAAAATAAGAAGGTTCTTTGAAGTTTACAAAAGTAGATATTGCAAGGTCTTTTAAGCAGTCAGGATGCACATATTTCATTTCTTAAAGAAAAAAATTAAATACAACCAAGCTGAAGTAAAACTGACAATTTATGAGCTACCGGCAAGTAACAAATGCTAGATTGGCTGTCAAAGCACTACCCATAAAATTTTGGAGGTGATCTCAAAACAGACATTTCCTTCTGGGTCACGCTGCAGATGACAGATTTCACCTGCCCCACCCCTTGCAGTGGCCTTCTGTCAAATATCCCTGTATGAACAGAGACCTCTGCACAAAGCATCTGGCTTAACTCTAGTTTGAGTTTGTTGTCACATAAATAACAATAGAAAAATACACCAGTGGTGAATAATGCCTGAATACTTAGAAGCTTGTGTTTTCAATCTAACATCACACATTACACTTCACTGGAAATTAAAAATATCTGGCTTATACAGTTACTGTGAAAAAAAAATGTGGTACCTCAATTTTATGCCTAACAGCAGGAGTTTGCTGTATGTTTTATTGTTTAATTTGTATCCACATTTTTTACATCTGTCATTTAATTTGCCTTTGAAAAAGCCAGTGATGTCATACTAAAACTACTAATTTTATACTTTTACTGTCAGTTTCTAGGCATCAGAGACTGTAGTCTACTACAGCCAGAAAGAAGTCAGTTTAAAGTATCTAAAGGAATTTACTCATTTAAAAGTAAGTACCTTGCAATAGCCATTAAAATGGAGAAGTATTTTAACCATGGTATTTGCTACCAGTGTTTTAGTAAGATGTATGCTTTGTATCTTATATGAACACATCATTTTAATCAACATTTGTTTTATCTTTGTGGTCGAACAAGCCTTTTAATTTCTCCCATCTCATTACATGGCAAGTCATACATGCAAATGAAGAGTTTTTATTACAAATACACAGACCATTGTTTCCTAGTTCACTAGCATTTTACTCATGTTATAGCTGAAGTACCTTCCTGTGTTTCTTTGGACCTCTGTATCAATGAAGCCACTTCTTGATTTAAAGACTGAACTTCATTTCGCAGCAGCTGGTTCTCCAGGCGAAGGTTGGACAGCTCATGTGATTTGGAATCATCATTAGCTGAAAGGCTGGGGTTGGTCACTGCACTTAGTGATGAATCCTTCATGCTGTTCCCTTGTGCTCCCAGGCCGGAGTCTGAACTGTCTGGAGTTTCTGTACAGAGGGATGCAAGTTAGAACTAATGCATGTATTTGTAAGCTGCCTTTATACAAACAGTAGTTCCATGTTCTGCATCAGTGGTTAAGTAACAACAATGATGATAAATCAAAATAGTTTATACTAGAATGGAATATGAAGCTGCTTCTTGCAAGGGATTGCACAAAATAGAACTATTTACATGCATCATGCAGTGGTTTTGTTAATACTGCAAGACAAGACATAGAAGTTATAAAATTTCTTATTACATAAAAGGAAACTTTAGGATTTCAAAACATTAATGCACTACTTATGACTTTGCTGCTCAGAGAAGTCCTCAGAAGCTGAAGAGTAACAGAAAACATTAAATATACATAGCAACTAACTGCAGGAATTTTTGGTACAAGCTCATTCTGGGTTTCCATTCAGATTTTGCCAATGTCAATTTTATTTTAAAAGAGAGAACAATAAAGGAACTTCTAGCAGTATCCTGAACAACAGACCCCTGCAGGCAAGGAGGAACCAACAGCCTTTTCCCATCACGCACAAACACAGTATCCTTGATTAGTGCTGTGAAAGCTACAGATTCACTGTAAGAATCTTGATTCCAGCATGCAGATAGTTGGCAGCTTTGCAGCAATGTTAAGATAAAATGACATAGCAAACAATGAACAAACAAGCAGGCAATCCAAAAATATAACTGCTGAGTTTAGTATGTCCCAGGTGAGTAACTGCTGAAAACCCAGGGGGGGCAGACTGCAACTAATTTGAAGCAAGACTGCAGTGAAATTATTAAAACTTTATTTACTTCTCCGTGTGATCATTAACCAAGCTGCTTCACCTTCCTCCTTACCACTGCAACAGCCCCTAACACCCCAAGCCCAGGGAACTGGGCACACTATTAATTCCAAGCAACACCACACCCACAAGTAGCAGCAGTGACAGGAAGATTTTCTCAAGCCCTTTTCTGATTTAAGCGATTCTAAGGAGTGTCATTGTCTTTCCTTTGATTTATTTACAGTTTCCAACTTAGGAAACAATTTAGGCTTATTTCTTTTTCTAGAAATCTCAATAGATTAATGAAACTAATGAAGCAAGAAATGAACCATTTATAGCACAGATTAGATTATAACCATGGCAATATATAAAATATAATATTAATTGGTTTTGTCTATAGCTAATATTTCATAAGATACTTCAACAGATTTTGTGCTGAATATTTAAATGACACAGATATATCTGTACAATCAGCTTTAGAAAACAGCATGTTCAAATACTATATTGTAACTGCATCCCTTCTTATTTCACAGCTCCACAATGCAAACTCTGCTCAAAAATCCTGAATAAAATTCAACAGGCCACACTGAGCAAAACAAATGTTTCTTAAGCACCAATCAGCAAGGTCATAGAGCCAGGTCTAACATATCTGAATTATTTATTATTAGTAGTAAACCTTACTAAAAAGTCATGGACTCAAAAAAATACTCACATCATTGGAAATTATCCCTTTTTAGGGATTTTAAGTCTAAAGCTTTTCAGCATCCTTAATGTAGTAAGTAAAAAAAAGGCATTTACAATGCTTTACATGCTCAAAGTACTGAACAAATAAGAAAGTATTCTAACTACATTATTAATAACAGAATCACTTGCTTCAATTTTCTAAAATAAATAACAGCAAAGTAGCACAGCAACAAGGATGGAGTACAGACTGGACAGTCTGATAGAGAACACAAGTTCCTGACACTTCCCAGCCACATTCTCCTTGTTGACTTGAGCACAGCCCCATCTTTTGACTGGCTGGCCTGGAGGCTCATTCAGGCCTCTGGATTTAGACTGCAGTCATGAACTACTTCTGGCAAACCCAGGGGCTTTCTCTCTCTAGCTCTCTCATGCCTGGAGCTCTACAACAGCCTCTGCACATCCAGCTTCCTGCAGGACAAGTAAGTTTGCCAGCTTACCCCTCCTGCATGGTGGAAGAGGGAATACCTCACCCCACCTCACGTGCTGCACTGGGCAGCAGCCAACACCATCTGTCTGTGGCTGGAAGTCACTCACCCTCTTACGTGGCAACAACAGCTAAGGGCCTGAATGACCACACAAACACAGCAGCACCTGTGCTGCCACACGGGGACAGATGGGGCTGATGCAAGGTTAGATCACAGCTCGGAGAGGTCAGGGTGAGCAGTAGCAACAAGGCAGATCCAGACCATAAAAGATTTAGATATTAATTATGCAGCTTGTCAAATTAGCATGGTACCTAGTATTACCCCAGTGATGAAAAAATGTGAAAGGCCCTGCTGTACCTCACCCATTTGACAAACTACCACGATTAAATGTTTCATGAAGTGACAATAAATGCGTTACCTAGCCTTACCCTAGACATACTTGGGTTTTAAATATCTCTAGGTTCAATACTATTTAACTACCATTGCCTTGGCTCCTGATGGAATTATCTTCAGTAGTTTTTGCACTCTGTGTACTGGTAGACACAGAACTAATGCTTGAAGTTCGAGAGTGATTTTGAAGAACAGGTGCCTTGCTCTTCTCCTTTTTAGAATCTATCCTTCCATTAGGTTCTTTCTCCGAACTGTTGAGAAAATCAAATAGCAACTCATCATCAGGTTCTGACTTTTTTCTTCTCACAAAATGTGAGGCAGCTCTGGGCGTGGAAGCATTTTCTACTGGAGAAGCTGCCTCTGAGGATGTCCTACGTGCTGTTTTAACATTTGCTGTTCCTGCCAGGATTGTGGCCTTTTGGTGTTTAATATTATCGGCTGCTGAGGAGATGTAGGCTGCTTTGGATGATGTCTGATATTTCAGTTCTCCAGAATGCTGGCGCACTTCAGAATATTCATTGGCCGAGTCCAAGTTCTTGTTATCATAAACTGCACTGCTTGATGTGTCTTTTTTGCTCAGAGCTGATGCAGCTCCTTGATCAACTCTGTTGAGTAGATCCTCTGCCTTTCCAGCGAGATCAGCAAGCCAGGACATGATGAGTGTCTGTTGATGAACTCTGTACAATTAAAATTTCAGGACCATATACTGCAAAAGACAAAAGGATTACAAATCAGATTGGTGCTAATAAGGCAAGATGTATGTTTTACCTAAACAATTGTTGTGTCAATCTATTAGTGCTGTAATTATTTTAATACTTTCCTTCGACTCATTTGGTGTTTTGCTCTTTTGGTAAGTAATGGAAATAAACCAAATCAGTTTCTGAGGAAAACAGACCAAACCCAGGTTTTTAAATCAAGGCTTTTAAAATCAGACCACTGCATCAGTTTCTGGTATCATCAGCTGCTACAGAGTATCACAGAAGAGAAAACAACGATCCCTTAGACGTTTGGCCTGCAAGTTCCCAGCCTGGCTCAGGCAGAGGATCTCCCGCACAAACCCTGCAGCCCGCCGCCCTCCCGCGACACCAACACGGCGGACAGGTGCGTGCCTTCACCCGCACCACGGGCCTGCGACACCACACGGGCGGTGTGCCTGCTCCCAGCTCCCGGGAACGGCTCCGTCACCCCGGGACAGGATTCTGGAGGGAAGCGCAGAGGCGGACGGGAGGGCGACGTTCACAGTGGCCGCTGCCCCCCACCCCCAGCACTGCCTGCCCGCGGCCCTCGCCACGCCCCGCCCCGCTCAGGAGCGGCGGGGGCCACAGCACGGCCCGGCCTCACCTCCTGCAAGCGCGGGGGACGCCCCGGCCCGAGGGGAGCCGTGAGGGGCCGGCGGGCAGCGCCGGTCAGCGCGGGGCCGCGGGCCGCGCCGGGCGCCTCAGCCCCATCTCTTCCGGCAGACGTGGCCGCCGTTCCGGGGGCGCCGCGCGCAAGCGCAGGGAGCAGCCCCCCCCGCGGCGCACTNGCACCTCAAGCCCCGCCCCCGGCACACTCAAGCCCCGCCCCCGGCACGCTCGGGCACCGCCCCCCACCGGGCGGGGGCGACCCTTGCCGCGCGCGCCACCTGGCGGCGTTTTCAGTAATTTTTGAGGTCAGACTTGTCAGGATCTGTGAATGCCACAGAATCACAGAATTATCTATGTTGGGAAAGATCTCGATGATCATTGGGCCCAGCTGTTAGCCCAGCACTGCCAAGTCCACCCGTAAAACCACGTTCCCAAGTGCCACGTACTTCTGACTGTAACATCCTTCCCTGTCATCTGTGACTCAGTGTCTCCAACCTGCAGTACTTGAACTTTTTCAAGCTTTATGGCTGTTATCTCTCTTCTTTAAATGCTTATTCTTAGTAAGGATAGCAGTTAAAGTGTACATAAAGTACACTTAAGGTACACTTAAGGAACTACATAAAGTTAATTTTTGTTTTTATGTTTTCAGGGATGATCCTCCCATCCCCCTTTATTTGTTTCCTCAACCTTCTGTACCAACATATCACAACTAACCACCACACTTGCTTCACGGAGAGTTTCTACTCACGCCTGAAGTACCAGTAAGAATGTGAATGAAGACAACACTTACACTTCCTGCCACTTCAGATCCTCCTCTGCTGAGGACCTGTTGTCCTCCTGATTTTAATGCTGAATGCATGGCTGGTGACTTACATCCATATTTACCCAGAGCTCCAGTTGTCATCTTGTCAGATCACACCTTGCAAGTATTCTCTGGTTAAATTCACAGGTAGGTTGTTATCAAATTATCTGAATGTTGTTATCTGGCTTACAGAAGTTTCCTCACATCTTACAATGGTAATCATCTTCCAATGGGGAACATACAATTCTGGAAAGATTATTCCTGTGTAGGTCAAAGGCTTCAAAATGTTTGTCTACAGATAGGAATTATCAATTATCATTGGGCATCCTTAGGAGTTAAGCCCAGGGAGGAGACATCCTGCTGCCTATTCAGAACATACTCATGCACTAGTACTGGCATGAGTTAATAGAAGATCCATCCTGCCTCAATGTGGATTAAGCAACACATTGGAAATAGTAAGAATAATAATAAACAAAATGAATTCACAACCTTCAACTTTTACATCATGTGATTCAGCTGCACATAACCATAATTTCAATTAATGTGACTCTATCACCTTCTCAGGCACTAAGAAAAGAAGAGGAGAGATTTTTAAGAGGTTGTATTAATCACAAGTTTACACTTGTTTTACTCCACTTGTTTGTTCTTCAAAACATGTTACAAATTCCCTCAATGGAAAATTCACATATGATTGTGAATGTTCAAAGCATTTGATCATTGCAGACCAAAGTGACATGAACAATGGTCAAAAGAAACATGAAGGGCCAAAGCCAATGCCCTAGATTATCTCTGTCTTTACAGAGAGGATACAAACAAAGCATATTTCAATCCAGAAAATATCCAATTGCATCACTGCATCTAACAAGCCCTTCTCTGCATTAGAGTCTGAAAACCTGTTTAGGAAAAATACCCACAGCAGAGATGCATAACCAACAAGAGGAATTCAATTCACATTTTAACATGTCCTGTTCCACTCTAGAGCCATTGCATGGTCCTTGTTTGACTGAACAATCTTACAGATGTAAACTAGTTTAGATAACTAAATGGTTGGACAGAAGTGCCTTTTATTCAAAATTACATAGGCAGACTCCTAGGATCACATCTGAACTGCCCACAGTCTGAGAATTTCCAGTTCTTGCAGAGGACATCATTATTTACCTTGAAGTAAATTCCATGGCAACCCCTTCCCCTGTTCATACAAAATCTTTAAAACAGGGTCCTGTATTGATAAAGGGATTGGCTAAGAGTTGGGGAAAACAAACCCTTTAAGTTCTGTATAGATTTTGTATTGAATTGTTTAGTTATAGAATCATTCCATAAAACAAATCATGCTTTATGTGTAACCTGGAAAACAGTTATTCCCTCTGAATGCTCTGATAAAATGTAGTAACTCGACTACATTTCCCCCCCTATTTCGTGTCTCCCATGTGGTGTCTAATCTTTTCAATAGCCTGATCTTCTAGAAGACATAAAGGTTACAGCAACACTATTAAAATTTGTTCCACTTACACACTTTCACAGTCACTGATAGTCTCCAAAAAATAATGTTTCCATTTATAAAATTAGAAAAAAAATAGCAGAAAGTTTGCTGAGACCCTCAATAAGTAGTGATATCTCTTTCCTTGGCGTTAATCTTTAAGATCTGCATTTTTATTCCCATAACTGATGTTCTCAGGTTTGCAGTGTGGTGAGGAAGATAGAGGAAGGAAAGAGAACTTGCTGCTTGTTTCACTGACCTATTTGTAAAGTCCCTTATGTCTGCTGTATCGACAGTTACTTCTAAGAGTCCTGTGACTGCCAGGCTGAGTGGTGAGAATATTTAATTCTGTCACAAGGGGCATACAGCTTCATTAACTACCACTTTACAGGTGCCATTTCAGTTTACAGGTGCCCTCCCCAGAGTCCAGGCCCTGATCTGATATGCTACACGTGTTGCTGCATAGTTTGGCAGGTTCTGGCTGCAATTCTCTGCCTGCAAGCACGAAAAGGGAGAGATACATATCTAGCTGTAGACAAAAAAATTAGACTCTCTGTACAAGGCCTTTTGATCCCTATTCATATTCAAATTAGAAGTAATTTTAAGCTATAATTTACAGACATTTTTTCCTATTACAGCTCTCATTGTAAGGAAATTTAAATAACAAAGCTAGAAAATATCTGCCAAGGTAACTAAATCACAGCAAGATTAACTCACTTCCTCAAAACTCATTGTAAGAAAACAATTGGGGCTTTAGGTTTCATTTTTTTTTTTAATTAATAAAAGAAGCAGGCTCTGCAGTTGACAAAATTGGTTTTTTTTAAATTACCATTTCCCACTTTGAGCTGATTCCCACACTTGAGCTGGTTCTTCCCTGTTCATTTAGGGAAATTTTTAGGTAGAAGAGGCAAAACACATACATAGTCACATGACTTGTACTAAGTTAATTAATCTCTTCTCTAAGTGTACTGAAATAGGCAGTTAGTTTCTGTAAAAAACTGTGCTGAAAACCATAGAAATTGCAAAAAATACAGCAACAAAAAATAAAGATGGGCCATGTCATCCTCATCCAGCCTTCTTTTTCATGTGTCATATATTAATACACAACTACATATCTGGTCTAAGGTCTTTGATTCATGCAGTATATTGGAAATGTGCCAAATATCAAGGACTGCAAAATAAGGTGATGGTCACTGGATGAGTTACTACTTAAACTTTTATTTCATTCTCAGCATTCAGTATGTGGCCTCATGCCATTTGTCACGTCAATGCATCACTGAATAAAACAGTATGAACTTGCCCCAGAAGTTCATACGACTGTCTATGACTTTGCCTGTGTGTGGGCAGAGAAGTCAGGCCCTGCCCGAAAAGCTGCGGTGACACAGCTGTGTGCTGCCTGCTCGTGTCCCTGTGTGTACCCCGCGGTGAATGAGGGTACGCAGCCTCTCCTCCAGCCGCCTTGCACGGCCTCACCCACACTCCCCAGGGAGCCGACCTTGGAGCTGCCACATCAGCCCACGGTACACAGCTCACACACCCACAGCCTCTGAGGCAACTGCTGCTGCTATCTTCACATTCCAGCGGGGAACTGAGGTATAGCAAGGAGGAACTAAAGATGACATCCTCCTCCACGCCCCAACGGAGCAAAGCAGGTTTGGTCTGGTCAAAGTGTGCAAACATTGGGGATCATCATGTTCAGTGCTAATGAGTGTGTGAGAGAATATTAATCACCAGCCTTCAATACACATCTGGGGTCTGAAGGTATGTAACTTGTCCAGCTGGGACTGGCCTCTCACAAACAGGGCAAAAAGTCGCGGCTGTGGTTGGAACATAATGATTTTCTTGGTTAGAAAGGCCAGCCAAAGCACAGATCTCTCTCTGAAAGTGGCCAACTGCAAGTGGTGAGGGAAGGTACAGGAACAGGACAGAAGGTATTTCTCAGCTACACTCTCCCTAGGATTTTGACTCAGGGACTTCCAAACCCAAAGGTGGTATCTGCATTTAAAAGGCCTTCAAATTTTTTTTTTCATTTTAGTTCCTAACAATTAATAGAACTTTTCAAAGCATATGGGTACAAAAGCATCTGAGCTAGAGAATTTGTAAACAAAGGCACAATTCTGTTTTCTTTTGCTGGAGCCTCCTCCCCCCTTTTTATTTTCCTTGGTATCACTGAATGATTTATAAACTGAAAATGATCAGAAAGCAGTTCTTCCATAAACATCTAGCATGGAAAATTTTAGGGTAAACTGACAGGCATTTGAGGGGCACTTTTAGAAGAGCTCCATTTTAACACGAAAAGATGGAAATTCTTAACTCTACCTAGTGGCTGTAACTGTGAGCACATGAGTTCACACTCAAGGTGCAGGGGTGCAATGCAACAGACCCTGGCTAGAACATGTAGCTGACTCATAGCTGGGATATTTGAAGTTTGACCACTCCTCATTTATGCCCTGAAAAGGCTCCTCTGTCTCCACTGTTACATCCTCACTTTTGTGACAAAATGAAAGACACAAAGTTAGCATGTGTTTGTATTCCTTCTTCCTCAGAGTAACTCAACTGTATTAGGCACACACACACACACACACACACACATGGTCTTTCAATCTTTCTGTTGTTATTGTTTGTATTTTCTTTTGTGACTCCTATTTCTTTATTTTCCTGTAATAAATCACAATGACACTTTTTCTGCAGTGTCCTCACTACCTTATTTCCTTTCTCTATGTAAAAATGACAGAATTAGCATATTATTCTTCTAGCAGGAAACAAAGCCAGCCCTCCTAGACACTGCCAGAATTATCAAAGTTAGGACAACAAAAGTGTCTAGTGATATTTAAGAAATAGCAACTTAAGGAATACCAAGTCCAGAAAGTAAAATGCCATTTAAAGACTCAGGGGATTATTTGTATTCTGTCATATGCCTTTCTTCATGCATTTTCATGACCTCAAGGTACTCAGACTAATTCTTTAAAAGGGTAGAGGTTTACCTCTAACAAGAAGATGCAATTTGATGCAAAGAATGGAAGAGCAGATCATAATGTGAGTGCTGGGTGAAAGATCTTCACTGAGCCAGTTAGGCAACTTCCTGGTTTAATTGTGAATTACATAGATTAATCCCGGTGTTGCAAATGTATAGAGTGCCTGGGCAAGCTTGACTATAAAATGGAGGGAAGTATATTTTAACCAACGGAGAGAGAAAAGAGCATTCTTCCTGACAGTGACAATGGGTAATGCAATTGCTTGGAATCCGAGTGCAGATAATCCACAGTGATACTGCAAACGTATCATATATTTAGACATTAATTGTGTGCAAGAAGAAAATGATTATCAAGAGGATGCATGCAGTGAGGCTTAGGAACCTACATTATCTGCAGTTTTGAGGTTTCACATTTGGGTCTTCTTTTTTTGGTTCTCATTTAGTAAACGTTTCAGAATTTGGTAGCATCTTAGATACCATTTGTAGCGTGTGGCTTTGGTGGGTTGGTGGAACTGCCTTCCACAGAGTTAAAGTTTTGTTATGAGACATATGGGTAGTGGTTACTTTTGCTTTTTACCACTGTCAGAGCCAGAACAAATTGTTTCACAGCACCATAGAATGGTTCAGGCTGGAAGGGACCAAAGATCCTCTTGTTCTAGTCCCCCCGCCGTGCTAGACCAGATTGCTCAAAGTCCCATCCAGCCTGGCCTTGAACACTTCCAGGGATCCACAGCTTCTCTGGACAACCTGTTCCAGGGCCTCCCAACCCTCACAGGAAAGCATTTCTTCCTAATACCAAATCTAAACCTGCCCCCCTACAGTTTAAAGCCATTCCCTTTTGTCCTATCACTGTATGTCCTTGTAAAAAGTCTGTCTCCCTGCTCTCTTGTAGCCCCATTTAAGTACTGGAAAGTTGCTATAAGGTCTCCAAAGAGGCTTCTCTTCTGCAGGCTGAATAACATTTCATTTCAATTTCATAAATTCATCATGGTTTTACCTACTTATGTGCTCTTCTCTTTTAAAAGAGATGATGTGCACGTTTGATTACATAGTCATAGTCCATTTCTTCTCTTCCATGATAGCAGCAGTCACAAGGATCATGCTGGATTCCTGCTGCAGGTGATGTAGCTGCTTCTGTTTGAGCCCCACAGCTGTACCTTAGCAATCTCTCTGCTTACTTCAGCCCATATACCCAGCAACACCATGCATATCTCTCCCTTAGACAAACTTCCCACTCCATTCAGGAAGGCTTCCTAAATTTCTAACACAATCAAAAAATAATTGAATTCAGTAGTAAAAGTCCGTGTATTACTCAAGTGTCTTTAGTACCTGCCTGATACATTTTGACAGAGATTTAGGATTTTTGTAGCAGTCGTCCCATCTATCTCACAAATAAGAACATCCTGCTGATGTTTATTATTAATGCAGAAGTTAGACAAGTTATTTGGCAATGATAATATTAGACTTCTCAGAAGTGAGAGCTGACACAAGGTGTACTTACCTCATGTAGCCTGGCTATGAGAAACACCTTTGGACTTGGATGATGGGTCAGCAATGCTTTTAAGTGATATTAGATATCTTTTAGGGCAGCAGGATAATAAAACGTAAGCATAACCCACTTGGCTACTAAGATGGAATTAAATGAGGTGAAAGTAAGATTCCCAGCTTGTTTTTTTCTTGCTGGATAATCAGCATGGTGATCTTTGTCAGCTCAAAAAGGTAATTCCTGAAGTGACCCGAATTCGAACAGCTTAACTGTGTCAGGAGGCATGGCAGGTCGCTGGGCACGCCAGCTCCAGAAAAGTAATGATCATTAACCTGTCATGACCTTTTACATTTATGATCGTAAGCAAAGCTGAGTCGGTCCGGGCTATGCAAATGGCAGAGTCAGAGCAAAACTATGACTTTCTGCAGACATTCAAAACCAGTCAGCTGGTCACAAAACGCAAAGTTAGTTGTTGGGGGTTTTTTTACTGATATTCACGTGATTTTTATAGTATGCAACGAGGAAGCCGGTGTGCTTCTTTGTACGTGGTTTATTAGGCAAAGAAAAACGTGCCTCCACTTTTCAAAAAGGATCTTTGTTTTTCCTTCTCTCGTTGAAAGCGGAAGAGGCTTGGCAGAGGTGTCAGCGCACAACCAAAGCGGCGCTCCCTGTGCCGGTGCGTGCGCTCCAGGACGGTGCGTGCCCCGCCTGCCGCAGCTGGCAGCGGCGATGGGCAGCGCTCGGCCCGCAGCGAGCAGCCAGCGCCGCGCCGGCCGTCCTTGCTGAGACACACAAGGACCGTGTGGGGCCGTTCGTCTTGCTCCGTAATTTCATGGATTCCCTCTGGCACATTCTTCTGCCTTCCCGTTCTGGACCTCCTGCTTCCGTCCTGCCCCGAAGGCAACAGGGCAGTTCCGACGGCAAGGCGCAGTCGGCGCTGGCCCGTTCGTGTCCCGTGGACAACCTGCGCAAACGGCACGGCCCGGGAGGCTCCCGGCGGCTCCCGACGCGTCCGCGCCGCGATCCCGGGCCACGCGAGAGGAGCTTCCCGGGACTCCTGAGACACCAGGGACCCGGCGACTCACCCCCGCAGCCACGGAACTACAACCCCCAAGAAGCTCGGCGCGCAGGGCCCGCGGCCGCCTGAGTGAGTGGGGCGCCGGGCTCGCTGGGGCTCGTAGTGCGACCAGATGGATGTCCGGCCCCGCCTCTTCCCGGCCTCGATTGGCCGGGGCCCGGGTCCGCCCCCGCGCGCCGCGGTCGCCTGGCTCCTCACGGCGCTCGCCGCAATCACAGCGGCCGCGGCGGAGACTCCTCTGCACGGAGCGGTGAGGGCGGCGGGGCCGCGCTGTCCGGGGGCTCCGGCCGGGGGGGAGGAAGCGGGGTACGGCTGAGCGAAGGGAGCTGTGAGCGGGGGACGGCCCGCTCCGCTCCGCTGCCCGGCCGCAGAGGCAGAGGCAGGGGGGAGCGGCCCCGCCGCCTCCCGGGGGAGCGGCCGAGGGGGCTGATTTCCTTCCCGGGCTCGAGCACTGCCGAGCCCCCGCCGCTCCGCCCGGCGCCCCGTCTGGCCCTGGGGCTGGCACGCCTGGCCCGGGAACTGTGTTTGATCCCTCCGTGCTGGAAGAGAGACAGGGGTCAGAGCGGCTCCTGCCGAGGGGCATTGCCCAGGGCTGGCAGAGGAGAGGAGGGAGATCTGGAGGGGGGAAGCAGTGGCAACAGCTTAGATTTAGTCACCGGTAATGCATTTTTAACGGGGGAAAAGGATGGAGTAACTATTCACGGGATTTCTGCAAAGAGCTGGTGATACCTGAAAGGTGCTGCGCTGTGGCTGGTTATTTATAGCTGGTAGACCGCTTTGCCCTAACATGAGTTTCTGCTTGGAGGTAGTAGCACCACTGGCTCCCAATTAGGATGGACCAACACTGTGTTGGGTGTCTGTATTTGGAGGTTAAGATAAATATTGTAGCCAAGATCTTAAATGCTAAGATAAACGATACTAATAGACATGTGGAGTGCGGGAATCTTGTGTAATCTCACACAGGAATTTCTGCGTAATAACTTCTCCAGAATTTCATTCTCTCCGTGCTCCCAACATTTCCATGTTTGCTGGGCAGAAATTCTTACCCTTATCTGACTTACTCTTCTACTCTTATACCCCCCATGCCATATCAAGCAATGTAATGAAGTTACTCACGCAGTATCTGTTTTTTCTTACTATGAGAATGCGATGGCAGAGGCTTTGTACATCTGCAGACAGATAAGAAAGTAAATAGCAGAAGCAGTTTTACTGAAGCCTTAAGGTTTGCCAGATTTGAATCTGGGTTTTTTGAAGTGTGTAGAGAAAAAATCCCCTAAACCAGGTGCATTGTCTTATCACCATTCTAGGAATGATTTTGGTTTTTTTTACCCTCAGGTAAATTGTACCATCCCTGCTGCTGAGAAAACTAAATTTGCAAACAGGAGAATGAACGTTATTTATAACTACTTTTAAATACGTTTATTTAACATTAAGAATCATTCTGAGTTAACTACAAATTCATGGGTTTTACAGTAAAAGTGGCTTATACATCTTCAGTAGCTAAACAGAAATATTTTACTACAAGTTCTAATCATACTAAGCCAGTTCATAGAATGGTTACTAGCAGGCTTTGTAAAGAAATGTCTTGCAACAGGGACCATAATCTCCTTCAAAATGTACCTTACCAGAATTTATAAAGGTGAAGTTTTTTTTCTTTCTACCACACAAGTGCAGAAAGAAAATGAGAAATTCAGAATTTTTTGTGCCTAATCGCAGGTTTAGGTGCTTCTGTTTGTGTAGCAGCCAGCACAGCATGTAGGCAGAACATTGCTGACAGAACTGTGGACATCAGTGTCCTGTGAGGAGGACTGTCACGTATTTTATGGAAATCAGCATCTAAGTATTACAGTGGCAGGCAGTATGCAAGCACTGTGTGGAAAAAGGAACTGTGGCTTGATTCTGGAATCTGAAAGGCTAGTGGTTACAAGAAGTGAGCTGTTAAGAAAGACTTCATAGAAAAGCTGTAATGATCATCTGATCAGCTTAAGGCTGTTACTTTTCAGCAAGGTTACTGTTAGTGTACTTACTTCTCATGCAAGTAAAATAGAGACACGGTTTCTGTTTATATAGCTCTTGGAGACTGTGCTTAAGGTATTTGGACTGCAAGCTACTCAAGTGTCAATATTGCTTTAAAAGCTAGTGGAAAATACTTCGATCAACTCAAAGTTCTTTCTTTAGAGTGCTATCCTCTTCTAAGAGTATTGACCTTAAAGGACTGTTTCCCAAAGGAAAGTTGTGAACTCGGGAAACAGGCAGTTGACTGGAAAAATTGTTCTAGCAGCAGCCAGCCATTTCCAGATGTGATCTTCCTTAAGCATCTCTCTCTTACCAAGTCAGAGATGTATGCTAGCTATCTAGTGGGAAGTGGCCAAAGTACTGCTGTCAGGAAAGACTGGTTTTAAGAGTAAATTGTTCTGGCAGGAGCCACCCAATTCTGGGTGGGATTTTTCCACAGATTGTGCAAACTGTGCAGCAGCCTTACCTGCATGTGTATATGATGGTCTGATGCTGAACCCACTGTGTCTGAGATGGGCCTTTGTCCTGGCACGGTCTCAAGGCAAAGTTAATTAACTCTTCTGTCAGAAAGACTAGGCGGAGCTGATCAAGTCTTAATCATATTTTGTGAAACAACCAAAGCTCTAAGATGATCTTGTAGTGAATTTTTAGTTTTTCCACGTAGTCTAAATCTGCATGTGATTCAGGACTGATTGCATGTGACGGATCTTCAGAGAAAGGCTTTTTCTGTACCTGTGGTAAGCTGGTCAGCTGAGCTGCTTTCTCTTAATGTGACTTGAAGACAAAGCATGTGATGGGGAACTTTCTCTTCTCAACTATAGGTCAAGAACTCGTACAACACAACCCTGATAATAGGCTTTTAAATTGCCCACTTGCACTCAGAGGCTTTCTTTAAAACAAGTAGAAATATGTATGTGTGTGAGTGTATTTGTTTGTTTGATCATCATTTGCCTGTTTATGTTTTTGTTGGTTTTGGTTTGGGGTTTTTGTTAAAGAGTAGTTAGAGACAAACAATAAAGACCCATTCCCACTGCACATGTGTTTAAACCTGTTTTAAGTGCTGCTTGGAGAACTTTGGGGAGCTGAGCCTTTATTAATTATGGTTTATTGGTCCATTGTGGTATGTCTAGGGTTTTTTTTATTTCCTCCCTTCTTTCTGGTGTTAATTTGATTTAATTCTAGTCTAGGAAAAGACAGATAAGTGAGATTGTATGTCATTAATTAGTGCCAAAGAGGAGGTTCTTTTCTATTCTAAATAATCCATGACAAAATAGATATGATTTGCTAGTACAGTGCAATGTTTCTTGGTGTTTATTTTCTTCTCCTGGCTGTTCTGCATCAGTCACAACTTTTGCCTCAGCAGAGGTGTGAACTGTGAGGACTTAGATACCCTTGTACTGTCTGGAAGACTCTTGAATCCCTCATGGAGGGACTGCCTGAGGGGCTGGTAGCTTAAGTCTCTGTTCCTGATCTGGCCCAGGGTTTTTCTGTTGTGGGGGTGTTTGCAGGCAGAATGCAGTGCTGGGGTGTGGTACATCTGTGGCACATCTGTGCCTCCACGCTCAGAGCTACTGGCTGGAGTCCTGGGAGCTGTTAGGTCCTTGTTTGTATAGTCAGGAGCGTGAACTCACCAGGAAAGACAATCCCATCAAACTGTTTCTGGTTGCCTGCTATATCAGTAACTGATAGTGGCAGTTAGCCATCATGTTATATGGCCCAGTAAACAGCTGGCACCAACACAGCTTCTACTGATATGCCCTGGATTCTAATGAATGGTATCTCAAAGAGCTAAGCGTCATGTGAAAGGTTCTCCAGCAATTGTTTGAACCATTTCTTTTCTTTTTTTTTTTTCCTTGTAAATACATATTATAGTTGGAGAAATCTTATGAGACAGACACTGAGCTCTGAGGGATCTGTTTGCAGGAAATTCAGCTCAATATTCCAGTAAGTCAAACTTAGTTAAGATTTATAAGCAGATTGTCTAAAAGATACTGATTTTATTTTCTTGCCTAATGTTTCAGGAGTTAGATATACCTGAAATTGAATATTGGAAATGAATAGGCTCATTCGCCAGTGGCATATTGTGGCACTTTGCAGAAGTTCTAAATAGCTTGATCTGAATCTTAGCCAGGCTGTAGGCAACAAAATAGGCAGTTTTATGGATGTTGTACACACAGTGCATCTTCAGCACAGTGTGTTATTTGTCTTATAATCTGAAGAAGTGACAAGATTGTATGGCAACTCTGCCTGATCTAAGCCCCCTGTCATGGTTTGGTGACAGCAATGACACAACTTTACAATTCCAGCTCAACATGAGAGAGTATAATCATCTGACGAAAAATCTTCTTATTCCTTCATATCTGCTTGACTGTTGAAGAAACTAATAATTCAACAAACCCTAAATTATTAAATTACTATGTATTAGTCTTGCTCCAAGTGTCACAGGCAGTGACAGGAGTGGCTTCTTCCTGAAAGATTAGTTTTTGGAAGAAGCAGTTTCAAAACAGTTAGTGGTGGTTCTGTCTTTTCTGTTCTGGAGTTTTTATGTGTCATAACAGTTCTTCCTATAGGAGCTCATATGATAACATGACTTCCTTTACTTTGTGCTAGCTCCACTAAAAAGGATAAAATAATCCAACTTGTAAATATGT
>VWZT01007020.1:551664-737206 GCA_013397055.1 Pachycephala philippinensis | reverse complement strand
CAACTTGTAAATATGTGTATATATATATAGTATAATATATACATATATATGTTTTTCATACTACTGCCTGCAAGACTAAATCTTAGTGACCAGTGAACCCATGCTATGTCTTGGGTTATTAGTCTTCAGTGAACAGAGCTGCTTTGGAGAGGAGCTGGCTGCTTTTCTGTTTCAGCCTCATTTGAGTGGCTGCAGATGGATGGTTTTGACTGGGATTCTGAGGCTGACTTAGATACTGTTTGCTTGGTTTAGTGGTAGTTTTGACATTTTGCCTTGTGACCATATTGCATGGCTTGGGGGTTTCTAGCTTTCATTCCAGAGAAAGCCATGTTAAATTAGAATACTCTGCCTCTTACTACAACACCTCTTCCATACCTAGCAGCAATAATTAACTTCCAGGATCTCTTTTTTGTGAGTAGGTGGGTGTAAAATCCCATCTCTCAGTGCATGAGGAAATGTGTAATCTTTATGTGGGTGCCAGGAGCATGCAATTCTTCAGGGGAGTTTGCTTTTAGAGTTTCACATTGGATGCAGTAGACCTGAGACTGTGACCAATAAATGGAATCTGCCTGCCCCCTCCAACCCCAGTTCAAAAAGCAGACCTTAAATCTGTGATTAGATATGGCCAGATAGTTTGCTTGTAGAGCAAATGCTTTATCAGACAATCAAGATGCTCAGGACATTCACTAGCAAGGACCCTACTTCTAGTCGTCTCAAAAAAGCAGAAAGAGTAATTTCTGCATGGGCTCAAACCTCCCTCTGCTCAGCTTTTCTATATTTGACATTCACAGGCTCAGACGCAATTCTTTCACTGTGCGCCTTGTGCGAACACTTAACCTTTGAGCAAAAGAGGTGAAAATGCTGCTCTTTCATGTGGTACTGGTTCACATTTGCTCTCCACGAGCGTGACAGGTTGCACAAATAGCGTGAGGTTCTCACGGCCTGCACTTCCCCCCAGCAGTTAGGGTTGTATCTTGTGCAGAACAGTGGCACGGCGTCTTTCCCCCCTCTCTGGTGTTGTGGGCACAGAGCGCTTTTGTGATACTGTGACCTTCCAGCTTCCCAGAGATTCTCCATGTCTAAGTATCCTACATCATCTGGGATTTGACTCAGTAATAATGGGCTAATTACCAGTGAGTGGAAACCAGAAAATCACATAAGCAGAGACCAAGAGAACAGTTTTAATCTGAAAGAGTTTTATCTGTGAAATAATTGATAGTGAGGCTTGTTTTGTATTTGAGACTTATTCATTGCCAGCTATTATAGACCGAAACAACCAGAGGGAGCTGAACAACTTGGTTGTCCTATTCAGAATTGCTTTCAGTCAGATTTAAAAGCTGACAAAAAACTATTGTAGCTAGTAGCAGCTTGGTGCTAAAGGAAGATATGACCAGAAATTGTACTGTGGGTTAAATGGTCTGTAAAACAAACAAAAAAACCCCACAAGCAAGAAAAACTTCTCGTTGTGGTACTACTGATGTTCATTTTGCATTTGTTTTTTGACGGATGTCCTCTCATTTACTTCTCTCAAAATTCTTCATTAGGAAAATTTTCTGCCATTTGTGGAGTAAATAAAGAAGAGAGATGCTACTGAAAGCAGTTGTGCTGCTGGGCTGTGCTCTGGGCATCAGCACATTCCCCATGGAAGAACCTGAAGATGGAGGCAAGCACTGGGTGGTGATTGTTGCAGGTTCAAATGGCTGGTACAACTATCGCCACCAGGTAAGGACTGCTGGTTCCACATGCTGATGCTGTCCATGCTCCAGAAAATGCCAGCTCCCAGACTTGCAGGAAGGTGATAGCTGCCTATCATCTAGACTAGTTCAGACCTTCTGTCATTTGAGCAAGTGCTTCTACTTCTAGACTCCCAGGTGTGTGTGAAGTTTCCAAAGCAAACAGCAGCAAGATTCACTCAGAACCTGCTCTTAGTTCTTCTTGTTACCACCTCAGGAACCCCCTTCCACTGCTCCTTTTACTATGTGATTTTTTTTTTTTTTTCTTTTTGCATACAACCTTTTCCAATCTTTAACCTCTTGAAAAAGCTGTCATTACAGGCAGAGAAGTATTCTTCCTCTGCATTCTGGGAGACCTGTGCCTTTTAGGGTAAATCTCAGTTCCTAACTAGGCTAGAGGATCTAACCCCAGCTTGCAGTTGTACAAATGATATCTAGAGTTAAACCTCATTTTGAGACACATTCATGTTTCTTTCCATTTGTTTTCCTCTTTTCATTATGCTATGAAAAGCTTCCTTTTTTTCCAGTTAAAAAATCTGTGAAGGCTGCAAATGCACTGTATGTTTTGAGGAGTGGAGAACATGTGGAATGGGGTTCTTTTTAATGTGAACTGGTTTGCTGAATGTTTTCAACAGCATTGCCTCAGAATTATGTTGGCACCACAAAGATATGGTGCCCCAGTGTGCAGGGAACAAAGTGAGTGGCAGAAACAGGAGGAAAGGGAGCCGGAACTCTTGAGTCTAACGCTGCTGGGAAAACCAGTGTATTGTGAAATTGTGGACTGAATGTGGGTGTCACTATGGACAGGATTAAATGCAAGTGATGTAACTCTGATTAAGTTCAAGATTTGTAATCAGCAGTCAGGAACCTTCTGCAGCATTTTCCCCTTGTGGAATTGCTGGACAATGCCTTAAACAGATTAACCTATGCTCAAATGCTGTCTTTGCTCTAAACTTGCAACTTGGCTTTCCTGGAGAATATGGTCGATTTAATTCTGGTTTATATCTACATTTATATATTTCTAAATGTTAGAAAAATAGTTTACTAGTATTGTTTGTTAAATACCAGTGTACAAAATCTGCATTTTTAAAACTGAATAGTATGAAATATACTGGCTGATTTGCTGAATGCTGGAACTTTTAAAGTATTTATTATTTTTAATGTAACTGCCTGTAAGATATAGAGAGGCTTCACCCTCTTGGTCGATTGAGGAACAAATGAGCCTTCTGTGTGTTTTGTGTGTGTTTCTCCTCCTTCTCAGCTCACAATCAGTTTGTAACTTCTAGCGCAGTGATGAGCTTAAAACGAAATGAATCAGACTGACAATCTTGTTGCATCTGAAGAGCAACCTCTTACTGGCGAGTGCTAGCTCAAAACTTTGACAAACAGGTTTTAGGGATTTTCCCAGCTCCTTACAGTGTAGACATCACCTGATAATCGTAGTTGGAATATTACAGCCTTAATATAAACTATTCCTATTTCAAATTAAATCTTAAAGAAGAGTTTTAAAGTTGAAATTGGAAAACAGTGATGAAAATACTACTGCGGTACTTGATTACTGCCTGTCTTGGGGTGTCTAAATTTAATTACTGAGTTGTGCTCTTTTTGTTGCTCTTGCTGTATAACCAGTCCAGCTGGCTTCCTTCCATTCTAGGAGGAGTTAATACCACAACATTAATTCTTTAAATAAAACTACAAATTTGAAGCTGCAACTCATGAGAATTCCTTTTCTCAGTTGCCTGGGCACAGTTTTTAATCTCTCTGTCAGTGAGCCTTCAATGGGAAGTGTATCTGCCAGGTATAATAGGCTTATGAAGAACACAGGATCCACACTTATATATTTGTGTCCGACAGTGAGTGGGTCTGGAACATGCCAGTTTCACAGAAGTCTATTAGCTTTTGAGTATGGTCATGCTTTGCAGACAGTTATAAAGTAATTCCTTTTCAATATTAGAAAAATGAGAACAGGATTTCTTTAAATACCTTAATTGTGAAGATAATGTCAACTAACAGTGTGAAATATCTGCCATGTCAGATTGTTCTGAATTTAAATACTAGAAAGCCCTGTATTTTAAACTACCACTTGCTTCAGGTATGTTATTAACATTTGGAAATAAGAAAATTAGAACACCAATAACAATCCTCTTAAAGTTACAAAAGCAGCATCATGAAAGAGTCTGTATGAAGGATCCTTCAGAATGAGGCTGGGTTCTTACTTGCTTGTCCTGAGCAAGATACTGTGCATCTTAGCTTGTTATGAAAAAGATGAATTCCCACAAGATGCAGCACATCAGCAGCTTGTGCTGTTCTGCCTAGTGGCCTTTTGTGGCCAACCTTATGGGTCTTGTGGGAGTGAGCATGCATGGTAGGAGAGTGGCATATGGTGAGACAGACCCAGCAGTTAGTCATGGGAAATCCTCTTGTGTGTGCCATGAAGTGTCATCCAGACAAGGGTGCCTTGGGTATCAGAAAATTGGAGAAATTCGTTCCCAGCGAAACAAGACTTTTAGGACAGTTTTACAGAGGAGGAAAGATGCTACAGAAATCTGAGGAGTTCTAACAGATTTTTGGAAGCCTTATGCAGGCTGATCACCATGTGTGTTAGTGCTCCCTACCTTCCAGCAGTGTAAGCAAAAACATTTAAAATAAATTATTTGCTCAAGTCATTTGCAGTGGAACTGGGAATAGGACTTGGTCTGTCACTTCTGTGCTTCAGAACACATAATGAACACACATAGAAACATGTGGTATTGTTTAGTAGAATCATATCTGTACTATAAGAAATCAAAGCAGCACTCCAGGATTGCAGGTTTGTGTAATTTTTTTTCTTTCCAAGGGAGAAACTGCAGAGTACTCTAGTTCACTTTACTCCTGCCATCACCTTTCTTCCCCAGAACTTCTCTGACCTAGCCTGTGTACAAGTGGATTTGTAGGTGTGTTCCAGTAAGTAGTTATTCAACGGGGCTTTTTTTTATTACTGGACTCTTTGCTATTCCCTACATGCAAGTGCACTCATAGTGTCCCTTTGTAATTTGAGAACTGAGCAGACACATCTCTGGGTTTCAGTTGCTCAGTTCAGCTGTCCAGGGTACAGTTAGTACATGATGTTGCATGTTTGTATTACATTTTTATTTTGTGAGCTCCAGTTGTTTGGCGTGCTGCCTGCTTCAACACGGTCAAAACATACTGTATTGTCTGCCACAGTAATTATCTGGTGGTAGTATGTGTTCATCTGACTGATCAACCACAAAAGCAGAAGAAATAGATTACATATTCAAAAATGTCTCATTTCATACATGAAATGCTGTACAGACCCCAGGAGCAGTAAGTTTGTAAAGACTGCAGACCCTGGGAACACTGAGTTTGCACCTGTAGCCTCAAGGAATCTGAAACTCTGCCTAAGACTGGCTATTTAGCTGTCAGTGGTCAGGATCCACTATCAGTGGTACAAACCAAGGATAGAAAAGATAAGGAAAAACCCCATCGTTTGCACTTAATATGAGCCAGATTCATGCCTTACAGGCAGTTGCTTCCTCTGTGATGGCTGAAGTGGGACTTCTTCCTAATCAGGATGATCTAAACTTGTCTTACACATTTATCTCATCAAGTTCCTAAAATAAATTTTAAGTGTTTTGTGTAGTATAGAGCCCAATGTAATAGGCTTACTGTCATTGCAAGGCTAGCTTGTATATTGCTTTATGCTTGTGGCTTCTCAGTTCTTTGGTGTTTTTATCCTTATTTTAGTGATTTTGATTAGAGTTGCTTGGGCTGTGGAAGGGCTATCAGTGTGCTCCTCTCTGCTCCTCAACAGTTACTCTGACTTCTCTGCAGCAGCTTGTCTATTACCAGACTGGCTGCTATTCAAGAGTACTCCCCCAGTTCCTTGGGAAAGTGGCTCAGCTCTCTAGTGCACAAAGAGCTGGATAAAATACCTCTGGAAAGCTTGGTGGCATAAGTGAGCAAATAAAGTACTAACTGCTTTTGTCAGATTTAGAGAATGACTCAACAAACTAGTTCTCATTAGGAGAAGGAGTCTGGCTCTTCTGTGAGATGGACATACCAGCTAACTCAAATCTAAAGCTGGCTTCACATTAGATCAGAGAGACAGACCTGTGCTTTCTGGATACTCAAAACCACATATTCTGTGGAAAAGCCTGATGTGAAACGAGGGTCTTACTAAAGATGGAGTGCATACTTGAGAAAAATGCCAGACTGATAAAATCTGGCAAAATTAAAATTAAAAAAATATGAGTTTGTATACATGGGTCTGGTTTTGGTTGTTGTTTTTAGTCTTATACTTACTGAGCTTTGTGGGTCAGAGACTGTATTTATTCAGTGCTCTAGACACTACCAGCCAGAGCAGTATCCTATTCCAAGACAGTCTTAAATCCTCCTGTCTTGTAGGTAACAGACTCTAAGGATGTCCTGGCTGCACGGCTTCAATTAACATTTCCTCACTGTGCTTACAAAATTTAAACCAAACTTACAGGAAACCTTTCCTAAACACTTGATAGAGTTATAGCTTTGGGCAGTTTAAGCAAAGGAGTAAGACATAGCTGGCATTTCAGACATGTTCTTCTGCCGTGTTTATATATCAGAGTTTATTCTTGTTTAGGCTGTGACGTTTCAGCACAGCTGTAGTGGGAATCGTGCTGCTTTATGATGAAGCTGACAGTTCCTTACACATGCCTTTCAGCCACGAACGTAGCAGTCATAAGACAAGAAGTAACCAATTTCACACAAGTCCAAGCTTTTCTCTTTAGGACCTATTTATGCAAGCTTGTGTCATAAACAACTTGACTTTTCCAGAAATCCCCCCAATTAGTCTACTTAAAAGCTGTGTCATTCAAATGTGTAAACAGCTGTGGCAGAGGAAAATAGGGGTGTGGTTTGGTGGTTTTTGTTTTTTTTTTTTGGTCCTTTTTTTTTTTTTAAGAATTTCCCCCAGATGTACGTTTTGGGAAACAAAATGCCCATCCCAGGAAAACAGGGTAATTCATGCTCTGATCGCCATGCTTTCAAAATCTAGGAGTTAATTATTTAAGCAGACCTTCTGTAGAAATTTGCTGATGTAGCAACAGGTTTAGACTAACCAAGGGGTGAAAGGTCTTAACAGTGTCCATTTGGAGCTGCCCATGAGGTCAGTTGTGCAGCAGGAGCTGTACACAGCTGCACCTTTTCCTGTGCTGTGTGGGGCAGCTGAGAGAAACTGGCTCAAATTGCAGTATTTGAGAGGCAGTTGCACATAAACAGGAAATACTCTGGATTCACATACACCTCCCTACTCTAGCAGCAGACTTTTCTACTCTGGTTTTATAGGGATTTGTGGGTTTTTTCTGTGTATACAGGGACAAAGCAGGAGCAATATCAAAGGTGACTAATTAGGTCAGCTAATTCTATGCAATAAACCCCAACTGTTTACTCAGAACTGTCCTACTTCAGTCAATGGAGTTTAAGCAGGGAAACATGTTTTTGCTGCTCTAGCCTTTGTTGGTGATATCATTATGCTACCAGCAGGTACAGTTCCCTTATCTAAAGCTTTAAAAGGCTGGGACAACCCCCAAACAGGCATAAGTTAAGACTGAAGGGAATTGACTACATTGATCTATGTTCCTTTACAGTAAGGATTTTACAAATGTTTACTAAGACAGGACATACTCAGCAAACAGTGAATGAACCAGAAGGGAGGAGCGAAAACAAAAAAAGCTGATAATACACATTTACGAAGTTTAATTAATTTTGGGTACTTGGCATCAGGTAAAAACACCTCTAAAGTCTCTAGTGGCCAGACACGTGTCAGTGGGAGCACAGACACTTGCTGATTGAATATGGTGATACTGTATCACTGTATGCCTAAGAATTTCTGTGTGTTGCCAGCCTATAAAAGTTCCTGTCAGCATCACAGAAGTGCGTGATATCTTAAGAGTGAGAAGAGATCTATGATCTACTTACCAATCAGTGTAGAGAAGCCCTGATTAGTGTTTTTTTCTCCTTCTGCTTAGGTTGCTTGTGAAAATCAAATACGTGCTTGGTCAAACCGGTGCTCTTCTGTCTCATATTATATGAAATACCTTCCTAACTCTGTTTAACCTCAATGGTTTGACTTGTTGAGGCAGCAGCTGGTATAACGGCATATAAGGAAATGGAAAACTGGGAGATTGTCTGGGATAGGTGGAAGAGAACATAGGCTGATCTGCAAAGTAGGAAATGGAACTGCTTTAGTAAGAACAGTTCAACGTTTGGGGTTAGTCACATGAAGAGATTTTACTGTGGAAGAGTTCATTAGCACACCCTTCCCAGGATCTTGTGCAACTATCTTCTCTTTTCAGTCTCATCTGGACTTAGAAGACCACGGATTATAAAGTTACAGTATTTTACAGTGTCCTTTTGGTTACACTAATCAAAATCACTGGTACTCCTAAGTAATCTGAACAGACATTGGTCCACTTAAACCACTTCAGTTTGGTTTCCAAATTAGCAAATTAGATTAGTTCAACCGGAGTAAGCTTCAAAGCTCGCTTCTTGCCTGCATTTGGAGTGTGTATTTGTTAGATGAAACCTGTGCAGCTTTTTCTAGCATGTGGTGGGTTGTAGTTCTCAAGTTTAGGAATGATTGTTATTGTCCCATTAGGGCATTCGGAGACTGTAAGTTTTAAAGAAGAGAATCATTTGGGCTGGGGTTACTAAGTTAGCATTTTGATAGAGGTCTGCATTTACTGTAATATCACTTTAATGGGTGTTGTTATTTCTGCATCACAGGAAGATGGTTCTGTAAAGAAAATGTGCTTATTCATATCCTGTACATATCAGGAAAAGAGCCTGAATAGAAATTTTGCAATTCTGTTTTCCGCTGAAATCTGTTGTGCCCTGAAGTTGTTGCTCTGCAGAGTAAGAAATACATAATTAAAAAGAAAATATTCCTTAACCTAAATTCTCATCTCATAGCAAAACAAGATTTAATAAAATTTTCGCAGAGATGAGATTGGTAAACAAAACTTGCTTAAGTCAAGGACTGTCTTCAATGCCCAGTTGTGCAGGCTTGGTGCAGAACTAAGTGAAATTGGTGGAAGTCCAACTCTGTTCTTCTTCTTGGCACACTTTGGATTTATCTGTCATTGCAGAAGGTTTTTGTTTTGATTTTCTCACACGATGCAGAATGTTGCTGAGAACTTCATGTTAAGTTTTGTTATCTGTACCAAGTCTGAACTAACTTCTGATTTTGGTTTAAATAAGAAATCAAAATAGGTAATGAGGGAGAGATGTTAATCATAGTCTCTATTATTAATGCAACTGCTCCTAATTAGAGAAAGACAATGAGCTCTGGTTTAAGCTGTGCATTTCAGCTCTCTAGCAACCCTCAGTCTCTTATATTGGAATGCAATTTCTTTTGGACAATAGCCTGCTCTTAGATCTGAAAAGTTTTATTTCTTCTGGTCTCAAAGATAGAATTTCTGTTAAAGCCAGTAATGAAAATTTGCTTCATTTCAGGCAGACGTGTGCCATGCGTACCAGATTGTACACCGAAATGGAATTCCAGATGAGCAGATCATTGTCATGATGTATGATGACATTGCTGATAATGAGGAGTAAGTGCTGAATCACAAACTGTATGTTACTACAAACATACCATAGTCACCTGTGTGTTTTGAGTTTTTAGTAGTTTTGAAAGAAAAGCCTTTAAAATCACCTGTGATATGCATAGAGATGTTTCATCCATCAGCACAATAATGCTCCTTTGAAATGTGATCATGAGCTTTCTAAGTCCACAGCTCAGCATCAGCTCTGGCACTGAGGACTGCAGAGCTTCATTGTTATGAGAGTAAGGGATCTTAACTCCCAGGCATAACAGTGTGCAGCAGATAAATGACCTGAACTCACGAACACAGCGGAGCTCTGTGTATGACTTGCAGGGCTTTTTTGAAAGCTAATATTATCGGATTAATTCCCAGCATGTACATTCAACGAAGATGGGTACAGGTCCCATTCTGGGTGATTGTCTAGAACATATCATTACTTTCTGTATGAAACAGTTTATTTATACAGCCTCTAATTCCGAAACAACTTCCCCCAAAATCAGCAGACATTACAGGCACAGCAGCATCGGGAGTGAAGTGTTAAGAGGAATAAAGGCAAGTCTGCAAGGAGAGAGATGATAGAGACCATCCACCTACATCTTCAGATTAATTGACATGATCTGAGGTAGAATACTTGAATGTACCCTGAGGGTAAGGACACCTGAGACAAGCATATGTAACTGACTGAAGTGCAAAGCCCTTTATATTCTGAGATAACTTAATGACATGTGGTGCAAGTTCCCATACTCTCAGGCAAGCGGGCTCCTAGTTGTTCTACAGTCGTTGTAGGCCATGTGGCTAAGTATTCCTATTTGTGTTCTATTTGCCTTTCAGAAATCCAACAAAAGGCATTGTCATCAATAGACCTAATGGCTCAGATGTGTATGCTGGGGTCCCCAAGGACTACACAAAGGAGGTAGGAACAAAACCCCTTTCCCTGGGGAACGTTCATCATTATCCAGTGTCTGAATAAATTCTTTCAGCCTGTAGCTTACACTCCAAAATGCACATACTATAAAGCGTCGAGTTTATCCACCTGCATGGTTTGGCATGAAGTTTGGTGTTCATAAGATAAATATAAACAGTAGATTCTTTGAAGTGAAGCATTGGTCATAAAAGTGAACCTTTACACTGTTTCCATGCTGACACATGAAATAAAAGGAAGAAAGGTCTTGGATTTGTAAATGTTGTAACTCAATCTGAAAAACAGCTGTGTAAAACTAATTGTTTCATTAAATCAGTACAATAATCCAGTCACTCAGTGATTTCATGATTCAGCAGCCAAGTGAGTCATTAGATAAAGATGGATTGAAAAGGATGGCCAGCTAAATTTGCCATCCATGCATGGATTCTGACTTTCAGAAGCCATCTTTCTAAATGAAGATTTTTGTTGTTGTTTTTATGATCAGATCTAACTTTAATCTTCTTAAATCCTTAGGATGTTACTCCGAAGAATTTTCTTGCGGTTCTCAGAGGAGATGCGGAAGCAGTGAAGGGGGTGGGATCAGGAAAAGTATTGAAAAGGTAAGAAGTTTAATTTAGAAAATAATTGCATGTGTAGTTCTAAATTGACACTGATTTCAACAAAAGAATAGGGTAAATTAGAGCAACCTGAGAATCCAGCAAAATTATTGATGGCAATTCCAGGTCCTTCACATTACAAATACAGTGGTTCTGGTTTATTAAACTACGCATCACAAGGAATCAACTGCTGATGTTTGACTGATACAGAGTCCAGTATAGATCAAGACATAAAAGTTCTAGAGAACAGTATCAACTGTATTAAGGTATTTGTTATTTAGACTATTGTCTTTTGCAAGAATGGCTATTCAAAGAGAGTGTTGGTAAGCTTTGGAGACCTCTGGAAGTGATTTTCTAAGGCTTGTCTTAATGTACATGAACAGTTTTATTAATCTTAATTAATTAAGAAGACTTAGGACAGACTCAGGTCAGACTTAGCAGTCGGTGGCAGAGGGACAGAGAGAGCTTAACCAGCTCATCAGCTGGAAGAATTGCATGTTTAATCCCAGCCTTGGTTTTTGTAGCACATGTACCATTATTGAGGCTGAATATAAACCATAATTCCATTCCTAATGAAATGGAATTATGATTTATAATCAACACAAAAAAAATCTTTGTGATTGAAAAAGTAATATGAGCAATTAAACTTGTAAGTGATGTATTATGTGTAAATTATTTGTAAACTAAGTTGCACAAATCATTCTAAGTTTGGCAGTATTCTAATATATGAAAAATAATAAATTGTAGATTGGCTAAGTGGAATGTTAAGATTTATAATTAATAGTAGGTTATAAAGGCTTATATAATTTAGATGATTCAAGAATGTAGTTAATATATTTGCCGGCCTAATAAGAAGTCTTATTGGAAGGATACTTGGTGTCAGTTATTCATCTTCCTTATACAGAATTTGAGATGTGGAAGCATGATGCCTGCTTACTAAGATGTACTGTATTTCTGACTGTTGGTAAAGAGCTATACCATATTATATTTTTCTATGTACAGGAATTACTCTAAAACCTTTTAAAATTTAAATTTGACCATTTGGAAGGACTAACCTTGTTAAAGAAAAACTGTGAAATCTGTCTTCATCTGACAGTTGATTTTAGAGGCATAGCAATGAAACAGAGCAGAAGAATCCCACCCTGGCACTGAGGAGAACAATAAAAAAGGAGTGAGACAACAGTCAAATAAGTTATTGGTCTGAATTGTTTAAATGTCATCCTTAAAAGCTGAGGTTGAAAATTATATATGTGACACATATAGGCAAAAAGTTAATAAATTACTGCACATTACCAGATTGGGCTCTTCTAGTATCTGGAATGAGTCAAGAGGTGACTATAAAGCAATTTTTGTTTAAAAAAATGTACTTCTGAACACACCTCACCTGTGAAAGCTTGATATTCCAATTCAGATAAGGGAGTAACTATGCAGAGGGCCAAAGTCTCCAAGTGTACTCAGGAAGACAACTTGAACCCACAAATAAAAGTCCTAGTTGTTTACATTCCACCTTGATCAAATTTTTTGCACTTAAGATCAAGAGCAGGAACCTGAAAAGTAACACTCAGCCTTTTTTGTTAGGCTGTGTTTGAATTTTCAAGTGGCCTGACTTTTACTATTGGGTGGGACAAGAGCTCAATTATCCTTTCCCCAGGAGGCTTCCAGATGGACTTCCAGGTGGTGCCCCTTACCAGTAGGTTATTGGCCAGACAGAAGGCTGGACAATGTTCCCTTGAGCTGCTGCAGTTCTACCTGTTTGCTGTGAGGAAAGAGCAAAAGCAAATAAAGACTTCTGGACTCTGGTAAAGAGGAACAGAGGAGAGCCTGGACGCTCCCGCTGGTCTTTTTACATGTTTTATATTTAATTGTCCCTGAATACAGTTTAAAAGGAAAATTGCTTTGCAGATCTGGCTGTTAGGGCAAGACAGTGTGTTTTTGTGTTTCTATTACCCAAACGTGATTTTGTTTGATTTAGAGTGGAATTGGACTGTACAGCAAACTGTACTACACAGCTGTGAGGGTGTCAAAGCCTGTGAGCATGCAGTGCTCAACTGACTGCAGAGCCACTGGTGCAAATGCCAGTCTGGCCTTAGGGGGTGTGTGTGCATGCATCAGTTCCTCACGGAGTCGTAGGCTGACACTGCTTTGTGATCTGTATGGCTGGTTATGGCCATAGTAGTACTTACATGTACCTAAAGGTCTTAGCAAAGAGGTTTTTATGGTTTATCCCTGTGTTATTGGTGCCTCGGTATAACTTAGGTATAAAAGCATTCCTTTTTTACTGGACTTCTACAAATGCCCACAGTATAACAAATTCTTCAGATCGTCACTAGAAACCAATTGTGTTTCCACCATACCCTACATAACAGCCCCTGTCTCACAATTAGTTTGCAGTTTGGAACATGAAGTGTGATTGCCATATTCCCCATGCTTGAGGGACTAGCCTATATCCCTGTTTTCATTCCTTTTGTGAGCACTCATCCCCTCTAATAAGGATCCAAAATAATATGCTTGGGAGAAAAAAATATTGCCAAGAGGAGTAGGTGCTTCAGCTCTATTATTTTCAGATACCAACATGTCTTGGCACTGAGAAGCAGATGATTGTTGTAATGAAGGTTAGGTTGGAGTAGTTAAAAAGACTTTGTTTGCAATTGTTTCATTACAGTGGTCCCAAGGATCATGTGTTTGTTTATTTCACTGACCATGGAGCTCCAGGACTTCTGGCTTTTCCTGAAGATGATGTAAGCATTTTGGGACTAACATAAAACACATCATTTTGGTGATGTACTAAAATAATAACTAATAAATGTAAAATACAAGAATTTTTAGTGCACTGCTACATTGAGGGGAGAGGCAGAAAAAGAGCAATATTCTTCTCATCATTGCGTTTTGGATTTTCTCCGGTTAGAATCTGTAACATTCAGTTGAAACTTAAGTTATGTCATTCCATGTTTCACTGGACTTTGGTGGTCCAAGCAGACTGTTTCACACAGGTGTGACTTGGCTTTCTGGTGCACCGTATATATCCTCTGGGACCATTACTCATATTTTCCAGAGTGGTAAAAACTAGAATGTTATACTTCAGAAGGGCAAAGGACTGGATAAATTTATTGGGGAAATAGTGTACATATTCACAACAGTTAGTATTTATTCTTATGTGAATTGCGTGTCTGTTCAATGTAAGTGGTTTTAATACAAGCCTTCTTATTTTACAGCTTCATGTGAAGGACTTGAATAAGACTATTTGGTACATGTATCATCACAAGAAATACCGGAAGGTAAACACACATACCAGAAGTTCTGAAATTAAAAGAGCAGCTGGCATGGAAGAGAGAGATGTCTTCAGTCTGAGAGTTGTTCAAAGCAGGAAGAATCTATTACATGCAGTTAAATTTGCATTAGGATTTTGCAATTAAAAGGATTGAACTGCTCCAAATTTTCTCCTTCCATATTTAGTTTACTTGTTTTTGCAGTCGATGTTGAGAGTAGTGTAACTGCTGTTTGCTAATACTGCATAGTCTGACTAGAAAAACAGCATCCATAAGTGCTCACCCCTGTAATCTGTGAGCTTGTAAACTTGACTCTTTCTTCCTGTGCTTTGTTCACTTCAGACTGTGCTGTTACTACAGGAAGTTTGTATATACCTCATGTATTTCTTAGATACTTATATAGTTCAAAAGACTCTACCTCTTATCAGAAAATTCTGTGCATTTATTTCATCACATGTACTGTTAAGCAGAAAAATTAATATTTTGAACATTTTACTAGTGCTTTTTTTAAGCAGCTCTTTGTGGCAATGTCTGCTAGGGCTGGCTATGTTTAGGAACACACAGATGGAATCAGTTCCAGAGATACTATGTTCAATACTGACACGTTGCTGTGCCTATAGAGTGGCTGTATATTTGATCTGTGCTTTGCACATTAGCCAATAGATCCCTGTGGATTCTGTAGAGATTAATAACACCTTTTCGTTATGATTCGTTCCTCTTTCCACATAGTTTGATTCCCAAAAATGAAAAACTGTCTTTCGTTTTGTAGCATTATGCATAGCTTTTGCTTCGTGAATAGCAGTACAGGCCAGCTAGTTACAGCTGAAACTTTTCTTGTTTGTACCAAACAACTTTTCTCCATTTCCTCATGTAATTTCTTACAGTCCCTGATTCATTTTTTTATTTTATAGATGGTGTTCTACATAGAGGCGTGTGAATCTGGATCTATGATGAATCATTTGGCTGATAATATCAATGGTGAGCAATCAGTTAACTTGCTGGACTTAAATAATCACAACTTGTCACAGACCTAAATAAGTATTGACTGTGACAAGAATAGGTTCCAGGCACGTTTATGTAGAATTTTAGCAGAGGAGCACAAGAAAGCAATACTTTTAATTTACAGGAAGTTCCTTTTAATAGAGTCTTACAAAAGACTGAAAAGGTTTTCAGGTTCTTGGAAATGAGAAGTTGAAAAAGTATTTCTTTTCAGGAACCAGGTGGTTGCCCTTGACTGGTAGCAGTTAAGTTATACAGACATTTCTCAGCCTCAGCACTGCTAACAGCAGGTGTGAAGTTCCTGCTCTCAGTTTCATTGAGTAGTAAAGCAGTTGTGAGACACCACTGCCAGGCAATTTTGCTGCACATTTGCACAATAACCCAGGATGTGGAACTCAGATTTTTCAGGGTTTCCAAGCTCTCTGCTGCAGAGCTGGAAGCTCAGCTTTGATGAGGGTGAGGAGTCACAGCCTTCTGAAACACCTGTTCTGTGGCTGGCTCTTGTGGTTTTGAAGATGTGGTTGCAGAGACCAGCCATGTGCCAGTCCATGGCATCCCGGGTGTTTGGCCCTGCGAGTGCTGCCTGACACCCACCAGGATTGCTTACAAACACTTTTTCTTACAAACAGAAAGTTGCATGTTGACGATTGTTGAAGACAAATGCTCAGTATTTTTCAAAGTTTGTTCTGTCAGAAATTTCCAGTCTGAGGACTCTGGTTTTACAGCTAGCTCTGCCACAGACTTGCAAAGGCAGAAAATTGACAATTTATGTATTAGAGTACAAAGCTGTCTTTGGCAGCTTTCACTGATGAGCTAAGAAGTTTAACTGGTTACTTAGTATGCATTTTGAAGGATGCTGAGAGGAGCATTTTACTATGCAGACAAGATTCAAGACTTTTTTTAACTTCTGAGCTTTAGGTACATTCTGAGTAGAAACAACACAATAGCTCTATAAAATCATGTGGAACACTTTCACTTTGCAATTTGGATTTTCCTTCAATTATACAACTATGCTATGTATTGACTTTGGCAAAAAGCCAAAATAGCTTTTGTCTTGATATGTGTAAAAATGTGTTTACAGTATTTCTGCTGTGTTAGAGATGACTTACCGGGAACATTGTGCTCGGGGCAGATGTTGTAGGTTTATTTTTCTTTTCTCTCAGTGTAGAGCATTATCCAACAGTATATTACTTAGAAGGTGGCATTATCTGGAAGAACAGATGATTTTTAGGGGATTCACTTCAAGTTTGGAGAAAAATTCTCATTATTGTAATAAAGAAAACGAATGTATAGATAGTTGTTAGTGCACAGTGCTCTCAGGCAGTTCTTGAATAGTAGATTTTTCTCTCGAGCATTCTTTTTAAACACCCCAGACCACATTTGGCAGCAAAGAAGAAGCTCTTAAAACAGCACTGAGGGTGACTGAACAGAATGATTAACAGGCTTGTTTCCTTCCTGCTATTTAGAAGTAAATGATTGAAAGGCAAAATGCTTCGACGACTAGATCATGTGCAGCAAAGTATTAAATCATGGAGGGGGGAGGGGATATTAAAAAAAAAAAAGAAGATAAAAACCCTTACTATTTGTATTACAGTTTATGCAACAACAGCTGCTAATCCCAAAGAGTCATCTTATGCATGTTATTATGATGAAGAAAGGCAGACTTATCTTGGGGACTGGTACAGTGTGAATTGGATGGAAGATTCAGATATGGTAAGTTACTTAAACCAATTTTCTTTATTTTCATGTATGAAAAAGATCACTAGGCTTTTTAAACATAGCTCTTTTACAGGATTTGTGAAAATATTGGCTTTATGTGAGACCAAAACCAACAAATTAAGTTGTTAAAAGTATTTATCTACTACTCAGAATCATATCTATAATCTTTATTTGCTTGGGCCGCTGAATTTACCTCCAATACCAACTTTCAGAAATACTGTTGTCTTTTGTTATTTATAAGATAGAAAATATCTAACTTCTAGTTCCAAATTCACATAATATGAGACCACATCTCCAAATGTGTTACACAAATTGGGCAGTCCAGTAAGTTGTATCTCTGCTTCAGGGGTCCTTAAACACTGAACTGTGGCTAACCCACTTGTTAGTATAATGGAGAATAATGTTAATGAAACAAATCTGGGATTTGTATGCTAGTCCACTCCTTTCTTGCCCATTTGCTGGGAGATTATGAGATTATGAAAAGCAATATGAGAATATGCTGTCAAATCTTCTTTTCAGTTTTTACTTTTATGTCTTTCAAAGGTTGTATTGCTCTTGCCCTATACTTCCTTCTAAACACTGGCAGCTAAGACCCTTTTCAGCTTCCCTTGCATTTTTAGAATAGCTGAGTTTAAGTATCTTTGACCTCATGGAAATTTCTTCATGCAGGAGGATCTAAGAAAAGAAACACTCCACAAGCAGTTTCAGCTGGTGAAGAAACGCACCAACACCAGCCATGTGATGCAGTATGGAAACAGAGTATGTATTGGAGAGGGCTTCCTGCTCAAATACATCTTCAAGCCTTTTGAACCCTGTACTGTCATGCCTTAAACCAAACAAACCCAAACAAAAACCAGCTGTAAACTGGCAGGGTTGATTTAGTCATTTTTAATCATGGGCTATTTCTCTTAGAAGACCTCTTAGCATTTAAGAGACGGTGATCCTGATGCTAAGGGAAATCAGCCTTGCATGTGCTTTAATCCAAGAAATCAGGGTATGAGTTGTCCTCCAAGCTCTGCCAGTGATTTGACACTTCAGTGAAGTATAAGAAAGGTATTCACCACTTCTAGGCGTATTACAAATATTAGTGAAATGTTAAAAAGTACAATGATCCCTCAAATCGGAAGAGCTAAGAGGTGATACAACATTTATAATATAGTCCCATTATGCAATGCATTAAATACTTGTTAAAAATAATGTGCAGTTATGTAAACTGGCAGCCTTTTCCCCCCCAGTGAGTTTTGGAAATAAAAGTTCCCTGATTTTTGGCAGCCTTTACCTCATTGTATTAGAAACCCCAACATGTGCATACACACAGACACACACACCTACAACCCTGTGATCTCTTTTATTGTCTCTAACAAAACAAATTTAGAGAGTTAGGTTTGCATGGCAGACAAAGACAGAACTACCTACTGGGGGTGATTGACAGTTTCCATTTGCTTACTTTTTATCCTTCAGAGCATCTCCTCCCTGAAAGTGATGCAGTTTCAGGGCACGGGGAAGAAAGCTATGCCCATTTCTCTGCCACCTGTAGAACACTATGACCTGACGCCTAGTCCTGATGTGCCCTTTGCAATCATGAAACGAAAGCTGATGGCTACCAATGACATCTCTGAGGCTAAGAAGATTGCTGCACAGATGAAAGCATACCTGGAGGTAAAAAAAGAAAAAATAATTGCTTATCAGGCCAGATTAATTTCCATCCTAAGCAATGGCAGAAGTGACATCGCTGAAAGTCAACAAAATTGCTCCTCAGACAGTAACCTCTAGCTGATGGTTTACTCTTCCTTTAAAATTCAGTGATCTGTTCCACAAGGCACATTCAGTAATGGTTATCTAGGCAAAGGTAAGCAAATGCAAAAGTCAGTCTCATAGCTTTTATTGACAGGAAATTCCTCATCTGCATCCATAGGGATTCTTGTGGGGAAGACTTAATCTTTGGTGTTAGAGAAGCTCTTGTCTCAGTAGAACTGAAACCTTCCAAATCAAATAGCTCCTGCAGAATGGAAGTCAGTATTGGTGTTGGTGGTGCTTTCTTTCCCTGGCAGACACTAGGAGGACAGTAAGTGATTTTGGGTTCCGGGAATCTTCACTTTCTGTCAGTTTTCATTTGAGTGTTAAGAGACAAGTCCAAGAGACTATGCTAAAAATAAATGTCAAAATTTGGTTCCCTAAAGAGCCCAGAAGTTAAAGGAGGTTTAAAGAAAGAGAAATTTCATTCAAAGTCTTTAAAGTAGATTTAGAAAAAGCATGTTTTAAGCTCATTCTGTTATATGTGCAGGTGAAAGAATTTATCCAAGAATCCATGCGGAAGATAGTCACTGTAGTGACAGGATCAGCAGAACAGACCAAGCAGATTCTGTCAGACAGACTGACCCTCAGCAATTATGATTGTTACCAGTCAGCGGTGAACCACTTCAAAGCTCATTGCTTCAACTGGCACTTACCTGTGGTAAGTCACTCATTAGGTAGAACCTGGTAAACAGGCCAGGACAGCTAGCACAGTCATAGGCACATCTGCAAAAATCAGCTTGTATTAAAAAGCTACCTTGGGGCAGTCATACAGATTAGTTTTGGAGCAAGGGTAAGTAATGCTTTTGGAAGCAGGAAACCACTTCTACTACACTTTTAGGTAAGCAAGAAGTTTACTAAAAACAAGTTTAGATAAGAATAAGACAGTCCTAATGTCAGGCAAGATAGCCTCTTCAGTGGATTTTTTGTTTTGTTTTGTGGGATTTTAAGAATGTAATGAGTTAGATGGTCTTGCCTACGAGGCCCGTGTGCAGCACAGGTGAATTTGCCTGGAGGTCAAAGAGCAAAGTGAGCAGAACAAAGATCCATTTAGCCCAGTACTAGATCATCAGTTGAATACTTTGAATATTAATAGCATCTCTAAATTATTTCCACCATTTGGTCTGGATAAACAATACCTGCTTTTCGTCACTGAAATGATTAACAATGTTTGTTTATTTCAGTATGAGTATGCACTGAGACAGCTGTATGCCTTGGTCAACCTTTGTGAAGGAGGATACCCTACTGACAGGTAATGAGGTTCCCAGATACGCCCTATAGTTTTAACTGTGGCTAGAAGAACAAAAGCTAATGGGCAGATAAAGCTTAATCCCAAAAGCTTCTCACTTGTTCTGCTCTTGTTATCATTTTGTCAGTAAATCACTCTAAAGTTAGAAATGTTTATTTTGACAAACATCATTACTAGTTCCCTCCCACTTATAATGATCCATGTCCCCATAACCCTTTAATTTCCATACTGAGCCTCAGGGGAAATGACAGCCAGTCAGAGGATCCCACTGCACCACACAACATCAAACAAAACAGCATGACTGGTGCAAGGGCGTTGCACCAGTTGCTCAACTCCTGTATGAGCAGTTTCACTTCAGTTACACTGAAGCCAGGTTGGGAACTGCTGTGTTTTCTGTGCTACCCCCTCAGCTGCTAGCTCAGAACACCACAGCACTGCTGGGTTCTGGTCATGAAAGGGAATACGGTTCTAGGTCCTTCATGTGTGTGGTAGGAAAGCAGGGAAGTAATGGTCCAGGCTGACCCTTGTGGTGGTGCAGTACAGCCAAGGGCAGCATGGTGTTGGAATTCTGTCTTAGGAGTTTGTGGTAGAGGCTGGGATCCCAGCTTGTGAGATATGCAAGAGGAGGAAAATGGAGAGAAGAAAGCAGAAGGGGTAGGGAATGTGAGGATGGACTGGTAATTCAGACAATGTGCACTTGCAACTCAGACAGTGGAGAACTGCTGCCCCTGCTCCTGGTGGCAGCCCACTGCAGTCAGTTGGGAAATAGTTTGAGAGCAGATTACCTGAAAAGTTACTCATCGTTGTTGTTCTCTGTTGCAGAATATTCCTGGCCATGAATCAAGTGTGCCTTGGGTATTGATGGAAACAACAGTCCCGAGTATAACCCTTACTACAAGTGATAACTTTTCATAGCTGTCATAATCCAGACTTTACGTGCATGCAACCTGGAGAGAGTCAGCCACCGTACTGGAGCTGTGCTGGGAGCTGAGGCACCAGACCATGAGCAGTGCAGCACTTGCCAGTGCTCTCCCCTGCATCCCCACCTGCTGACAGCCTGCTGCTTTGGGAGAGGCATTTTGGCAGACCACCTGGAGCTTTCAAGATGGATAATTTTTTTCAAAGCACAATGCTCTTAAGAATCTCTGGATGAACACTACAGGCCACCTATGATATTGCTAAATCCATTCTAAATCTAAACATTGAGTCATTAATTCTGGATTTTTTTTTAATACTCTTGGCTAACTCTTAACTTTAAAAAAACAAAAGTTAATGAATTCTATTACAGTGACTAATTTGCAATTTGGTTGAAGAGTTAAGAAACCAAAGCTTGTTCTTTAAGCTTTAATCCCTTAACAATTTAAAGAAATGAGTTGCATTTGAGAGCTATTTGATGTGGACAGCACAGTTAAATGTTGAACAGCAAAAATCTTTGTGAGTAGAAAGCACTGTTTTCCAAAGAAAAACAGACATATCTAATGCTGTAAATTTAGCACCAGTATGCTGTAATTAATTGTGTATACTCACAAACCTGTGGGAAGTCATAGAGTACAGGAATTGCCGGTGAATAAAAATAAAGTTGACAGTTTCACCTGCCCACAGTGCAATAGTGTTGGACATGTTGTGTCTTGAAAATGAAGGAGAGCTAATTAATTCTATGATATGCATTACAAGGGTAATCTGTCCCTGTAAGAGTTTCATAAGGCAGGTCATCTTAAAAAAACTTGCTCTAGGTAGCCAACAAACCCCAAAACTCCAGCCTAAAAGCAGCAACAAATATGTAAAGCCCCAAATCACACTTGAAGGTGCCACTCCTTAGCGGTGACTCAGTAGAGGACAAGCATGGCAAAATTAGAGGTTGTGAGGTGATCTACACAGGTTGTCCACAGCTTTTTACAGGTGGAGACAGGATACAGAAATATTTCATAGTTATTTTCAAAAAGTGTGTTAAAATACGCAAAATTACCTCATCTCCATGTGAAAAGAATGAACTTTGACAAAAACGGAACCAACATCACTAGGATGGAGAGAGTTCTGGAGAGCTCCATACAAAGGAGAGTGGTTCTAGAGGTCTAACTGCTACATCTGTATAAAAAAGGGCTAGGTAAAGCCAGGAGCATGAACAGCTTCATGAACACTGTCTGCTGAGAGAGAGATTGATCCCAGAGCACAGCTAGTGTCAGGATGAATGGAAAAGGTAAAACACTGTGGAGTTAGGCTTTACTGAATTAATAAATTAAAGTTTGCACCTTGGGGGTTGTTAAAAGTTTGGGTATGTGCTGCACTTGAGTTGCTGCTTGTTTCTTCTGAGCTGTAAAGCTGGTGGTTTTTTAGCAGAAATCTAAAAATAAGAGTATGAAATTCATGACTGCCTGAACGTGTTGCAGTTGTTTCCCCGACGGCAGGAGGAAGGGTTGGCCCCACAGACAGCTTTTAGTCAGTCTGGCTGCTATCATGGAAGAGCATACCAAGAGCTCCCAAACACTTGGAAACAACAGGAGAAATTGCTCTTTCAAAGCCCTGTTTGAATGTATACATTCAGTCTGCTGTTTTACTCATCTCTGCTTTTAGAGTTGTTCCCTGCCGTAGAAATCCAGGCTGCTTCTCAAGCACTTAGCCTCATCAGTTCATAGGTTTAACATTTTTTTCACCCTTTATAAATGCCTATTTTCTCCTGAAGTATTCAGAAGAGGCTTTTGTTCTTTTGGATTTTCATATCTAGAATGCAGAGGTTAAGAGAGGCCTCCAGTTCCTCATAGATGGTGTCACTTTATGGCCAAGAGTCTCCAGCCATACTAAGTAGACCTCAAAAAGTAATTATCAGATGAGGAATCAGCTGCTAGCATGTGTTTTTATTTTCACTATTCACTGACACCCAGGTGGCACTTGTTAGAATCACATGCCCTGACCCTCCTGCAGACCCTTGTAGCCCTGAGGATGCAAAGCTGAAACATGAGAGTGGGATTTTGTTCTGCTTTCCTCTTGCAAGTGATTTCTGAAGTTTCACCATCCTAAATGGCATTGTTACCCCTTCCCTCAGGTATGTTGCAAGCTGAAAGGCAGACACTGAAGATGTCACTGCGCCCACGATGCTGTCTGACATGGAGCAGGTTCACATCCATGCCCTGAATTTTCAGTTCACATCGAGACCCATTTCCTTTCCAGTCACTCAGGGAACAGCCCCACAGAAGAAAAAACTAATACCCTTCATCTGCACTGATCAATACATTTGTTTTAAGGCCTCCAAATAGCATCACACAGGCTTAGTGCCTGTATGGCAGGCTGTTTATTTTGTGATGGTAATAGAATCTAATGAGAAAATAATTTTAGGATTGTGCAAGGTCAGTCTTAAGCCAGAGTACCTTGTGGTGTATTGGGCAAGTACAGACACCCTCGCTCCTCCTGCAGGCATGCAGTTGCTCAGCCTATCGTTCCTAGAATGTTGGGATGCTGGAATGTAAACTATGGAAAACTGTCAGGATTCCAGCAAATTGTCACCACCAGGCAAAACAGGGCAAAGTTGAGGCTGTGTTATTTACAAAAACAGCAGGAGAGTTGCGTGTATCCGTAGCCCCTGGGACGAGTGTCATTCACCACAGCCAAGGGTTCCTGTCCTCCTCCTCCTTGTTGCTAGGAAGGGAGTCCAAGGCCCTTTTCCCAGCCGTGTGCCAAGTCTGCTGTGTGTTTGTACCCAACATCCTGCTGCACAGAGCAGTTCACCGCCTTTCCTTGGCGAGGACCTGGAGGGCAGCTCCAGGATCAGCCTCCTCAGTACACTGTGTGCTGGCTACTTCTGCATAATGCAAACTTAGATGGACACAGCTTTGTTCAGAGCATGGGTAACCACCCTCCCTTCCCTACCAGCAATAAAGCAGAACGCAGTTCACCTGAGTTGGAGATAATGCACTTTTTAAGAGATTCCACTAAGCAGTATTGTTTTAGCTCTCTTCAAGTTGCATCTTATCTCTTCAGGGCACCTTAAGGTAAGTGCTGAGCAGCCGTGCCCATCTCATGGCAGGAGGCTGAAGGCCTCTCATTCTTGTGCTCAGCCTCTGCCTGTGAGAACAGGGATGGAGGGGCAGCACAAGGAAAGAAAGCTTAAGCTAAAGTGCTGACTTAAAGCAGCATTTTGTGCCAAGAGCTTGGGCAATTCTGAATCAGAGGCTGTTTCCTTCCTAGGGGCACGATACCCCAAAAGACACAGAAGACAATGGAAGTCCCAGAATTCTGTAAGCCTTGCAACACTGGCAGAGCTGGCCAGTATCCCACAGTAGCAGCACCCATCCAAGGAGGGATGCTGTGGGACAGGCAGGACCTGCACAGCAGCTGGATAGGAGGAAACCATTTTTCACAGTGCAAGCAACAGGGCTGAAATAGTGGACTAAAGGAAGGCTGCATGACCCTGGAGACTGCAGCACTGAAAGGATGAGGCTTCGAACAACCTTGGGAGGCAGCCCTGCTTGAGCAGGGATTGGACTGGTGACCCTCAAGGGTCCCTGCCAGCCTCAATCACTCTACAAGTTGGTGACTGGAGCATGAGGAGGCCCAAAAGCTCTTGAATTCAGCATGGAAACTGCCTCTGATCTCAATGGCTTTTATTTTAGGATAAACTTGACCTGCCAGTGTAATTCTTTTAGTGAATTATTGACAGATTGTGTTGCTGGGTGCAAACTGCCGTTAAATCATCTCTGTGCATGCAGTGGCCACACAGGCTGGATGTTTCTCTGCAGAAGTTGCTGGGTTCAGCAGGTCTCCCTGTTCCTCTCTCTCTCACTGGGATCCTTTCCTTGTGAGTCAATGAGTGATCATTGCACAATGTTTCTCTGCAAATGAGTGTTTGAAGAGGCATTGGCTGGATTGCACAACCCTACTTGGTCAAAGCCTCCTGAAACACTCCTGTCTGCTGAGGGATCACATGAGGGCCAGCACGAGTCACAGTGTGACCATCTTGAGTAACCAGGGGAGGCCACAGATCACCAGGCAGGGCTGCTTCCTCCTCTCCTGGGCTGCAGCGTGAGGGAACCCCATGGCAAAGCCAATGAATACAATCACATGGAGCATTTAAAAATGCCCATTTCATCCCCATATTTGACTGCTTTTTCTCACACCATCCGAAATGTCAGATACCTGCCCAAAGCAGTGCAGGATCCCGGCACCAAGCTCCAGAGGAAGGGACATGCTGAACTGCTCCAGCAATCTCCACGCTGGAGAATCAGCGCTTTGCCAGGGTCACCAAAACAACGGCACATTTGTTGCAGACAGGCTGTTTCTGCATGACCCTGGTGCAGGCAGAGCCTGAGTGCCACCACTGAGCTGTGAGCTTGGAGGGGCAGCATCCTTCTCTGTCCTGGTTCATCCGAAATACCATCATATGGGTCATCTCCCAGCTTATGTTCCCTGACAAGGGACAGCTGTGACCACATCACCCCTGTACCTCAGAGATGTGTGTTTAGTGAAATGTTGCTGGTGGTTTACATGATGGGACCAAACAGCCCAGTTGCTCCACAGCCTCTGAGCAAGCCCTGCTCTGCACTGAGCCCTAGCACAGGGATTTCCTTCCAGGCAGCTTGCAGCCAGGCACAGTAATTTGCATTACTGTCAATAATCTCTGGGTTCGGAAGAGCCAAGGCAACTCCTGCAAATCAAATCAGAGCTTTGCAGTTGTTACGCTGGAGGAAAATGTTGCATGTGCCATTTGAGAACCTTTGTAAAAGCCCACATAAATTCAAAGGTTCAAGGTACTCCTTGCATTTCAAAAACTGGAATCTGCAGTCTGATTTTGGGTCTAGACATTGGTAAATTTAGGTCTGAGCCCATTTGGATTGCAGTAATTTAGCACCGTTTCCACAGGCTCTACCGACCAGCTCTACATCCCGTATGTCCCCCTAGCCCCAAGGTCTAGCTGGTGAGTCAGATGTCCCATGACACTGTGAGGTGCTGGAGTGCTTCGTTTCATCAGTCAGTTTCTTGATCCTGGCTGGTGCAAAGTCCAGTTGCTCTGCAAAACATCCAGCAGAATATCAGTCCTAGCTTCTTTCCTCCCATGTTTCTACTTTAACCTCTTACCCATTAGATTGCTTTTAGGCTCATTGACTGTGAATGGTACAGTATAATGATAACCTGATCAGGCCAAGGATCAGGGGACCATCAGGGAAAGCCCCAGTCCTGGACATCCAGCACCTCCCTGGGACTGGGGACAGGCTACGGGACAGGCTGAGGGCAGGCAGGGCAGGGGAGCTGGAAACCAGTCCTGCTGCAGCATCACTGGGGCAGGGGCTGACAGCCCTGGGAGGCTGAGGCGGGGTGCTGGGCCATGGGCAGGGTGGGGAGGCACTGGGGAGGCACTGTGAGCAGCCACTGTGAGTGCCCTCGGGGCTCCGAGACCAGCATCACCTCCCAGATTGGTACTGGAAACCTGTGTCTCAGGTTTAGCCCCCGGCATCCCAAATGCCACCCTGAGAGCAGCACAAGCTCCCAGCAGGAGCACACAGCCCCGCAGGAGGGTGATGGCAGCATGAGGGACGGGTTCAGCTCTGGCATCCTGCAGATGTGCTGCCCACAGGCCAGGCAGAGGTGCCAACAGCTGCACGCAGCAGAAATAACGATGAATTTGGAGTCAGCTGTGGTGTCACACACTGCAAGCTCTGCACATGATATCCTCAAAACCAAGATTGCTGTTATTCACTGTTCCTCATTCTTGGTTGTTGTCCCTTCCCAAGAAGATGAGCACGCAGCCCACGCTGGCAGATGCACAGCACTGGTTTGCGATCTGTATGCAGATTTGGCTACACCTGGGGCACATAGACGTGACATTTATTTCAAGCCCCAGAGACTGAGACAGTGACCAGCTACATGTAATATCCTTTTATCCTTGGAGCTTCATGAATCAGGCAGAGACCTTGGGCAACTTGGCCCAAGGTGCCCTAAATCTCTTCTGAATGTTATTGGGAGGAAACAATAGCAAGTTTGAGCAAAACTCAGAGTAAAACACCTTTTCTTTGTGATCAGAGCTTTGCTAGGCCTGATTCCAAGCTGGTGCAGCTGCAGTGGTGGTTACCAGCCTCCTGCACGCAGACAACCCAGTATTTTGTGTTCGCAGCGGGAATCTTGCCTGTATGAAGGCACCCAGACATGGACCTGTCTTGCAATTAAGCCTCCTGCTTCCATTATCCAATCCTGAAAAATTGTTTTCAAATTCAATGAAATGCATTTTTGCATTGATTCAATATCTTTTGTGGGAATTTATTTGTTATGGGAAATTTAAGTCTGCAATGACTGAATGATTAAAAGCACACACAGAAAGGAGAATTAGAAAGTTCTGTCTGCAACAGCCTGAATTTATTAAAGTAATAACCCGGTGGGAATTATAGGTAGGATAACACTTGTGGAAATGACAGCCATGTAAAAAGGGATTGGTATTTAATTCTAACTCCTTTTGACTTTCAAATTTTAATCTGGTTTGATACACCGGGCAAATTATTAAGTTCTTTACAAAGGCTTGTTTTAAAATAATTGCACCATATCACACATTGAAATAAATATACAATTAACCAGACACTATCAAACAACCAATGTGAATAAAACTGCTGTATATGTAATCATGATGGAAAAACTGATGGTGAAGACTTTCAATCTTTAGGAAAAATACATTGAGGAAAATGCCTATGCTACCTGATTCCAGTGACAAATAGATAGATGGCAGAAAACATATTCTTAGTGAAAGTACGGGGTCATCTTGCATTGTTTGTAATTACGTGGATTTCAAAGGCAAAGACGTTGTTGACAGCAAGACAGAGATGGAGTTCTGCTACAGGTGGCAACCCTATGCCACTGAATAAATCAGACAAGACCCAATTTATTCAAACTGGGTGAACAGACACTGTAAGGCACAGTCTTACCTCCAAACAGATTGAGGTGTGTGCAGACCTGTCAAAGGCCCTGTGCACAGATGTGATTCACACCTGCCATCATTTATTATAAAGTAAATGTCCACCTTTGTGCAAGATCTCTAGATTTTCTCTACTGTTCATTTACATTCTGCAGTGTTGGCTGGTTGCAACTGAGAGGTTCTGAGGCTTGATACTTCAAGTTTTCCAGAGGATGAATGTTCTCCTGAATGCTCCTTTTACTTCTGCAAATGACCTCTGCCGAGAAATGCCGTGTGTTCAGACACCATCTACAATTAGCCCATCTGCCCTGTGGTGAAGGCCACACTCCAGAGAATTTCTGAGGTCTGCAGACACCAGAGGATCTCACAAGGTAAATTATCCAGCTCTTCCAGGATGACAGCAAAGACAGAACAAAAGCAGCACGACCCTTAGGAAAAGTCTGACTCTTTGACAATTGGAACTGGTGGGGTTTTATGGTCTATCGGTTTATAAATAAAATGGAAATCTTTCTTGGTTTCGCTCTTCAGCAGGGAGGCTTTGATATGGTGAGGAAGGGCATCTTTGTCCAGCTGCAGCCACTGGTCATCAACATAAACAAAGAGTCCATAGTCCTTGGGCTGGGACACTTCAAACTTCTCAGCACACTGCTGGCTCAGCTGCTCAGTTGTGGTGTCACGACGGGAAGCGAGTGTCCTTGATTGACCACTGATTTCCAGAAAGGAGATACAAATGAAGTCCTGAAGAGAAACATGAGGAGAAACCTTGCAGTTAACACAGTAGCATAGGACTGAAGGAGATAAAATTCAGTCACAGAGCTCTAGCTGCCTAGATCTCCCAAATATTCTCCAGTCATTCTCCAGTGTCCTAGTTATTCTCTTCTTTCTTCCCTCTGACAGGCTCTGAATCAACACATACTTAAACAAGCACTTTACCAAATAATTACCACCATAAAGACACTGAAGTTAAAGCACTTTTTTTCATTTTAGTGAATATCCTTAGAGAATGATCTGCAATGCTTCATTCTCCCATCTTTTTACAGCTCCCGAAGAAAGGGTTTGCAAAGAAGTGACACACAAGAATAACAGACCGCAAATGTCAGACATCTGGCCTGACAACCTCCTGTTTCCCAGAAAGAGGATAGGGCTGGCAGTGTGGTGACCCTGCAGCTTCACAATCACCCAAACAGCACCTTGAGAGTGTGTCCTCTGAACTTCCTTCCATCAGTAAGGAAATAGTAGAAGTTATGCTGAGAAGGCTGATTTACTGGTATCCTGTCTCAGGCACTAACAACTGTTGTGACAACTTTCATCTTGCCAAACACGTAAGGAACAGAATCTAGAGAGCTTTTGGTCTCAGTGGAACCTGTATGTTTAGTTTGCATCTGTGAACTTCAAAACAAATCCCAACCATTTTGTTCAGAAAATAATGAGGTTCCCCAGCAGAAGTGACATTTCCAAATGCGTGGACTATGGGCTTCCAAACTGCATTTAAGGAGTATCACTGCAGTTGATTAAGGCAGGCAGAGGCCTGCTGAACATATCAGCAAGCTGTTTAGCTCTGCCAGAATGGGCTTTCATGTCTCTGATACCACCCCTCATTCAAAGGGGTGGAAAATGGCCCTTCAGCTGTCAGAGGTGGTGGGAATCTTCTGGGGAAATGTGCAATTTGCTCGCTCAGCTATTATGCTCCATGCTAGATACTTCCATGAGCTACTGCCAGAGCAGCACTCAGGGCTGGATGGGTATTTGCTGTATTTTAACCACCATTCACAGTTTCTGAGATCATCAGGGACTGGTTTGACTGCAATACGGGAAGTCTGTTCAACTCTGTGCTTTCACACAGCTACATGGACTACTCTCCACCACAGGAGACTTTCCCCTGGCTTTCCCCTCGGCATGCACAATTTTCAGTTTGCACTTTGAAGGCTCTACAGAACCTGCGATATGGCCTTTGCTGCCTCCCTGTGGGTGACAATTTGATCACAGGACATGGGGCTGGCAGGGCATCCTGCCTTCCTGGACCTGCACCCAGCCTCACGACAGCTGGAGGCCCAGAGCACCCATCTGTCCTGGGATCCTCTCCCACTGATGCACGAGGAGATCTTTGCCAGGCCATTCACAGCATGGGCTTCAAAACTAACCAAAAGGTCAAAAAGACCTTGATGGGTCTTTCCTGCTGCTGGACAGGCTCTGGAAGATGCTTAACTGACTGGCTCTTGGGATGTCTCAGATCCTCCTACAGCTTTATGCCATCTAGAAGCAGTCCTGCATAGCCTGCTGACATCTCAATTTAGCCCATGATTTCCCCAGGCATTAAGAGAGATGGATAAGAGGGGCTCCTGAGTTCCCACCACAGCTCCCACATGCGAAGGCTCCCAGCACACCTCCTTTGATAATGAACAACAAAATCACTCTGCAGTCATACTTAAAACAACAACATTATGAGGGTACTTCAAGATTGCAAAATGTATTTCATAAGTAGTATGTATTTCAAATGTGGTGGGGTTTTTTAATATCTAGAAATCTTGCCCCAGACGTACTCTTTTTTATAATAGTGATTTCAATTAATTTCACTTAAAAATAATTACCACATTAAACATTTCTAAGTATGGAGAAAGCATGCAGGCTTTTTCTCTAGAATATGCCATCTACCTGCACTGATGAGCGGGAAGCCCGGGCCTTGTTCAGCGTTCTCCGTCGCTCCCAGCGGTGGATGGAGTCCTGAACCTCCACGCTCAGCTGCCGTGTGACCGTGATTTTGTCATAGTTCCTGATGTGCTCCAGGACCCCGTAGGTGGTGGTTAAATAATAGGAGCCTGCAAAAAGTGAAAGTCTCGTATGAACATCACACCTTCATGGGCCATTCAGTCCCACTCTCACCCTGCCTGCTGATGCCCACACAGGGGCAGCTGTCTGACCCTTGCACTGCCTGTACCTCGCTGGAGGGAGTTCAGGGGTCACTGATGTTAACCAAATGAAGGACACCTAATGACCAGTGTCCTCCAGCCCCTCCTGCTCGAAATCTGTGTTGCTGCCCAGACTGCTGAGGCTGTAGATGCCCTAGGAGGGAACACAGGCTGAAAAGAAAGAGATACAAAAGCTGCTTTCACAAACAAACCCAAGCCACAGATGTTTATTCTTTGGGCTATGGCCATCTTTTAGTTGTGTTTGACAGGGCCCATGCAACAGGTCTGTAACTTGGGCTCCTGAGCAGTCCCCACAATGCAGGGAAATAGAAACAGTGTCAGAGTACTGCAGGAGAAGCACAAGGCCTGGATCCAGCCCCCCAGCTCCAGCTACACTACTGGAATGTTTGGATCCCGGGTCTCCTGTGGGCTCACACTGTTGAGGGATGTCTCAGACCTGCAGGAACAAGTCACCAAGTCTCTGTTCCCTCCATTCTCTATTGACTACACAGGCAGCCCAGGTGCTCACCTGTAATTCCTGGACTGTTCAGAGTTGCAGGATAAATCTTGGTAAAGCAGACGAACATGATAAAGTGGCAAAAGCCCTTTTCCCTCAGAATCCCCCTGGCTGATGTGGCATCGCTTGCAGCGGGAAATAAATAACCAACGGCAGCCACAGGGTGGCAGCTGGGCCATGATAAAAACCGGCCTGATCCACAGAGGTGCAGATAAGCCGCGGCAAGGACAGAGATGCTGCTCTGGTTGCCGGGCAGCCCCGAGGCAGGCCTGATGGAAGCGCTCGTTTCCCAGCTCCGGCCCTCGCCTGAGAAGCGGCAGGCTCGGGCCCGGGCCCGGCCTCGGGCGGAGTCAGGCCGCGGAGCTGCCGAGCCGCAGCGCAGTGTCCCGGGGCGATGGGGACACCCCCTGCTCTGGCCCCCGCGCCCCGGTGCCTGGCAAACGGGGACAACTAACATCTGCCCGGGGTCCCTGTTTTGGGGGAGTTTCACATCAATTGCAGTGCCTCTAGAGGGCACTCGCACACCGCCCAACCCTCGCGGCGGCCCGCAGCTCCCGCTGGCTCCTCAGGCGCTGGCGAGCCCACGGTCAGCGTGGCTGGCTGCCTCAGAGAGGCAAAGATAGCCCTTGATTCAAGAGCACTATTTTTAGAGCACCATAAAAGTTTGGTGTAGGAGAGGAGAGACCAAGACACTGCCATTTGACTTCCTGTACTCTGGTGGATCGATGAGCAGTGTCCTACAGTCACAAAGGTTTGTGCCCCAAACATTCTTATTTTTCTTTACTGTCTCCCACAAAGAGGTGCTGAGAATAGACTAAGAAGCCTAAAAGTGCCACTTTTCTCCTCTTAAATATAGTTACTACCCCCCTTTGCCTGTCATTCAATATTTCTCCTCTTCTGGCTGAGTCAGAGGTAGCTGTGATGGGACCCGGCACAGGGTGTATCCCTTCCCTCAAAATCCAGGAAGGAAGATCTCTGAGTTCCCCACAACAGGAATTCATTACAACTTTTTAAAGAATTAAGTGTTTGCCCACTTCCAATTTTATTTCCATCCAGTTTTTCCCATTAATCTGTCCTTGCCTTTGCCCCAGCAGTCAGCATCACCATTGCTATTAAACAAATTCAAAGTATATTTTTCATTTGGAGGCAAAATTTAAGTGATTTTGTATATTGACCTATGCAATTTCACAGTTTTCTCACTTTAATTTCTGTACCTGAATCACCTTTTGCTATTCAGGCCTTACTTTGAAAGGCCTTACTCAATTTAACTTTTGCCAGTTCTGCACTTTGTGATCTCAGAGCTGTCATCACTGAGATGTTCTTTTTTTTCCCCATCCCTCGTATCTGCAGTTGCTCCCAGTGTCCTTTCTGATGTGATTATTCAGTCAGTTTGATCTGGAACTCCCTCACAAAATTTTCCCTTTTGACTGGAGTGCCCATTTCACACAGTCTTTGCATCTTTGAGCTAAGAGAACTTCCAGCCAGCTTTGCTTTCGATACCCTGAGCTCCCCAACCCAGATGACTTCAGTAACCAGCCTGGTAGTGTGCCCCTTTGAAATGAAGAACCTGTATGCAGTGTAGTCACCAAAAGCAGCTTGGTTGTGTCCACAAAATGCTGTGCTTCAGCAAATATTTTTTTCTGCTAAGAATTCTTCTTAGCAGAAAAACTAGCCTGTGCAGAAACACCTTACTAATTGCTACTAATCATTCTATTAGTGCTTAGTTTTGTCCCACTCTGCACTGTGCTGGGATGACTTGCTTAGTTTCAGACTTATATCCCCATTTAATATAAATAAAATTAGTCTGCTCTTGTTCATCCAGGACTCCTTTCTAGAACCTCAGTACTTACCAAAGCAAAGCCTTAAACAGACGCCATTTTATTTGTTTAGTGACTACTTGGTGATAAATGATCTGTGTTCCTAATTCAGAGTGTGTAATTGGTAATTGTCACTTGGGAAGCATGTGCTTTCCAAGCTATATTTAAGGAACTAGAGGCCCACAGTTCCCTGGGGTATTTACCTCTCTAATAACAGAGGTCTTTAGTCACTTCCAAACTCAATATTCCTCTCTAACCTAGCTTTATTGTCTCTGTCTCTCTATGATGCTCAGTCAGAGAACATTGTCAGAGGGTTCACTCAAATTTAAGAGTAGAGTGACCATGAGAATGATGTATGGCCTCAGGCATACAGTGCAGTTTAAGCAATGTGCTCTTTTCTCATGGGAATAAATAAAAGTATCTGCACAATTGTTTGCAGCAGCTGTTTAATTTTAGCAAAGACCTTCCAGTTCTTCAGTCTTTGGGTCAAGGACCACAAGATGTCTCTGTTTACGTTGCTAATCTAGCACCTCACTTATCACTGATGATGAGTCCCTGCTTTTCTAGCTTGTGTCTTAAGGCACTGCACTGCTAAAAGGAGTTAAAGTGTTTGGCAATAATTTTAGAGCCTCGGATTTGAAAAGATTGGCCAAAGCATTATCCACAAAATCTAGCCAGAGGCCTGCTGCCCCACTTTCACAAACACTGCAGTGAGACAAGTAATGATTTCCAAAGTGAATATCCCATCAGCAAACGCTGTACTCTTACCTTCTCCTAGCTGCAGAGCAGGGTCCATGAGCTCCATCATATACTCCACATTCAGAAGGACTTCAGTCAAGTTGCTGCGGGCCAACACATACATGAGCACAGGGAGGAAGTCATCTGCACCATAGTGCTTCCCTGAGCAAAGAGAAACACAGTGTGGTCCCAAGAACACCACAAAACCATGTTCCCACACAACAGTGTCAAATTCTCAAACAGCGAGTCCTTTGTAAACCTTAGCTTACATTATCTGAAGTTAAAGCGCGAAAGCACCAGCAAAGAAAAAATGCTGAAAACAGGAAGTTAGATCACTTTAAAAAGTAAGTAAACTTGCTTCAAGCCAAAAATAGGATCTCATAAAGTAACTGGAGAAATATAAATTTAACTTCATTGATCACAGGCAAGTGGCAATTTTTGAAGAGTGCAAAGGCTTCCAGCTTGTCCCTCTGATTTGATACTGACATCAAGACTGCAGTTCAGGTTGGCAATATTAGCAGGGAAGTTGTCTACATGCATTAAGGGTATTTATTCTCTTAGGCTTGCTCTATGTGTGGGACCAAAAACCAGAAAATAGAATTTGAGACAGTGGGTTTAGGACTGAGGACTTCTGCGTTTACGTCCCTTCAGAAGGCAAAACATCACACTACATGTTCTTAGTTAAAACAATCTCCCATGAGCTAGGATCTAAGAGGAATCATCTTTCTAACTATGGTGTCTAGCTAAGAAAACAGGAAGATTTTCACATTGGACTTAAAACTGGTTTTTGAAATTGATTTGCAGCAGCTGCTCAGTATTTCCTGTGCTTAAAACATTCATATCAAGCAAGTTTAAAAAGTGATCTAATATGCAATCTGAAAGAGCTCTTTGGGATCTCTGAGGACAAAAAAAAGCATGCTAGCAGTCATCATTATAAATAATTACTACTTAAAATAGAATCCAAACTGAAGCTTCCCTGCATAACCCACAAAGAACACAATGATAACTTTTCTCATTTGAAAGATGATTTCACTTTCAACCAACATGTCATAAATTCATCGTGGAAAACCCACAATAAGTTTCTTACCAGACCTATCTTCCCAACATTCAGAGTTGATCTAACCTAATCTGTTTTCATTCTGAATGTCTTTCCTCAGACTGTGGGGAGTTTTTTCTCACCTGTGCACTTGGATATGTTGGTTTCATGGGCTATGCATGTCTTGAGACTGCTTGTCTCACCTCAAGGAATCAAAGCTACCCTTGATGTAGTTTTGGTGAAATTAATGCTCTAGTCATTTTTGGCCCATAGAACACATGCTCTTCCATGGTAGGGCATACATTCCTATTTCTCAAATGTTCCCACTGACTTATTTCAAATATTTGCCATGAGTCAGATTTCTTTTTTTGTCATTCATAGCTGACGCAGATTCTCCACTGGCAAAGAAAGATATTCTTCTGAAGCCTCAAATAAACATGAGCTTAGCCCCTGATTTTAAAAAAAAAAAAAAAAGTGTGGCTTTGAAATAAACCCAGTAATACATCTAGTGAACAGGGAGTTGATCCAGTTAAAACAAAGTGTTAGAGAATGAGAGATCATCAGGGCTGTAATTCCATCTGTTTCTAACAGACCCACACACGCCACAACATAGACAATTTATTTAATAAAAGCTGGATTAACGCTTTCAATTCTGATTGCTTTGTCATGGCTGCCTCTAGTTAAAAGACACAGCCTTAGGTCTTAAACAAAACTATAAATGGACTTCATTGTTCCATTAACATCTGGATGGACTTTTTTTGTCTGTTGTTCCCTTGGCTTATGTCTCTGTGAAAGCTTTAGCTCTGTGAAGGGTCCAATTCGTTACTGTCATATACATTACCTTAATACAAGCAGCTTAGTATTACAGCTATTTAATATTTTCCAGGGAAAAAAAAGATGACAAAACTGAGACGTGAAAATATAAGAGAAAAACTTCACAGCAAAAAGCCCTATTCTCGTTTTGCTCCAAGTACACCAGAGGCCAACAGAGTTAGGTCTGTATAAAGGAATACAAAATACCAAATGCTTGTTTGGCTCATTTTTCCTTTCATTAAAAACTTCTTCTTTATGATCGAGTAGTTACTGACCAGTAGCATGGATAGAATGATTCTAGTTTCCTGAAGGCCAAGGGATTTCCAGTGCAACACCAATAGCAGAATTTCCTCTACTACTTCTCTTTCATGACTAGTTCATCTCGTGTCTGATAGGGCATCCAAGAAAGTTGCTACTTCACAATATAAATTCATATTCTCTGGAGAAAAAACCCTGGGGTGTTTGTTGGTTGGTTGGTTGGTTGGTTGGTTGGTGTTTTTTTATGTGTCACCAAAGTAGATCATGAACAGAGAACACACTGACCATCTAATGCAGAGTGGAAACAGCAGTTTGGAACTAAACAATTCCATGTCGCCATTCATCAACTTCTGGTGTCAACAGAAGTGAGAGTTAGAAGACAATTCTCAAGAATGCCTATAGAATCTCTCTGTTTCTTTTTTGTTGTCTGAGAAGTGGTTGTACGTACAATCAGGCATGGAGTCAATTATTTTTCATGCTGTCTATCTCATTTCTATAAGCTGATTTAGCTGCTCTGCCCTCCAGTCCTTGGTATAAACTTTTCTCAACTTTAAGACTTCATAGAAATATTACTGGACTCCCAGCTGTTTATATGCCTTAAATATGAAAATCTGATACACCGTTTCTTTTTGAGTAATAAATGCTGAGCAGGGATGTCTGACCGAAATAATGGAAAGAACACATGCTGCATATGCTGTATGCTCACCACCTGCCTAAATTACCAGACACCACCTTAATCCACCTGTGGTTATACGATTACCCAATTTTAAATACCGACATTCGTAGCAAAAGCTGAAGTCAGCAGGAGTAGAATGTGTCAACAAGAGAAAAGCAAAACTAATCACCAAGGACCTAGCTCTGACTCCATGTGTTGCCACAGACCTCCAGTGTGGCCAAGGGCAGGTCAGGCATGTTACACTGCACCTTGTAGGCATCGCAATAGCATCTCTCCACTGACTGCACATGGAGCCAAGGAAAAGTGCCTGAGAGAGCAGGACTCTGAATCTCCCCTGTTCTCCTGGCTCCTGCAGGAGCTGGGATTAGCTTTGGCATTTACAGCCCCAAGCACGGCTTGGGGTGCCCTGTATCTCAGTCCATCCATGGGGATAATAGGTGCTGCCAGAAACTCAAATATGACCAGAAGCAGGAGCCTACAAAGACAGATGAAATAATGCCTGTGAGCTAAGATACCTGAGAGGTTGCTTCAGCATTGTATAACCCACGTGCTTCCTGTGCCATGAAAGGTACCCGGGCACTAACCAGTGTCCATCTGGGATCTGCAGCAGGGGTATTCTCTTCAGACTGCTGCCTCCTCAGCTCTACTTTCAAGCTGGGCCTGAGCCAAATTCCTAGACCTGTGTGGCTTGCTCTGTCTGTGGTCTCTCATAGAGGGGTATTTTTGCAGCTGACAGAGTTAAATCTAGCTCTGACCCTGCCACTGCTCTCAGTGACAGTGACTGAGTTTGCCTATTCAAGGTGGTGGTGTCCTACTCCAGATATGACTTGCTTGCTTTATTTCCCCTTCTTCCCTGCGGGGTCAGGAAACATTTATTTCATAAATATCTCTAAGAAGCTTAAAATAAGCCTTCTCTTCTGCCACAAACTCATCCTATTATGTTTATAGCAAAGCAAATACAACGTCAGCTCCTGGCTGGGATGCAGCACTTGAATAGATGAGTATTAATTAAATACATGATTTAAGGCAACTGGAATTCTGCCCAAGCCTCCATAAAGAAATTACAGCCTATTTTAACACATTCATGCATTTATTTTCTTTCTGTATATATTCTGAAAACCAGCAGACAGGGGTGATGCCCTGCACCTTGCTCTAATATTTTACAAACACTAGTTTGATGTCTAGAAGTAGATCTCCATGAAATATGAATTTTAGCCTCAGTTTGTAGCTGGGAAACCTGGGAAACCTGAAAGGTTAACTGGGATTTGTTCAAGATCATAAGAAAAGATTGTGACTTTCCTTCCACACACTAGCATATTGCTGTCTCTTGTCTATCCCATACTACTTTCATCAAGGTTTTATTTGTGATACAGTGAATTAAGCGAGTTAATAGATGCAGACAGCATGAATCCACTTCAAAAATATATGGTGTAGAGATCAGAGCAATTTGTTCCCCATGAAAAATTTGAACAGGCTCTTTGATTCAAATGTAGAAATTGTGCTAGATGGCAGAAAATCCAAAATCTCTAGTCCATCAGTCTTCATTTAAAATAACTTAAATACAAATATCCTCTTCCAAAAGATATCAAAGTAAACCTGTTATGTATAGCTTTATTTTCCTTCTCAGAAGTGAGATATGATAATAAGCAGTGTAATGGGATTGCTCTGACAGCTTTAGGAGCTTCTAGCATGGGTTCTACACTGGCTGCTGAAGTATTGGAGTTCAGTTTCCTTTCCACAAGCTTGGCTATCCCACTGAATACACATGGCTTTGCTTTCATCAACTGCAGAGACTTATAGGAGTGCATCAGGGCAGCTAATAGCTGGCTGCTCAATTCTGTAGGGGTGACAAACTTCATTCTAAAAGCTAAGGAAGAGAAATATTCCAATGGAATATATGTGCTATCTATCCTCTTTTTCCAAAAGCTGACTATGCACATTAGCCATGTAAAACTGCGCAATAGAAATTATTAAATCAGATGTTTTGGTCATCTAGCCAGTTCCATCACTAGTACAAACTATAGTTTTGAACTATATATTCCAGCTGCCTGTGCAGTTCAAAGATAGTCCAAAAATGTACCTTCATAATCTTAGGCAGTTCACAAGTTAGAAATGTTGCAGTAAGAAAATTGTACCTGCATTCTTCTTGAATCTCCTTTGAAAGCAGTCTGCCCATCTTTCAAACTTCCAACCTGAACTTAGAGCTTTCCCATCCCTGATCTTCCTCACTCGTGGTCTGACCAAATTTGGCCTGTTTGTCTCACAATTTTTCTTCATAAACCAATGCCTATTGCTGCTGTTTTTCTATCAGTTCTCTTCCATAGTGGCAGCTCCCAGGCAGCACAAGGCTGGGTGACACAGGCACACCACTGCCAGTACGTATCACACATATTGCAGATTTGCCCCGTTTCTCACTCTACAGGTGTCACTTGTGTTTTTGATGAAAAGCAGAGGTTCTCATTCTACTCATATCACACAACATACCTTTAATCTTTTGTCTGCGTAAAGGTATTTCTGAAAGATACATAATAAGGGGGTTTTTTCTACATAACATTACAGTGTTTCTACATAAATTAGCTGTGTGCCCAGCTGTCCCTGTACATATTGCAGCATGCCTTCCAAGTGTGAGAGCTGCTTGATTCCTGCCTCTTGCTTTTTCTAGTGCCAAAAAAAATGCCAGCCATTTTGTGGGGGGTGGGTTTCCAAACCTTTTTTTTTTTTTTTTTTTTTTACTATTTTTAATGCGTTTTATTCTTACTAACCATTCCTAGTATTTTTAGCAGGCAGGTTACATATTTTCAGATTGTAGGTTTTATTTTTGGAGGCATATATTTCTCTTATTTAAGTTTGCATAGAAGTTGGAAAAGCTCAGTGAGACACCTCAATACTATCATAATTGTGCCTTTGGTGAGGATTCACTTACTAATATCACTGCCTACACAGTCCATATGAGCATCTGAACCAGTGGCCCTTAATTTCTTTTATAGCCTGTAATGAATTAATCAATATTGTCATTGGAGGTTGCCTTGAGTCATCTCGCCCTAAAGCAGAAACCTATATATAGCCAGATGAATCATCTGGACTCCATGGACTGACTCCACAATGTGATGAGAAGCTGGGCACGATACCCCTCTGTGGCCACCTACAGTGAGATGTAGCCGGAGATTAGTCCTACTTCAACTCTATCAAGGAGCTGTACTCAGTGGTCTCTTGAGAGAAAGGTGTATGACAAAGACTGTGAACTTGCCTTCCTAATTCCTTGCAATGAATCAGATCCACAAGCTGATTGCCTTCAGCTTGAGGAAGAAATGCTAGTTTAAACCAGCTGAGAACCTGACCCATTCAGTTCTTAGTCTTAAGTATCAGGGATTTCAACCACAGCCAATTTATCAGGCAGATTTTGTCACGTAGTATGAATTGTAATCAAACCAAAGATCTCCTCCTTTCTTAAAATGTCAATATACATGGAGTCAATCACGGTAGACTTCAAAGTTTCACGACTCTTTCAGCAGTGGAAAGATGGGCACTACCACAGGTACAGATGTTCCTAAATAAACCTGCCCTTAGTTTTAAAGAAAACTTGGTACCTCTTGGGACATCCTGGCCAAACCTGGACTGCTGTACATGGGTCTCAAAATGTTAAAAACCTTGTATTTTCATAGGTGTCAGGAAAAAAAAAACGGTGCCCAATTAGGTGGTGTTTGCACTTTGCTTTGAGATATGAAGCCATATCCTATGGTCAGCCTAAAGTGAATAAAGACCTAGCCTGAGCCGACAAATTGCAAATTAAGCCAGACAACATAAGTAGTTTCCGTGTTATTGAACAGAAAATTTTTCTGACAGAGGTAGACTGATTTGCAGAGGCAGTTTTGTATTTTACCTGCTCTGATCTTGGAAGAGGAGGGAACTTTCTAATTCAGCGGTGAGGAAAAGGAGCTAAAAGGAGAAAAAGCTATTGCGCAGGAAGCTGAGCATGGCCTCTGCTCTTCCTGTGTGAAGAACACTGTGCTGCCTCATGGTTGGCTGAAAGTAAAAGGGGCCCTGTGCTGTTGCTCTTGAGATGGACAGAGAGCAGGAGGAGAATTCCCACCTGCTGAAATCTGCTCTGAGTAGCCCCCAGCATGCTCTTCTACATGCCACCAGCTGGAATTCCCTGTCAAAAAAACATTTCAGGTTGCTGAAAACTTGTCTTTGCCAGTGGAAAATGAAAGTGTTCTGGGTTCAGTTCATTCTGTGTAAGAGGTTTCACACATTTTGCTTCTTAGTGGGTCTACAGTGCATTTCATTCAATTTCTCTCCAAGGCCACTGTTTTCCAGGAGTTAGATACAACATTCTTCTCCCCTTTGCCTCTTTTTCTGAACTCATTGGGGTACATTTCCATAATTCCAGGCCAATTTTCTTCTGGCCAAGCCCTGATATGCATCACTGACCATATGTAAAGGAGAGGGAACTGGATATAAGGGAGAGGGAACTGGATGCGCAGGGGTGAAATCAGCTTCCAACCTACACCCTGCTGGCAGTAGTACTCAGGATGAGAAAACAGCTCAGCTGGCTGAAATGCAGTGCTTTGGTTAGCAGAGCAAACCACAATGAAACCATCAGATTTCATTAATGTCAATATTTTAAACATGTAGGGGTTTTTGAATTATTTCCCTGACCCCTCATTTCTGTTACCTAAAGTGACACAACAGTATTTCCTTCAACAGAGAAATTCCAGCCCTGAGCTAGCTAAGGTGTGATGTATATGTAACATACCACCAGCCTCAGATGGAGACCGTGTGGGTTTTAATGAGGCTTGCAAGTCTTTGATCTAAACCAAATTTATTCTCAAACTTCACAAAACTGTTTTAACAAAGTTACAGCAAATTCCCCTACATATTTCCAAATCTTCTCACAATACCTGAAGACAGTGAGAGGTCCTTTCCACCCTGCAGCTAAGGCTCAGCCCTGGGGTGGTTTCTTGCTGTGCTGTTAATGCGTCTAGACTGGTTGCTGAACCTTGCTGCTTACTATCCAAGAGATCACCTTGAGGTGAGGCTCAGCAGGCACATAACCACCCCTGTATGAGTGCTTCAAGGCTGTTGCCAGTACAAAATAAAGCAGAACAGCTAAAAGCACCTTTGGTGACTGTGAGTTCTTGAACAACCTCAGGTTATTGCAAATTAATACCTGGCTTCTCTCCAAATTCAGGCATGGCTGGCCATCAGCTCACAGTATACAAAAAAAGATCTTAAACTGGCAAGGCAGATTGCTGGAGGAAGGGACTTGGTGGTCTATCTGCAAAGATGAATCCTGTCTGCAGGCCAAGGGTTTAATTTCTGCATTAGTGGTTGGCCTGGGGCCCATGTTGTGTTTATACTCAGAGCATATACTGCCTCACACTGAAGAAGTGGCTTTTAGAATTTACTGAAGCATCAGGAACTAGTAACAAACTACTAGCATTCTGCATCTCCTCCTCAGTTTAGGCAAAACTTTGTAAAGGCCAAATCAAGAGTCTTTGCCCAAAGACCCATTCCTAGAATTTGCCATTACTCTGCTACAAGCTGGGACAGAGCCCTGAGGATATTTGGAGAGCTGTGTGAAGACCTGTGCAAAAAGGACATTATCCATAAAACACGTACTTACAGGTAACTAGTTTTTGGAGTTACGGAGCTTAAAGTTAACTAGGTAATATCTTACACTTGTTATTAGTGCCGAGAACTTCACAGTCACTAACCATTCCATTCTGAACACAACCTGTGGACAGCTGATACCAAACACATCAGCCATCACTGCTACCTCCAATGTGAATATTGCCATGCCAGCTGTATCATAAACCCTGTTCCTCTGATACATGGAGAAGGACCCATGGTGGATACCATTGCAGTAGGAGTGCTGTACCTGGGTTTCCCTGAGCCATGGAGTCATAGATGAGTTTGCAGGTCTTCAGCAAGATGGCAATTTTCTTTTCTGGAGAGTAGGTCTTGTGCATGGTCGTGAACTTGTGAAGGATCTTTTCCAGCACAGCAGTTTCAGGCACACTGGTTGTGATGCCCAGGTCAGTGGTAGTTGTGTTTTGTATCACAAGTTGGTTCTCTTTCAGCTGCTGTAAAGATCCATCTTTGCTGTGTATTTCTTTTAAGGAAGAATTAATGGCTTCCTTTAAAGGTTTCAGGACACATTTGTACAGAGCTGTCTCAGCAATCACTTCTGCATAGAGAAGGGAGAACACAAAAGCACATGATAAATAAGCAATACAGTAGTGCAGGTACAAGTAAAAGTCCTAAGGAAGCATGTGGTTGGTTATTTAAGCACTACTACATAGCTGTGAGAAGGCAAGATAAATTATATCCCAGAAAGTAAACATTTCATTACCAACACTATCCAGAAGTCCTAGAAGGGCTTGAGATGAACATCAGTGTGTGGTCTCTGTCACTGGAGCTGTAGGAGACCTCCTGCTACCAGCAGTCCCTGCTCTCTTTGCCTGACTCCTGGCTGACCAACATGGCATTGTCAGGCAGCAGAAAAGCCAACTCTGGGGAGAGAAGAGGAACCTCACCTAACTGTGATTTTTTTCACAGCCCTGCCCTTACAGATGCCCAGATGCAATTCATCTCATGTCCCTTCTGACGTCTCCTTCTGGCTTGTTTGAGATATTCACTTTGGGATGAAATTAAATGCATCCTCAAAGCACCCCTTTCTTCTCAGTGACTGAAAAGCAGCTGCAGCCACCAGCTCAAAGACAGACACCAATATCTGGTCAGAAGTTTCTCACCCTTACTGCTCAAGGGACTCCAAATTACTGATCCTATAAGAGACCTCTTACTCCACCTGTGGAGGAGGAAATAGTGTGTGTGGGTTGAGCATTTGCTTAATACTTGGCAGGAGAGTAAAGGAAGCATAAGAGACTGTGAGGAAGTCTGTTGTCTGACTCCTAGAAACCAGAGGCAGAACTAGAGGGACTGCAAGAGATCCTATTTTTGCACTGAGGCAAAAAGGTCATTGGCAAAAGAGTTCATCGGCTCAGGCAGTGAGGAATGAACCAGAGGGCAGTAATATTTATGTGTACAAAATGCAACCGTTTCAAAGAATCAAGAGGACCAATCAGCCTGAAGCAGAGCAAATTCAAGTGGTAAATCTTCCAGTGGGAATCCCTGTCCTCCACAGAAGACAGTCCTGTGAACGTTGACTGGGCCACATTATCCTGTTAAGGAACCGTCAGTGAACAGGGTTAGATAGAACCAGGCATGTCTGTGGGAAGGTGGTGGGATACTTGCAAACACGCAGCTCTACCAAGCATAGCAAGGACACTTCTTTCTTCCTCCTTTCTACTTCCACTAATCAAGATTCAAGATAGACTTCTCTGTGCTGCCCCCACGCTCCCTACCTTGAAGAAAGAGATTATTGGGACAAAGATTGAAGCTGTTACACAAGGTGCACAGGAAGTGAAACTGTGGGTTCCCTCTCCTAGCTATGGCAGGGGCTGGCAGCAGGTCTGTTCTCCTGGGGAGTCTGCAGGATCATGTGAAGCCTTTGCTAGCGGAGAAGGAAATCAGCAGAGCCCGCTGAGACTGACAGTGGACTGCCTTTTACTCCTGGCTCACCACTAAGTTGAGTCCCACCTAATACTGGATCTGCAGGATCTCCTGGAATCCCTGGTCACTCCTGTGGTTCACTCTATATTCTGGGTCTTCCAGCTCCCAGCTTGTTTTAAGCTGACTTAGGGATCCATAAATAGCTCTGCATTGGTTCTCAGGTCCTCAAGAAACAGTTTTAAGCTTTCAAAGGAGCATGCGTGTGCATGCTTGCATGCTTTCTGTGGCTGTACAGCTTTGACTATGATAAAAAGTCCTACAGCTCTTTTTATATTCCCTCATGGATGGACATTAAACAGACTAGTCCAATCCTTAACAAGGAGAGAAGGAGCACATTATTCCCTCACAGAATACGAATGAGAAGCAATGAAACACCTGTAAACAGTTACAAATAATATTTTTACTCCCGAAAGGCAAATTATATCTGTGGCAAAGAGGTGAACACTTCATTTTGGAGCTGGCGGTAGTTTTTCAACAGCTTGCAGTCTTGCAGCTCTTCTGCACCTCTGAGATCTGAGGAGCACAAAGTGGAATCAAGTGATTCCTCCAACCTGCCACTTAAAGTCATCATAGTCTTGTCCCTCCCCATGAGACAGTGATTGACCCCTAAACTGTCTGCCAAATGCAGGGAGTTCTCCATCCTTGTAGCAGAGCAGTGGACGTGGAAGGCCATGGGAATGCAGCTGTGGAGGGGAAAGTTTGCCTTTTGTGTTTCCAGTGAGTTCAGCTCTGTGTGTGCATACTTATGTGTATGCACACACACACACATATACATATATACATGCACGTATATCTCGTACACACAAACACACATCTCTTCTGCTTAAACTCTTCCCTTTAAAACATTCATAAAGGGATTTTTCCCCTCATTGGTCTCCAGGTTTTAAAGCTGTTCCTCTGAGTGCTGGCAACCACAGAGAAGATTTCAATTCATGCCTCTCAGGTTTTAGGAGATGGTTTATAATTCTGTAAAGCAAAGCCTGTGTCTGCATAATTCTGTCTACCTCCTCACCTTTGCAAACCATGCCCAGGGATGAATAAACCACAGTTACCTACCTAACTGTTCCTCGGTGTAGGAGGCTGGGTCTATCAGAGGTTTCAACTCGGTGCTCTGCACTAAGTAACTCTTCAGCTGCGTCATCATCAGCCGGATCTCTTGTAGCATCTCTGTGCTGGAGCTCTGCTTTGCCATCATCTCTAAACTGTACACTCTGTAGTCCCGCACCAGGTTGCCAAAATATGAATCCTTGTCCTGTGCCAGCTCCACTATCTTCTTCTGCAACTTCCTGTCACTAGACAAAAAGACTGTGAAGACGTTGGACAGGTTCGCCAAGGACAGCCTGTTTTTGGCCTTGGCCAAGATCACGGAGCGTGTCTTTTTACCAGATGAACTACTCAGCATCTCCAGGTCATCCTCTGTGCTGCTGGTGGAGTAGGAGTCCGGCTCAGATGTTGATGCCTGAGCTGTGGTGCTGCCTCCCAGGTCCTCCAGGGACAAGCGCGAACCTTCCTGTTCGGCTGAGCTGGCAGATTTGTGGCCAGGTCCCGGTTCAGTCTTTGTGTGCGTGCAAGTGGCACCACCCGCCACTGTAGCTGGGCTGCCCTTGCACACAGCCTGTCCTGTGGCCACAGCCGTCTCTGCCACTGTTCTTTGCTTCGGCTGGCAGGAGCTGGGGATCCTTGGTACCTGGGAAACCCTCTTCCTTCTCGGTGGTGGGATAGGAGGTGACTTTCCTTTCTCAATGGCATTGCTTTGTATCTTAGGCACGTCCTCCTTCTCTGCAGATTCAGGCTTCGTCTCCTGAAACTGTGATACAGCCCTTTTGGGAACCTCCCCAGGCATTTCTACAGCCTTTTTGCACAGCAACATTTTATCTCTGCTCTCTGTACTTGTATCTTGGTTTTCTTCTGTCCCTTCCCCTTTCAGCGTTTCACAACTTGCAGGGTTACCCACACAGCTCTCCTCCGAGGTCCTCTCACTCAGCCGCCTCCGCGGGGGAACAGAGGGCTGGGGGCCTTTCTTGGGGCTCGCTGCCAAGGGCTCATTGGCCGAGCAGCTCTGCTTCCTTTCTTCTTTATTGTCACCGCCCTCAATTTTCATTTCCTCGACGCTCTTTCCTAGTGGCTTAATAAGTAGCTTGTTTTCTTCACAGGCAGCCATGGGGTCCTGTGGGAGCTTCAGGGAAGATTTCTGAACGAGAGCTTGAGAAGGTGGAGGTGGAGGGGGCCGTCGAGGAGACCTCCTTTCAGTAAGCATGGTGGCAGGGGGGAGATCAACGCTCCCAGAGTGGCCTTTAGGAGAAGGTACATCTGGAGGACAAGGATTACTGCACTCTTCTATAAAAATAGGATTCACGAACCACAGCCTGTCATTTCCTACTGACAGCTCAATTTCACATGAACAGTGGTTTGTGCTACTTGCAAAACACTGGGTAGATCTTAAACTGTCTGCCTGGGCAGTGCTGAAAGCAGAGTCTTTTGCAGGGTGGGATAAGTCCTGTCTTCTTCTGTGGTTTAAGTACGAATCCCAGAAACATGTCAAAAAAAAAGAAAAAAAAAAAAGACAAAAAGAAAAATGAAAAATGAAAAATGAAAAAAAATTGAGAGAATTTTAGCTGCTAATGATATGTAGAAAATCTACTTATTGTTAAAAGAAATTTAACACATTTAACACAAATTTCAATGTCAAACTTTCAAACCTCTGCACGAAACAGTGTGAAGAGAGGGTTGCCTGTTTTATGCATGTGACATTCTTCAAGCCAGGGGATAAGCTCATAAGCTTCACCAGAATTCTCTCCCCTGTCAATTTTAGGACACTTACCTAGTGCAAGTTGTTACTGCTGTTCAGCATTTTCAGTGCGAGCAGGAAGGTACAAGTAACTAATACAAATGATTGTGAAAAGGGATCTCTGCTTGTTCAGTGATCAGTGTCCTCCAAATGCAAATAGCTGTGGATACCTGAGGTGAGGATGTGAAAACCCCAGGCAAGTTGAGTCTCCCTCTTGTTCACAGCAGTAAGGTGCAGATCTGAGGTAGACAGCCTGGATCCAACATGCACCAGGAGACAACAGATGAAGACTGCTATGCAGCAAGCTCATGTGGCAGTCTGTTCAACACAGAGGTCTGATCCTGCCTTGCAGTATAATCAGTCCAGAAACACACGATTTTAAACACCTTCCCCAGATGAGTATTACCATTAAAGTCTATAGCTCTGGATGGCTGCTATCTATAGCCATGGCCACTCTGCCTTGCACCTTGCCTTAAGACTGTCTGCCTGCAGGTGTCAGAGAGGAAAGATGATAGAAAGACTGCACACAGGAAGGATGTATGATGAAGGACTAAGGAATAGTTAAGTACTTCAGTGCCATCCACGAGGACTGAAAAAGAAAGATGGTGTTTCACATGCAAGTAGTCAGAAATCTCTTATTATAATTTGTCTTCTAATAACTGTTTTTTAAAAATTACTAAGCATTGGTACATTTTTTTAATAGATTCAATATCACATCTAACCTTTTTCCCATTCCCCAAATGCGAGGTTTCAAACCTGCCTTACAAGTCTGGTTGCTTTCAATCAATATTAAAGCTGCTGATCCAGGGTCCACTACTGGAAGCATCAGGAAACAGGATCCAGCAAACCTCATATGTTCTGACCAAGGAAAAGGTTATAAACCTATCTGAGGGTGTTCGTTGGATGAGGACAGTATTGATGCCCACAGATTTAGGGATAAGGAGAAGACAGGAAATCCTGGAAACACAAGGATTCAGACAATTAAATAACTATTTCAGCATGCTTGGTCCCTGAACTCAGAGCTGACACTAATGGCACACTCTTCTATGTGGATTTCAGGGTACACAATGGGGCTGCCACACAATGCCTGAACCCTGCCCTGTGCTTGGTGTCAGGAGTGTCTCACTGCCACAACATCACACGCTGAACCCAAGAGGAGAGGATGGATGGGGCTGCACATATGTGGGATGACCCTTGGTGCTGAGCATGGGGGGTACAGCTCTCAGGCCAAGAGGTGAGCTAAAAGACAGTCTATTCCCATCAGGATAAAATTGCCTATTTAGCTTCTCACAGCCTAGGCTAGTGTCCATAACAAATTCAACTTTACAAACATGTCAGCATGTTATCTTAGGGTGACTGACATTAGAACAACTTTATTCCCTGATTTCTTACTGTAAGAGGGAGGAGAACAAAGAAGCTTAAAATAAAAGTGTTGCCAGGAACAACAGCACTCTTGACAACAGACTCTGGGAGTAGACACACAGATGCAACTGCACATACTAGCACCACGCTGCCAACCCCCTCACATCTGAGAAGGCTGGGGTACCATTTTCCTTAAGCTCTCCAGCTCTACTAGGTATCAGCAAATGCAGGACAGTGGAAGTTACTTTAAGTCAGAACATAATCCTGTGAAGTCTCATGGGCTGAGGAAATGGTGAGTAAACCAATCTACACAGGGGAAGTTGGTCATTTTTCTCAGTAGTGGTCAGGATAAGGCACTGTGATGAAAATGCAAAGCTCCACTCAGGCTGGGAAGGAACAGACGATGTGGTCCTACCAAGTAATACGGCTGCTTCAGGGCAGGGGTTTCCCAGCACAGTGTCTCACACTGCTGAGAAGGCCATTTGCTCATCTCCCATTGCTGTCCTGGATCTTCCCTTATCTTGCAGTCTGGGAGGGATAATTAAGCAGTTCTTGGAGTCTTTGGCATGTCTGTGATGGTATGTGCCCTTTGTGCAGTGCAATCATGCTAATTTTCCTGCTAAAATAACTTCTGTACCAGAAAGATCAGGACTAGAGGGCCTGCAGTACATCCTCTGTGACAACATACAGAACAACCAGATCCTTTGTGGAACAATTCAGCTTGCAGATAGACATCTTACTTCTATCCCCTTGAAATACATATTACTTTGAAATAACTACAAAGCAACATATGAGAATTTCAGACAATGCTATGTTTCCTTTGGAAGTACCACTTTGGGCAGCACTTATTGTTTGTGTACCCATTTGTACCCACAACATTTTGTTCCAGGAAGCAATGAACAGCATCAGTCAGTAGCTGAGCCTGTTCGACTCTACAAAGACAGCATGGCACTTCAGGAAGCTTCATTTCCCAGGAAGATGCACACAACAGCAGGTTTTCTTCTGGTGTCAGAAACTTGCCTGGTGTGAAACACACCATGAAAAACAAACATCCAAGCCTCACTACTTTTATGACCACCAGTACAGGAGAGAAGGACAAAGACTACAACCAATATTGCTTTGGTGCTTGTGCTTTAACTAATCTCTTCTTTCAGAAGTTGCTGGAAATTGTTGCATAAATCAAGATAGCCTCTGATGGCTCAAATTAGACTGAAGGTTGCAGATTCATGATACACTTCCTACATTTTAATCCAAATTTTTAGACTTGCTATAAAAAAATTAAGTTTGCAACTTGTTATCTCAAGTTGTAAAGTACCTTTTTATAAGTAATAAGTGCTGGCTGGACACCCATATAAAAGGATGCTTTGACAAATTGGAACATACTCAAAATAGAGGATGCTGAAAGTGTTAGAGGCAAATCTGTTGGTCAAATTCAACAAAGCTGCCTGAACTGAAACCAGTGGGGTTTGCCCATGCCTTCTGGGAGGTATGATGCAGAAGATCCAAAAACAGATACCTAAACGCTTAGAGTGCTCTAATAGGTTTGTCTAAATGAGCTAAATCTTCAGTTTTCTCCATTGTTTGGCTGTTTTCAACACCCAAAAAAACCCTGAAAAACCAAGGAGCATGAAAGTGGCTAACTGAAATAGCTGTATCAAGTGGAGTGTGTTAAATAGAAAGAAATAGAAAGGAGACCTCCTTTAGTTAAAAAAACCTGCTTTTCCCCTGTAACTTTATACATTTAATCTAAAATTTGCTTGTTTGGTGCTGTCACTAAAAATAATATTCATTTTTGCATGTGATTAGTGTGAGGTGAGAGAACATGCTGGGACGATACACATTTCTCTACCAACTAGAAATCCTGCAGGAGAAAGCAGAAATACCAAAATGCAAAAATACCACACTTTCATCAGCATTGCCCCCACACATCAGAAGGAGAAGTTGCAAAGGTGTTTTCCATATAGCTCAGATGCCATCTACTTCCAACATGTGTAAGTTATCCCAAGACGCCGTGCTGCACTTCAGCTGGTGAAAGCTGCAGCTTACACAGACTGTAGGTACCACACCCTGGACAGAGATCCAGGTGGAGGTTTATGGCCAAATGGGCAAGTACCGTTTTTGTCAGCAACCTTCTATGAACATAAAAATCATAAACATTTTCTTCTTGCATTCAGACCTCTTTAGCTATTCCAAAGACAATAGTTGATCTATCTTCCAGCTGTATTATGTCTGTGCAAGGCACCACTGTTCTCGTAAGTCCAAGTAAAAATCTAACTACTTTGAGGGACTTACCTATCCCCAGACTAGAGATAATTTCAAGGTCTTGAAAGCTACTGGCTTCTAATATTGCTTGTGGCAGCTTCAGGGTAAAGGGCAGCAAATCCCTGTAGAAAGAAACAGAATGAAAAAACAGCAAAAGGATAAACCCTGCAATTGTTAGGAATTCCAGATTTTGCTTGGTTTTAGTGATTGGATTGGCTCACAATTTCAGCCCTGTTCTGCAAAGTTGTGGCTGGTAAGGAATCATGGACATTGTGCCAGCCTGGGTTGCTCTGATTTCACAAAAGATCACCAGCTTCTGTGGTGATGCTTCATGCCATAGCACTGACTTAATCACTGTGTCTTGGCTCTGTCCTCTGAAAACTGCAGGAATGCCTTTCACCTCAGGGGAGGCCACAAGGGTTGAAATATCTTCCCATGAAAAGTGAGGTGTTGAAAATTGTAATTATTTTAATTAGAAAAGCCAATCTTTTTGGTGTGGAAAGGATTTGAAGTCCTTTTTCTTTCTGCTTACCCCTCTCTCACTACTCTGCTTTCTCTTTTAGTAATCTCTGTAAGTGTAAGACATGGGTACACGGCAAGGCACAGAGGGATTAGGGAAGGAAGACCCTGCCTGGGAAAGGGTAACCCCTGGGTGAAGGGACAGACAGTGAGGAAGTGCTGCATGACACTGAGAAAACACATATCCCTCCAACTCTCCACTCTCAGACTTCTGAGTACTTGGTTTCTGGAAAGATGCTGTATTTCTACTGAAAAAAAAATGGTTTCTCAGAGGATGTTAGCTGGGTGAGACACACCCTAAGTCTCAAGCAATTTAACAGAGCACTTGGTCTGCCAGTGAACTGTTCAGGTTTGCCTCTTGCCCAGTGACAATTTGCTAAACTTGTTCTTGCCTCAATTCCCATTCTAACAAGGACTAGAAAAGCCAGTTCCTAAAAGACAGCAAGGAATGGTGCAGGATCATTTTACACATAGCAAGTTCTGCGAAGTGTTCTACAAAGTACAAGGAATTATTATAGAAAAAACTGGCCTTATGAGTAGGAGGTCTCTGCTACACAAATGCACATCCCAAAAATGCACACAACTGCAGACCTATCTGTTGACAGATGAATGCAGGGGGCCTATTTCTGACCTTTTTAACAGATACATACCTTACTGATGTATTGTGTTCTCCATAGGTTCTCTGTGCACTGATGAGTTGTCACACTGACATAAACTGATGTGGTCCCTGGCTTATTATTTTTTCATGGCAGATATGAGGTTTAAAAGAGGAAGCGGGTCCATGTACCTTTTGCTTTCTTTGTTATTTTGTACGCACGAATAGTTCCCTTACTTTTCTTTTTTTTTTTTTTTTTTTTTAAATATTTTTTAATATCAGGAAATATTAGGATATTGCCCTAATAGAAAAAAATCTGTTTTTATTAATGGGGCAGCAGCTTGCAGACCAGCCACCAAGTCATCTGTTACCTACAGGTAGGTAATATATCCAGGACAATTGTTTTTTTGAGAAGAGCCTGTCAGCTCTGAAAAGCTGTTTCCAGCTATTCATAGACAATTTACTACATCCCTGAGAACAGGCCTCTACATTCACCATCACGGAGAGCTCCTACGAGCTGCCAGCATATGGTAGGTCAGTGCCTTTTTATTACCTGCTTCTCTCAGAAAATTATTCCCTTTTTATCTTGTCTTTTGACAGTAGCCTGGAATATCACATGAACCATCTGAATGCGTATTTGACACTCAGAAATAACATCTATAACAGGAGCTAATAGAAGAACTTTTCTTTCTTTCTGAGACTCTTTCTCAAGCCATGATCCTTTTTGCAGGAAAGCAGAAGTGAGCATATTTTCTCTGTCACCAGCTTTTGACTAGAAATGCCCAATTCTAGTTTGCATTTGGGCTGTTCTTTGCTTTGGTGAGAAAGAAGTCTTTATATGGGTCCAGGGGTTCATTTATGTCCATTCTATAGGGTCTACACACATCTAGATGGCTAAATGTCTATTAAGTGATGAGGATGAGGTGGAACATGGTTTCTTGCATGCAGATAGGAGTTGTGGCCCAGCATTGTTGAGCTCAGCTGGCTGCAGAAGCAGCCCTCAGAATAGCGGGACTATGACTGGCTGGGTAAGCTGTAGCACGCTGTGTCCTGCCCCAGGCAGACTGTTCCTACTGCGTGACCTAACCAAGTGACTAACCTGACTGCCTTGTAAACACATCCTGAATCTGCTTTCTCCTCTTCAAAGGAAGTAACTACTTTAAGAGTCACGTAAGTTTATATAGAGGAAGTCAAAAGTCTACAACCAACTCCCAACGAGGCCTGCTGCAGTAGGGATGGGGTAAGTAGGTGGTGGAGGTATCACTGCAGTGTGCTAGGCACAAAGACAGATTAGAGGAGGCTGCAGATGTATGCATTTAGTTACACAGAGGGGCTCATCAGCTGCTGATCAAACTTTGCACTAGTGAAAATGACATTACAGGTCTTTCCCATCTCTGTACTCGTTATGTTTGGTATTTCTGTGCTGAGCAAACAAACACTTTGTTTTCATTTTAGATTTTAGCTAAAGAACATACATTGTTTCAGGACTACTTTCCTTGACAGAGTCCCCATAGGTGACTAAGTGCTTTGAGTCTCCCACAGGCAACAGTCCATTAGCAGGTTTGCTAAGTTGCTACCAGGCGTGTGTGTGTGTGTGTGTGCGCGCTTAAAGCTGCTTTAAATAAATAGTTAACTTGGGACCCTTCTTCCTCCTTGCCCTCCTAGCCTTGGTTCTGTGCCTCTGTACTTTGTGGAAGCAGTCCTATGGACAAAGCTTCCAGCTGCAGGGACAGCTGTGCTTGTGGTGTGCCTGGCTAGAAACTAGGTGATCTGGCCCCATTGTAGATACAAGCATCTGAAATACCTTGTGGTCTGGCAGGTTGGAGGGTAGCAGAGGAAACAGAGGGGTCTGTGCTGTGGCTGGGGACTGGGGAAGGGCAGACCAGAGGGGAGAGCAAAATGACTATGCCATGGAAGCAATGAATCCAACTCACCTGCTGACACAGTAGAAGGCAACCAATTTGAAAACATCCTCAAATACAAGGACAGATCCTTCCAGATACAGGACTGGTGAAAAACAGAAAAGACAGTCAGCAGCTGTTTTCTTTGAGCTATATGATAAAAAAAAAGCAGGTAGGTTTGGCTGGCACATCTTGCGTTCTGTGACTGTCCAGTAATTGCATGGACTAATAATAAGAAGATTAAAGAACTGGCTTCAGGCTGCCAAATGCAACAAGATTCTTCAAGGAGACACTAGAGAAGAAATATCTCAGCCTGGCTTTCGGAAAAGTTAGCTCAAGATATCCAAGTGTTGTGACACTAACAGAAACAATGGGAAGAAAAAAACCTCCCAGGTCACTTCCAAAGGGATCGTTACAAGCCCATCTGTCTCTAAGGATGTGCATATCCGCAATACATATGGGGCTGACCTTGTGACTCTTCATGCTGGAATATGGTTTGGTCTGGATGGACAAAGTGCTTTGAAGAAAAAAAAAATAGAAATTACTGTTTCATTACTATGTGTGTGGGCCCTGACCTGGGTCACACAGGCAGTGTGAGCACAGCCTATTTGTATCTCTTCTGTCTTCTCCCTCCCATGGTGTTATTCAGTGACTGCACTCTCCTTTAAGTGGCAGAATACAATCCACCATATTGCAGAGTTATTCAAGATGACCTCCTTTATAACGACATGCATTTGGGCATTGTGTAGCCCAAATCTCACACGGTATTATAGAGCTTTTGGCTTTTAAACTAGAAAAAAATTCACTGGCCAATGGAGAAAGTTTCACCAACCAATAACCCAAGGCAGAGAGAAAGACCTGGATCTGCAGGAGAGATGTGTCCATCTTTGTTTCAGCTTTATAGTCTCATAAACTGTCTATGCCTGTTTGTGCACAACACACCACCACAACAGGCCTTGACAAGGGTAAGGAAATGTGCAGTGGATTCTCAGAAATGCCCACTTACTGGTGGTAAAGACCCACCCTCAGAGCTGCACTCCAGAGCTGCCACAGGAGCATGCCAGGAGTCCTCAGGAAGCAGCACCAGCTCCCACTCCCACAGCACTGCCTGCAGAGGTTGTGCATCTCCCTTCACACTGCTCTAGGCCACAGGTCAGAGCTGTGGGCACAAAGCTCAGCCATTGTGATTCAGCTTCCTCAGTCAGCCGTGATTCACAGCCCTGTGAGCAGTCCCCAGCCCCTTGCCATGCCTGCCTGGTGGCTGGTCTCCTGCAAAGCAGGGTCTCCAGCAGCTGAGGGAAGGAAACACCCGCCTGGCTCTCCTTTCCCTCACCTCTGTGCCTTGGCTCTTGTTCTCCAGCCAGGAGATAATCCCACTGCAAGGAAATGCTCAAGACTGTCTCTTGTTCAGGTTCATATCTCATTCCCCAAACAAGGCATTTCCTCCTTTTACTTCTCCCTTTGTTCTAGCCCAGGCCCAGCAGGTTGCTATTTTGGGCTGAATACACCAATGTAGGCATTTTTTAAAGAGACAAAGACCATGAAATTCTCAACAGTCATTCCTAGCATCAATTTATCTTGGATCAGCACGAACAGTTTAACCTCAGTGTATGCACCCATACCAGACTGCAATGTGGAATTTAAAACACACTTCAAGCAAAACAATCCCTTTCCCTCACTTTTCTCTCACAACTGGAAAAATCGTGTTTGGCGAGTTTTTTCTTTTTCCATAGTAAGAATCATGTTTCAGTCAGGGATTTTCATTAAACATCTACCACGAACAATTTCTGTAGTTTGAAACCCATCTGCTTTGCAGTCCTGACACAGGAAACAAAAATAAAGACAAAACCCAGTCCTGTTCTGGAGAATGAACCAAAACCCAAGAGTCTGAATTCACTTGAATCTCCAGCAATTAAATAAAGCCCTTTGTACAGATGATGGTTTTAAGGGAGGTTTTTTTCTGTTAAGAACCACAGGTTCACTTTGGCGTTCTGAGTTGCAGGTATCCATAAGAGAGCAAGCTGCACCTGTACATGTTCAAATATATGAGCAAATTGCTTAGATTGGGACTATTGATTGTTTCTGTGCCAGGAAGCTCTGCCATTTGGGAGCTTGAATGTTAGACAAAAAAATATTCGTCCGAGTCCCTCTGTGTCAGGAGTTTCCACATGTAAGTTTCTTGCCACTGCATAGCTACTTCTCCTCACATATATAGTTAAATTGCATAAAACACCACAAACCACCAGGAATTATATCGCTAAAGAAGACTAGGTATAAAAAGCTGCTGAAGCTTAAGGACAGACGTTTTCAGCAGGTGGTATATATAAATAGGACTGTCCCTGCTCTGGGAGGTCACAGAAGGTAACAAAACTGAGTATATTTCTCAGCAGGCTGGAATTCATCATACAGAGACCCACAGCCCTCCTGGGACATTATTGGGCAGCCTGCAAACAAGTAAGAACAGATGGAAGAATAGCAAGAATAGTGCTTTAGATGGGTCATTACTCGAGGTACTAACACCATCAGGACCAATACTCAGCCCAAAACTTATTCTGAACAGTGCCCATGTCAAGCATGGCTGCCATGGCTACTTGGAACTTTACCAGCACAGCACCCGTGGGGGAAGCCTTGCAGATTCCTGTGGGGAACATCTTCCTTGGGAGAAAATTTAACACTTTTCTCTTAACCTGTTTTTGTCTAGACACCTGCTGACACCAGCAGACATCACTGATAAGTAGTGCTTTTCTTTTGGAAGGCAGATGATGCATTCGATACAGGAGCATCTCTTGTGGGAATGGTTGTCATTCACCTGTGGAGACCATTATGTGCATTCTGCTGCATGTTTTTAATTTGTGGAAAGACACAGAAAACAGCAATTTTGTACAGCTGAAAGGGCTCTGCTGACTGTTGGGGACAATATTTCTCTCCGCCAGAGCCACTGCTGCCTTCAAGGCACCCTGCTTTGAGAAGACAATCGGGAAAAGGTGATTTTCTCTGGCTGTGGGTGTGTTGTGGGTAGCTGGGGACATTTCATTGACATGAGAACTGTTGCTTAGGGAGGGATCGTGATGCTGCCGTTTATAGGAACTCATGACTTTTGCAGAATCTACAAGCAGACATCTGCCAGACTGCTGTAATCCTATGAAAACTGCAGAGACAAAATTCACCTTTCTTGGGCTTGTAAAACTAGATCCAGGGCACCTGAAGAGCAGGGAAATATCTATATCTCACCATAACAGTGCCAGAATGTCAAGAATATGATCAAAAGCGAGAGCAAAAATAGGCTGGGTTCTGTGAGCCAGACATATTGCCACAGCGTATTGAGTTTTACCTGATATATAGAAGCCCATTGAAAAATGTCACCTTCAGGAAATAAAAGGGGACATGTGTAGATCAGTGGGCAATTTTGAGTAGTCTGAAACAAAGAGATAAGAATTAATTGAATTTTTCTTACAGGTGACAGAAGCATTAGCAACATGAATTAGTGGTTCATTGGTGACTATACTCTGTTTTCGTGTCCTTTGGCAACTCAGTAAGTGAACAGAACATGGCCAGGTTATGAACTACTATATATATTTATGATTGTCTCATCTTCCCCTTCCAAACACCAGCGTGCTCTGAAGAGTATAATCTTTAGGCACTCACTGGAATCTGTATTCATGTTTCCTTTACTCTTTGGATCTCCCCATCATTTGTCCATCCAGATGCAGATGTCTTTGAGTCACACTGAGCATTCTGCCTTCCTTTCCTCTTTGATTTTTCCCCACAGAATTGTGTTTGCTAGTTCCATTGTTCTGATCACATGGACAAACCAAACCAATTTCCATCTTATTGCTTACACAGGCTCATGGGACTCAATTACTTCAGCTTCTTCTTCTCTAGTGGCACTGTTAGTCCTATCCACTTGGTTTTTCATTTGTTTTTGATATCTGTGTAATCCTTCAGAGACATCTGAATTCAAAGACATGAATTCCTTATTCTGCAGCAGTTATGTCGACAGAGGACTACTGAGAACACAACCATCCCCAGAAGCCCTGCTTGGATGTGCTTAGGTGTTCTCATTATTTCAGGTTCTGGGAAACTGTAACATTTTATCATTATGGGTGTGATTCCAGTATTCTATTTCTATTTTCAGATTATAAATCCATAATCTCCTAACAAGAGGTGTTTGTCTCCTTTGATACAAGTCTCTGGTTTGATACCACAGTTGCCATGACCTTTGCAGTAAGCAGCACGGGCCAGCTTTCCTGCTGTTCTGCTGCCTGCAGTGAGTAAACCTTGTTATGAAGATGGGATCCCTCCAAGGCAGGGGCTACCAAAATTCCTGCTCCCAGACACTGAAATTTCAACCTGTTGCAGGTTAGCAGTTTGCTGCCCCTGGGGAATGAGCCCTGGGTATTTTAATGGAGTGCTACAGCGACTGCTGTAGCCCCAGCGCTGAGGCTATTGTGTCTGTCAGGATACACTGTGCTTGTCCTACCTGCTGTGCTTTGCAGGAATGTGTGAGAGTGTGATGTAATTCCTTCTGGTTATTGTTTCAGTTCCCCAGTTCTGGCCCTTACTCATGCACTTGGCTCGTGGTGGTATTAAGAGAAAGAGCTTCAGCTGGATGTTGCTAAAGAAGGGAAATTTAGACTTCATTGGTAGAAGTCCTCAGCGTGTTTGTGGTACCTTTCTGCAACATCTCTGTTTAATGTTCCTAGTTATCTGTCTCTAGCATTTTTTCTTGTGTTATTTCTTGATGACCTTGTGGACAGTACTGTATGGCCTTCTAGTGCTGTGTTCTTGTAAGACACTGCCATTGTTTATCTGTTTTATCTTCTCAAGGCCTTTGTATTTATTCTGTAATCTGATGCCTCTGCTTCTTCCACATGATGCCTAAACTGCAGTTTCGGTTTTGGTTGCACAATTCTAGACTGTCCTGGTCATCCTATGCCTGTTTTCTCTTTCTTGTCTTTCCTAGTGATTATTTTCTTAACTGCCAGTTGTTTCTGTTTTTTTCTCTCATCAAGGAAGGGCTGAAACTTCCCTGGTTTGAACTTCTGCCTGAGTCTCCTGTTGTGCATCCAGCTCAAGCTTTCTCAAAGGATTTCAATTTTATGGCTTTCTACAGAGTTTAGTCTTTCTGGCCATGATGAAGAAATCACTGCTTATGGCAGTTCCTGGGAAATTGAAACGAATGAATTACGAAAGTGATAAAGTGTTAATGGGCTTGGTTCTAGAGTATAAGAGAAATCTATTTTTAAACTTTGTTCTTCGCTAAATATAGTTACGTTGTGCTGGACAAAGTGTTGTTAAAGAAGATGCAAATCACACAGGCTTTTGTACTCTTCTCAGGCTGGGACTGAGTAGAAGGGACACTCGGTAGAGATGACAGTTCCCTTCTACCCTGTGTGCATATTCTGCTGCTAAGATAAAGAACTGTCCTCACACCTAACAGCCACAGGGGTCTTGACCACTCTGCTGTACTTTGGCTCATCCACATTCACCCAAGCAGATGGGCAGCACCTTGGTGTCCACTGAGATTTTATGCCTTTAATTCAGCACAAAATCCCAGTGCTGCCTGGTCTCCTTGTCTTTGCTGCAGGATGCTTGAGCAGGAATGTGTTACAGGCATTTTGCTGCTCTGTTTCCTCCTCGTTGCCATCAGTGTTTCAGCAGGGGATGAGAGGGTTCATCTCACAGGTACTTCAAGCACAGCCAACTCAGCTAAAAGTGTCACAGCTCCTCAGTGCTTTCCTTAAAGGTGTCCATGTGGATAGCACTGTCAGCTATTTCAGGGATTAAGAGCAGAGCACATGCTGGAGAGCGGCTCTTCAGTTTCAAAGCCCTTGCCTTACTTGTTAGATCTTCAACCCCTTTCCATATTCCCTTTCCAGGTATGGAATAAACACCATAAAGTCTGTGGAAATTCCAGTGTTTCTTCAGCCAGAGGCTAGGGAGATCTAAGCTTTCTTCTGAGGGGAATTCCCAGGACCAGATGTCAATATGAGATACAGCTGGAGTTTTAGATGTAGCCACACAGGGTCTGTTTTTGCAGGAAAAAGGTAGGAAACATGGCCTTTCTGAAATACTGAGGACTGAGAGGGCTCCCAGGGACACCCAGGGGAGTAGGACAGCACATTCAATCAATGTGGACCCTGCAGTAAGCAGCGGAGCAACAGCTGGGATCATTGCAGGTGAAGTCACATTTTTGCAGGTCATTCAGCAGGCACTCGTACATTACAAGGGTAGTACAAGATTTATGCTGCCCAGCTGCCCCTTCAAACTGTCAGGGCTGAGGCCCATGGCTGACAAGACAAACTGGATATAGATACTTGTACGTTACTCTCAAAAGGCAAATTTCTTTTGTAAAACTTTGTGAAGCAAACGAAGCGTTCACATATATAAAGGGTCTCCCCTGTGCCTCATGTAACAGGAAACAGTGCTATGATTTGAAATTCTGGGGATTTAGTTCTTAGCAACAATCTCCAGGTCATGTGGATAATCTTGAGAATCAATCCTTATGTGAAAAATGTATTCTATCATACAGATGTATTTTATTAAAAGACATTTTTCTCCATTTACTTTGGAGAAAAGTTTATTTCCCTGGCTCTGAGATACATTGTGAAGTACCATAGTGCTGAGGTTAATCATACAGAAAAAGGAAGTTTGCCGAGTGTTTTAAGAGCAGCCATCCAGTATTCAGAATCACATTCTGAAGGAGAGACTTCCAGGAAGAGAGGCCTTTACAAACAAGACAGTTTCCAAGGGTGAGTGATGAAAGGGAATAACCCACTCTGAAATGGCAGAGGTCAATAGGGTGGACCAAAAAAGGAAAAAAAATTACACTTCTGCTTCCTAGAGCTGCAAACCCACCTAGCTGAGAACCCAGTGAAAGAAGCTCTTCTGTTTCCTGCTTCTGACTGGGATAGATTGCACTGTCCCTGACTTCGAGGGTCCTACTCCCAGGTCAGAGTGTGAGGTCCTTAATGCCCTTGTTTCACTTGAAACAGTATCTTATTTACCTTATTTACAAATCTAAACCATTGTTTATTAAGCTCTATAAGATCTTTAGATAGCAAACACTGTCCAAGGACAAAAATTATCATTTGTTTCAGTTTAGCCACTGAGACAAGGGCACTTGTATTATGGGTACTGATTTAGAGTAGCTGTTTTAAAGCCAGTACGCTTTTTGGGTTGTGTTCAAGGTACTAAGCAGAGCAGGATAAGACAATATTATGCTAGAACAGCATGCATAGTCTCTAGCTCTGATTACACACAGATTTTGCATTATGCCTCTTGGGAGTGAAAAATAAGACAAAAAAAAAAAGCCAAAGTAAGGATTAACAAAGCTAACAAGACCCCGAGGGCTTCTTTCCAACAGGCTTTCCCTGCAATCCCATCGGTTTAAAGCTTAGAGTAAAAATGAAAGTGTGTGTATGGAGAGAGGGGAGGTAACTGTTCAGGATGAAAGCTTTAAAAAAAAAAAGAGAATAAAGCTACCCGCTATAAGTAACCAGAATGTTTCCAAAACAACTTGTAAACCACAGAGAAACCTGGCACTGTTACATCTTGAAAAAGCAGCTGCACAAGTGTTTTATGTTTTAAAACAAGCAGTGTGTCAAAGTGATGTGGAACTCAGCTCAAATGAGGACTTGGTGAGACTTTCTGCTTTCCTTGTGCATGTCTGCATTTAGGAGAGAAATGATGGACTTGCACAACAGGTTATAAAATGTGTCCTCATACCATGTTTTACAATATCCCCCAGGCCCATGGTCATTGTTCTTGCCAAACAAAAATTCTGGGCTCCTAGTTCAGAGTAGTCTCCTGAAGGAGAAGTCCTTGACTCTAACCCAATTTTCGGGGTTAATAGAGATGTGGATAATGGAGAACTCATCCTTGGCAGACAGACTGATCTTGGGAAGATGTCTAGGTTAGACATCCTTAGGGGACTAGAAATCATTCAGTGTCTTATCTCGAATCAAACCACAGACAGCAGACTAGACAAAGATAATGTCTCCTGTGTCCTTATTACAGCCCACACAAAGGTGGCCTTTGCTCTGGTACTGCCTGTGGAGGCAGATGAGATCCAGCAGAAAGCGGCAGCAAAACAGGACTCCCCAGAGCTGAAGGTCAGGGCTGGGGCAGAGCTGCCCAGCTATCCCATGCCATGGAGCTGACTTGCTCAGGGGGAGGTTTCTCATGCCAAGAAGCTGCGTAGGTGATGGTAGACTTTTCTTGCTAATGAGAAACATACATAAACAGGGGAAATTAGCCCATGCAGAGCCCCGGGTGATGCAGGCAGATTGTTATCTGTGTCTGAGAGAGCCCAATCTGAAGATAACTAGGGTAGCTCTGCATCTTATAGGCAGCAACAGGAACCGCATTAAGAGACAACATTCGTCAGTCTACTCTCCTTAATGGCAAGGTGTCTGCCGTGCTGAACAGAGTCCTTTACTCCGAGCAAAATAGGGGACAAGTTGTGTGCCCAGAGGCCTCCTTAAATTAAACTCCTTAAAATGTGAACCTGAAGGTTAACTACATATTCAGCTTTTCCAGTCTCCCCTGCTAAAAATACACAAACTTTTAGTCACCAATTTGCTAATCCTTGAAAAAAAGTAGTCTTGGACAAGTTTTTCTGCTGAAATGTATGATTTGCTTAACTGAGATGGAATCAGACAGTTTTGGGGAAAGAAGGGAAGAGGGATCTTCTGTCCCAGGGGTGTTGATAACTTGTTATTTTTTCCAGCACATTTCTTTTTTCAGGCTTGTCAGGCACAGAGCTGACAACAGTTTCTTACTTTGCCTCAATCACACGCTCCATCATGCAACAATAAAGGAAAACATTCCTCTTAAGTAAATTGGAAAAACTGACTCTCCACACAGGACAGCAGCAGAGCTGCCTGTCAGGCTATACAAAAAGCATACAAAAGAAGTCTGAATAGCTGTATTGATACCTCAGTGCTGAACACTGTCAAGAGCTCGGCAAGTAAAAGGTCTCTCTGCAGCCCAGTTAATGCAGTGCTGGCCAGGATCTGGGCTTGTTCAAGGCTGGTGACACACAGCTGGCTGAGCCCCTTCAGCAACCTGTGCTTCAGCCCTCAGCCCACAAAATTGGTGCCTTCCTTTGGAAAAGTCAGCTGAATTCAGTTTGGCAGGGAAGAGAAAGGGCAGCTCCTGGTCCTGCTGCCAGCAATGCTCTGCCTCAGGAAGGTTGGCTGCTATGAGGCAATTGGGCCACAGTTTTGCACCAACTTCCCACCCATCCCAAGAGTGCTTTTGACCTGCCTGCAGCCTCCTCTCCTGGCACCATAAAGCAGTTCTGATGGGCTCCTGCCTCTGTGGTCAGCCTAGAGCACATTGGAGTCTTACAGTTATTCAGCACTACAGGATGTGACCCCTGTTTGTCACCTGCTGCCCCTTTCCAACTGTTCTCAGACCTCTCTCTCCAGTCTGCCACCAACCCTTCCCAAAGTCACCTGTAGCCCCTCAGCCCTTTATCACTTTTTTCTCCTCTCCAGACTTTATTTCACATAACCCTGCATATGGTAACACCTCTAAGGAAGCATTGCCCCACCAAACCCTCCTGCTTTCACACCCCTACACCCACATTGCCCACTCCTTCCCAGACATAACCTGCATGGGGCAGAGAAAGACAGGGACCAGAGGGGCTGGAGGGCATGGACACGTGCTACTGACAGATGAGGAATGGCAAGAGCCCTTCTTGTGGCAGCAGTGCCAGTATGAAACCTGATTCTTTCCTCTCCTTGGGACAGTACACACACCCTTTTTCACCTGCTTTACTTGTACTCATGAGGCTTCAGTACCTTAACTACTTAGCTGCTGGGACAACTGATGTTTTTGCCTCATATACATAAATATATATTCAGTAAAGTCGTATTCTGTAGTGAACTTGAAGATGCCTAATGACCTTCCTGACTGGTAGACAAGTCTCCAGGGCAGTTCATGAGGTGGCTGCCAGTTCAGTCCCCTCTTTGCTTTATCGCTGAATGGCAGGATCAGTTATCAAAAAACCCACACACAACCCAAAAACCAAAAAAAATCACCACCTTGATCTTTTCACTCTGTAATGTCAGGTTCAGCCTCTCATCTATTCAGAGGAAATCAAAGCTATAAATAGTCCTACCCTGCTTTCATGCCTTAGTTTACAGAATTAAGAATTCTTCTTTCCGGTGTTGAACTCTGCAGAGCTTCCACTGAAGGAGGCCGACCGTTTTGTTTAAAGTGACCATTTAAAAAAGAACAGTGGTACCACCATTACAGTGATAGCAGAAGTAACCAAATACACTTTTTGATGGGCCCTTCTGCCTGCAGTCTGATGAGCCAGAGATTGTTTTGAGGGGTTCGACTTGGGAAGGATGGAATGTGCATTTACTCCTTGGATTGTCCCATGCCAACTGAAAATTCCCTTTAACATCTGTGCAACAACAGTCCAGTAGCATTGCGGTGTTATCAATGGCAGGTGATGAAGTCTATTTCAGCCTGCAGCAAGCTCAGCTCTCCAATATGCCCAGGGGCATATGATTACCTTTTTGGGGTATTACTGGGCCTTTTCAAGTATGTTCAAGTACCTGATAAGAGTCAACTGCAAATCTGCACTGATTAAATAAACTGAGCACATTCTATCTTTCCCTATACACAAAGGGAGAAAAAACCGAAGACAGGAATATTATGGGTTTTGGGGACATCACAGGTGAGACACTCATACAGAAAATATTTGTTTTATTTAATTTTTCACCACTATCCCTCTGTGAATCTTACCAGTATTTCTCCAAGAACCTGGCCCTTGGAAGTGCTTTTGCTGCTCTACTGAGATATTCTTTCTGAGAACTGCTGTCTGCCCTGAGCTTGCCCAGAGCCTGACTCATTGTCACTTACGGGATCCCTCAGGCTGGCAGGGACAGCAGGAGGTCTCTAGCACAAAACCCTGCTAAAACCAGGGTCATCCATGAGGTCAAACCAAGTCACTCAAGGCTTCATTCAGCCCAGTCTTTAAAACCTCCTGTGAGAATCTGCAAGTGCTACCCAAATAAATATCGTCATCTTAGCTATCAGGGTCAGGTGTAGCAGCACATCCCCAGTTTATTCACTTTAGCTATGAAGTGAAGGATCCCATCTTTCTGACCTACAGACTTCTACCTCTTCCATCTTCATTCTAATTCAGAAGGGATCAGAAATAAATGCAATTAAAATTAATTTCTTAAATGGCAGATTGTCTTCTTATAGGTTATTTTCCTATATCTTCTGCTTTCTGAGTATTTCCAAAATTTTAAGGTTTTTCTCTGCATTTGTGATGGTTATTCTTCTTACTGGAAAAAAATATTCTGTCTATCATCACTCTACTTCCTGATTCCAGGAGGCAGAGTGTTAGCAAAAAGACTTGCAAAACTGAGGAAGCTATTGCAAGAGCTGTCAACACTTCCACAGAAATATTCATATCACAAAGTTCATTTGCACAACTGGCCACTCTCATTAAAGGAGCTAAATTGTGAGTAGTCTGCAGTAACTGAGCTATCCTCCTATTTTTCCCATGACCTCATTTGTGCAGAACTTCAATGTAGTTCACATGGGAAAATACCACCTGACCGTAGTGTGACATGTTAGCAGCAAGTGCTTTAGTCTCTGAGATCATTAATCCAGCCTCAGCATTATGCATTAAAATAAACATTAACAAAATTAAACAGGGAACTCTGCCATAAATGACCATATTTGGCCATGTTGGCCGGGGTGCCAGCAGAGTGCAATAAGCAAGTCCACTGTCAGCATCTGAAGGTGCTTGAGCCAACAGAGAGCATCTACTGTGTTGTTCCTGCTCAATCTGCCTCCTCTTCCCTGCCCTGTGGGTGAGTGTCCTCACACAGCCCTGGGATGCACTGACCCATGCAGGCACACAGACAGGAATTTGTCTCCTTCATATCTGAGCTCTGCCATCATGCCAGGCATGCCCACTGCCCTCACCTCAGGCTGGCTGGGATGCAAAGACCAGGGCTTTCAGCAGCTTTGTTCAGAGCTAAGCCTGCAAAGATGAACAAAGTCCATCCCCCTGTTGCTCTGATGCCCCTCTGTAAACATGCTGCTGCCTGATTACAGTTGTTTAATTTCCATCTGTTACTGTTACAGGACAGTCAGAATGACAGCACATGTCCTTTTTATCTGTGCAAATGGCATTAGTCTATGATAAAAAACTGGGTTTTTTTTCCCATATGTGCCTGGGAAGGAGGAACGGCAGTGTTGAAGTGATTGAAGTGACTTTGTAATGATTGGCAAAGTTGACTTTGAGAGTTAAGCTTGCTTTCACATCTTTAGACTGCACTTATTTGGGATCATTAAGGCAAGGAAGTATATTGTAAAATCTTAGCCCTTAAGTAATCTTTTCCTGTTGATTTCACATTTCCTAACATCCAACATGGAATGGAACACCTTTGCTCATCTAAATTTCTGTTTGGCCTCCCCAGCAAGGCCTTCTTCCTGCTGCCTCTATGTCTGGTGTAACTCTTCTTTCCGTCCTGAGGGACAGAGTTTGCTGGCAGATGTTCACTGGTGGATGTACAAAGTGGTCAGATCCTCACAAACTTTCACAGCAAACAAGTAAAAGCAGTTAGAGAATTAACCAGGCAGGTTAAACTGCTGCTATGTGTTTTACTTGAGTTGTAATCCCTTCTTAAATCCCTACTGTCTCAAGCATTTCGTATCAAACTCCAGTCCGCACTTCCGAAGCTCAGTCTTACTTTAGGAAAGGTCAGATAAGGTGACCAGGGCATACATTGGATTTCTTTATCAACATCCTTTTTGCTGCCAGACTTGCAATTTTGCAGCAACACTCAGTGATTGCTCTTAAACTGCTTTGGAGTGCAGTAATTGCCTGCACTTTTTCTGTCAAGGTGTATTGTGGGTCCTTACCACAAGCTCATACCACACAGCCTGGAGTGCAGCCGCTGTCCATAAACCAGAAATTGAGTATGAGCTACCGTGTCCAATGGCACCGTGTCTCATCCTTCAAAGGAGGTATTAATCATGTTCTGGACATTTTTATATTACTTGGAGATAATTTATTTTGGTTTTCCTATTTGATTTTGCTAAGGTTATTTCAAGACCTCTGTTATACTCCAGCTTATTCAGAGTTGGTCTCCAGAAAAGCTGGGAGGGTCACAGCACAGAGAGCTTCAATTTAAAGCTAATAATTTTCGTCTAATAAATAAAAACCACACTACAGCCAAGACACACTACAAACCCCTGCTTCAGCTGTGCCCTCATCGATTTTGGAGAGCTCAACCCAGCCTTGGCCCCAAGTGCTGTAAAAGATGCTTCTGAACAGTTATGTCTGGTGGCAGATTGTCCTCCACAGGTACAGCTTAAATAAGGAACAAGGACAGCAGCTCCACAACACGGGCTCATATAGAGTGCCTTCAGAAAATACACCTCCAAGGGAGCAAGGCCACTTGCAGCAATGGGGGAGGGAGGAGCATAATTACAGGAGATGGGCAGCCATGGCAGGATCAGGCCAGCCTCAAACCCCTTAGGACATGAACCTGAAGAGTTCAGGACTGACTCAGCAAATCAATTTCATTGTTATTTCTATTTAAAAAAATTTAATAATATGAACAATTTGTTCTTTATTCTGTGAAATTGCAGATACTTCTGTTTAGTGCCATTTTGCTTACTTGGAATCACATCCTCTTTTTTTTGGTACAGAAGAGCTTGGAAAACAATTACTACACATCCCACACCAAAGCATACGTAAAAGATTCCTGGTAAGTATGTGATCAACTCATGTGTTTCATGAAATCAAATTATTTTCAGCTATTATTCACAAAATTTCCAAGAAAAAAAGAAAGTATTAACTCAGTTTATGGTGCTAGAGCATTCCTCTGTTAAAGGACACCCGTGGCAGGTGTCTTCATAACTCTTTGTGAAAGTCAAAGCTACTGTCCCTACCTGCACACGGTCTATCGTACTAGCTCTCAGTATATGCTACTTCAGAAATGCATATTTACTTTAAACATCTGATTCTTTCCTTTTTAATCCTGCTACAATGGAGCTGAGGTCAGCAGGATGACTTCTGAGAGTATATGCATGAAAAGGAGGGGGAATTAGGGGGAATTGCCACCAGTTTGCTGAGAAGAGCCAAGGGCAGGAGTGAGCTGAGGAAGGGGTGCTCAGTTTGTGAGGCTGGGGCTCCATCTCAGAATGAAGCAGAAGCAAGGGGCAGCTCTCAGAACAGAAAGTGCACAAAGCAGTGGAGAGTTTAGCAAAGATTGAGAGGTAGCTGCCAACAGTGCATCTCTAAATGGTAGAAATCTTGTAACAAGCTTTAGGTCTGGGAGATTCCCACTGCTTTGAGTAAGAAGTAAGCGATCATTCAGGCCGAGTGCAAAACCACTGAGATCCAAGGCTTTGACACTTGCCAGGTTTCTCAACTATCTGATGTACCATATGGTGCCTGGGATCTGCTGTTTGGTCTCTACTACAGCTACTGATGCCACCAGGATTTAGCATTCCTGTGTCTGGAGGAATTACAACCAAAAAGAAGGAACCAGAAGAAAATTTTTAAAATCCATTCTCGTGTTCTCTCTAACGGCTGCTTCACAGACGAGGTGAAAATTTCCCACCAAAAAAAGATAAGGAAAGAGGTTTCGTTTCTTGATTCTCTTACCTAGGGGGTTCTTTGGGGATTTCCACTTATAAAAACAAATCACAGTTAAGTCCAGTCTTCCCATCAGAAAACTATACTTCCCTAAATATTTCACCAAATATCAACAAAGTTGATATGAGGAAAAGAAACAGTAAAACAATGAACCAGTTTTATTTGGCAGTGTGATGCCAAGAAGATTCTGAGGGGTTTTTTTCGTACTTCACTGAATGGCCATTTCTATATGGAACACAGGGGCTGAGCAACAACCTCTGTACCATCATCATGATACCAGGGAAAGCCTCCTCAGATCCTGTCTGAAAGGCAGGAAGGAATGAGAATGGCTCTACAAACAGCCAAGGACAAGAAGCAGCTGGCAAGGTTATTTAAAATAGTAAGCTGGTTGCAACTTGAATTTTGCTGGGTTGCAACTTGAATTTTAACTGAAGGAAGGCTCTCCATAGAATCAGAGCTATATATGTCTAGGCAAACTCAGATTTCAGTTTACATCTGAATGCACCAACTGTGTGGAGTCTAACGAGTTGAACTGAGGTAACGAGAAGAACTTGTTCCCATTTCTTCGAGCCCTTTAGGAGGAGCCAGCTCTCAAAAAGGGACAAACAGCTCTCCGTGGGACAAGTCACAGAGATCATTGCTTAAGAGTCAACTCAGAAAGGAAAGAGGGATTTTCTGAAGTTAAAGAGCAGAAGTTTGGAAAAACCCTGCCAGTCCACAGTGGCCCTCAGGCTATGCAGCTGGGGTGTTTTACATATTTTCAGGAGTGTAGCACCAAACTTCCAACTTGCATTCCACAGCAAGAGAACATCTCTGGGAGTGCTCAGAAGTCTCCTACCCTGACACTTACAGAATACCAGGTATGAGTGAAGGGCACATCATTAATCTGAGACAATACAGACATACCAGGTTACATGTCAAGGAAGCTCAGGTTCTGAATTCTTTTAAATCATTTGGACAACTTTTAATTTTATTTCTGAAAAAAGTTTAGAAGGCAGTGGAGTAATGCAGTAAAAAAGCTGAAGAATTAATTAATTACCTAAGGTATTAGATTACTCTGTGACACAGAAGAGTTACCATCTCCCCTTGCACTAGATATGTCCTTTGGCTTTATTAACAAGAATTCATTCAATTTCTTTTGAACTTAAAAGCCAGGGTACTTACCCTAAATGAGAAAGGAAGCAAAAGAGTGACCATTCTGTACCCAGTGTGTTCTTGTCAAAACAGTGCAGGATGGAGAACTGAGAGACTTTCTACCAACTGACACTCAACACTGACAGAACTCAAGTTAAAAATAATGTGAATATCCACCATAGGAATGCATGAGCCTCATGGCTGCTGGGATTGCTGCACGTGATGGCAGCTCTCCTGCTTTATGAATGAGAGCTGAATTTTAATTACCCTCCTCCACTTATTTTGCAACTTGTATGCAAGTGGTGGAAACTGATTTTAAAAAAGAAAGCTTGTCTCCTAATATATCCTTTGCATTAAGTTAGTGATAAATTAGAAAAAGCAAGCAAGTCTGAAAGGCATGGCAGAAAAGTCTCTCTAGATAGGCTAGCTCAGTGATATTTTTGTACTACGTTTTACTTTGCCTGTCCTAAAAGAAATCAGATTTTATGGCACAGGACATAAGTCAAGAAGTAACATTTCTATAAATGACATTTTTTAGGATGACAGGATTTGATTTTTAAACTTTTATCCAAAAGAAAGTTTGAATCATCAAAAACCAATTCCCCACCATGAAAAAATCTAAGTCCTAGATCAAGTTCAAATAGCTAAAAAAAGAAAAGGTTTCCCTACCCCGCAGCTAACCCTTGCCCTTGTATTCTTAATTGAACACCTGAAGTTGTGGCAAAAGCTTTGCTGTTCCTGCCCTCACACAGGAGCACAGAACACTGAATATCTCTGCAGCTGGCTGCTCTCAGGAGCAGGCGGATGAGAGGGAAAGCTTCCTGGGGGATGCAGCAGCCAGGGAGGGAGCAATGCTGTGACAGCCTGTGGTCTGGCCTTGAGGTTAGAACAGCCTAAGAGATTCAGTTGTCCCTCTGGCTTTAAAGTCTGTTTACAATGCAGAGGTATGCAAAGAAACATAGGAGAAAGAAAAACTTAATTTGAGCAACTGTCAAAATTCATTTGAACAAGGGGAAAGAAATGTTGCAACGTTGATCTGCAGAAACACAAGTGTTTAAACAGAGAATAAAACAGTTTCTCTGGGGAACTGGCTTTGGGACAGAGCTCAGTGACAGAGGATTTAGATGTATTCAGATAAATAAATAGTGTGAAGTTATTTTTATGAACACTTTTGAGTGCGTGTTTCTATGACTATCCTAAAATTCAGGTTTTTACAAATATTCCTTTGAAAGTGGAAATCATGTGCCTTACACATCCACTTACACAGAGGGCTGCATTAGATGTGGCTGACTGTGAACCGGGTTAATTTTCACTTGCTCATGGCAGACTTGGCTATCCAACTGGGAACAGCACCGACACCACCAGCCACGAGACCCACCCGCTTCCCAGCTAGGCTTTGAAAACAAACAGCTTAGGAGTAACTTGTTGTTCAGTGTGACTGCACGAGGTGCATGGAAAGGAAACATAGCAGATGTCAGATGACTGGTGACCCCCAAATTCAGTGGCTTTAATAGAGACAGAGTCAGTGAGTTAACAAGGCTTAGCCTGCCAGTGCTTTCCACTTTCCTCAGGACTTCCACCTGGTGAAAGGCAGCTCCCCTCGCTCGATCAAAGCACTGGCCTCCTCATCTGGAGGTGCTTTATTTCCCTGTTGTGAGTCTGTAAATGATAACAGAAGGTGCAGAACCACAGGGGAGCTGAGGTAAAGCAGCTGCAGGAAATATTAACTGAACTACGCCATAAAAGCAAGATCTGCTGCCGGGCACAAGAGGAACCTGCTCAGTGCAAGTGAGATTACATAAATATGGGTGATCACAAGAGGATTCAGTACAATAACCAGAGCAAGACCAAAAAATATAAGGACCTTACTTGATTTTTCTTCTTTAATGTTGTACTCCAGCACACCAGGAGCCTCGTTCTGCACCGGTAGGCGGACTGCGAGGACCATGTTGTTCACATTACCCTCTTTCCTAACTAAGAATATCTGAAAAGGGAGAAAAGAATCAAGAGCTCAGCTACATTATGTGAGCTTCTCAACGTTATTTTAGGTCATTGGCAATGTAGATTTTTGTCAGTACAATCCACCTTTAAATAGCCTTATTTTAGCTTCGTTCCACTTAGTTAAGCTTTATAGAACAAAAATAATGAATAAAGGGATATTTCATCTGGGTGAAATTTAGACCTGCGAAGGAACTCGAGAAGTTTCTATGCATCACCGATGTCCCACTTAAGCCTAAAGCAAACTATTTCACTAACTGAAGAGTTTAAAACTGCACTTACTATTTGTTAAATGATGGTCCTCACATCAGTGCCCTAAATCACAGATGAGTCGCCCTAGAACGTCCAAGTGCAGTTCTAAAGCAAGGGAGTCACTTGTACGTTGAGTCGGTAAGGATTTGAGTGTCCATGAGTGGGACATAAGGCCAAAGGCTCTAGTGGCCACAGTGTCCATGGCAGAGCATTTTAATGAGACCAGAAGATCATTCAGGCTGGCAGGTATCCTGGGAGGACTCTTCTCCAATCCCCTAGGTGAAGCCATGAGGCCAGACCAAGTTTCTTAGGACTTCGTCTGTACAAGTCTGGAGAATGTCCAAAGCTGGAGACTGCACAGCCTCTCTTGGCAACCTGTCCCACCACTTATTGTCTTCACAGGGAGAAAATGCTTCCCTGTACCCAGCATGAACCCCTCTGGTTCCAATATACACTGTCACCTCTTGTCCTCCCACCCTGCAGTGCTGAGCACAGCCTGGCTTCGTCTTCTCTGTGACCTCCCTGTAGGTACCAGGGGTTGCTGTGTGGTCCCCCGAAGTTGTCTTCTGGCTGAACAAGCCCTGATCCCACAGCCTCTCCTCAGTGGGTCTGTGCCCAGCTTGCTGCCCACCATCCCTACAGGACCTTTCCCACAGAGCTGCTCAGCCAGGCAGTGCCAGCCCGGGTCGCTGACAGGGGTCTGCCTTCCCAGGGACAGAGCTTTGCTTTTGCCCTTGCTGAATTTGGGAACAAGCCCTGTCCCCAAAATCCTGTCTAAAATCTCTCAAGTGATCATTCAAGTGTGTTGAGGGATCCTGAAATCACAGAGTCACAGAATCAATTAGGTTTGAAAAGAGATCATCAAGTCCAACTGGTGATCGAACAGCACCATCTCAACCAGACCATGGCACTGAGTGCCACATCCAGTCCCTCCTTAAACATCTCCTGGGATGCTGACTCCACCACACAGAGCTGATGTACTTGAAAGGAGGTCTGGGGGTCATCTAGTCCAACCCCTTGCTCAAAGAAGGATAAACTGCAGCAAAAAAACTGGTCTGGCTCAATCCCATCAGGTATTCAAAAACATTGACAAGAGGCCCCTGAGTATTTAATTGGAACCAGTGGAGCTACTGGAGCCATTGTGTCCCACCAATGACACCAGTGGGAAAAAAAAATTTAAAAAAACCCCAAACCAACAAACAAACAAAACAAAACAAATCCAAAGAACAAACCAAAACAAACCCCCCAAAAACAAACAAACAAACAAAAACAACAACAAAAAAAAAAAGATACAAGAAATAAGAAAAAGAGAAGAAAAAGGAAAAATGCCTCATTCTTTGTATGTCGTGAGATCCTAAGTGTGTTTCTAATTAAAGCTCATTGTCAGGGGTATTTTGAGCTTGTATCTTGAAGGTGCAGATACAAAGACAAAATAATCTTCACCTTCATCTGTTCTTTGATAGTAAGCTTAGGCAGAAGCGAGTCAAGGTATTTTTAAAAACTGAATTAAAAATCAAGCTAATTTTGTAGCCTGGATATTAATATTAGAAAGATAACTGTGAGTTGATAAAATCATTCATCAACTGTAATGTATGGAACTCTATCAAAAAAACATTAATTTCTTGGACAGAGGAATTTTTAAAAAGCTTGTCTAGAAGCCAGGACTTTTCCCTGCATGAGTCCCAGTCATAAGGGCATCTCCAGTCACTTTGAAGCACGCATGCTGAACACACAGCTTTGGGACAGCTTCACAACCTCACACAGTGCTGTCATCTTGGCCTCTGAATTCAGGAGAAATGGAGCCCCAGGGGCTCAGGTCCACCATCAGGGCAGAGAAAATGCAAATAAATGCACTGGTGTATGCCCTGATTTCTAGCGCAGGGCAGCCACCACCTTTTGTCACAGGAAAGTGTCTGCAGGTAGGAGGCAGGCACTATCTGCAGGGAGAGGCTCTCCCTTGTCCAGGTCCTACCAGCCACATGGCAGGGCTGTCCCTCTAACCATGGCTGTCAGACAGCACCTTCTTACATTGCTTCATCTGAAATTTGGTCTAAGCAACCAGGGAAATGAAACCTGGAAATGAATCACTTCTTTCTTCCGGATCGGCACGCCTGGTTGCCATGGATCCAAAGGCTAAAATTGGACTATGGCTGTTCAGAGAAGTAGGAGGTGGGTTTTCTGAGCTGTACTTAACCCCACAGGTCAGGAGCAGCATTGAAATGAGCCTCTTCTATTTTCACCACAGGTGGGAATGGTGCTGCCTCAGTTTCAGGTGGGCTCAGAGAGGGCAGGAGATTCTGCCCTTGCTGTGGGACACCTCCGATGCACCACCTCTTCTCCTGCCTGCTTCTGACTGCAGCTGAGGACTGTGCCCAAGGACAGTGTGAGCAGGAGGAAGAGAGGCAAAATGTTTCCCCAGAGCCACTCAGAGGTGGGGAACTCCCTGCCTGCAGGGAGTGTGTAATGGCTGAGGAGGCTTGGGGCCATACATGGCTACATCACAGACAGCCACGCACATCTCCACTTACAGACAGAGCAGAAAAACAAAGGGAATTATTTGCTCAATCTATTTGAGAAGTCTGATTCAGGGTGAGGTGCACTGCACAGCCCAGGCTGCTCAGGTGAATCCCACTGGAGGGTGTCACTTGGCCGTGTCAGCATTTAGCCCTGGGATAGACTCAGCCAAAGGATGGATCCAAACATCCTCAGAGCAGGTGTGCCCTGACATCACCTGCCCTTCCCAAAGGATCCAGCCAGGGCATCTACAGCCTGCTCACCTCTCAGACCTCAGGAAAAGGGAGCTGCTCCCTTTGCCACAGAGCTGTTTTCCTTAAGCAAGCCCTGAGCTTTGCACAAGTATATAATTTTCTAGTACTCAGTTTATGCACACCAGATACCAATTGTTGCAATAAAAATGACTCCCAGCAGCTCCCGAATTTAAGGGCCTTTTCTTCACAGATTTTTTGCATTGGTCCAGATTAGGATAATCACCATACTTTTGGGTATGGCAGTGAATGGGAAGCCATCTCCATGAATCTACATGGTAAGCAAATAAAACCAGAGATAAGATTCCTTGTTTTCCCAAAGCCAATATATTTGTCTTGTGCTGTTGAGAGAGGTAAAGCAATGGAAACAGAGAACAGTCTGCTAAATACTTTTGCTTCCACAATAAAAAAAAAGCACTGCTCTCCTAACCAAGGACAGGAGATGTGGTTGTCTGAACTGAAACCACTTTGGACTTACCCCTGCTGTTTCTTTGCCAAGGATCGCCCCAGCCCTTTCCTGGCTCATGTTCAGCTGAAGCCAGACAGGACACGTCTTGATGAGTTTGTCAAGGATGCTGATCCCTGGAAGCCGGAGGCAATTTCTCAGAGCACCGGCCTGACAGAGATGTGTCTCTTTTCCCTCTTCACTGGTATCTCCAGCAGGGCTGAAACACAGCAAGGGAATCCCGGTAAGCAGAACTGCAAATGGAAAACTGGGGGGAGTAAGGACTGTAAGTGCAAACAGAGAGGCAGACACAGGGCACTTAGACATCAGGAATGCCCCTTGAGGGGCATCAAACCACAGGCATGTTCTGACAGCAGGCTGGCAGGGTGATCTGTGCTCAGCTCACCCACCAATACTGCTGGAGTACAGGTGCCCACAGACACAGGTAAGGGATGCACAGGGGCAGCCAGCACCACAGAGGGCCGAGCATGCCTGTCCCCTGGATGCCACCCTCCAGCTGAAGGGTCTGCTAGATGTTTCACGGCTCCAAAAGCAGCAGTGCAGCAGAGGAGTCCTTGCAGTCTAATGGCAGACTGCTGTTAAATACTGGCTTCCAGCTATGGTGCTGATTTGACAAAGTATTTATACATGTGCTTGGCACTGCAGGCGGTGGAAAAATACTTGTGCTGAAAAGTCTGGTCACAAGAGCTCTACTGGATAAGGCCATGGACTCATGGGGATATGGGCTTGTCATTCATTTGATTAATTGATTTTACATGTAAAGAAAATGTAAGAGAACATACACAAAAAGTGGTTTGCTGCACTAATTTTCTGCTTAGATGTCAGAACTGAGAATAGGAGGACTCTCACTTTTGATTTGGTCTTACTTCATATATTTTTCCTTTTCCTTTTATTTTTAAAGATACAGATCTTAAGGTATAACATTTCAAATAAGGTCAGTTTTAAACTACTAAAAGAGAGTCATTTCAAAGGCCTAACCTAACACAGCAAGTCTGTCTCAAAAGTCAGTTTGTGAAAAAATAGCCTTTCAAATCCCAAAAGCAACACAGAGATTTTATTTTTAGTAAATTTTTTTCTTTTGCAACCCTTCACAGACAGCTTTCTTAGAAAATACAGGTTCCTCTGCAATTTTGGTTGTAGATTAAGGGTATTAGTTCACAGAATTTTGATTTTAATCAATCCTTTTTTAAGATTATAGTCAAGACAGTAGGAATGAGAGAATTGTGCTTAAAAAAAAAGCAAATTGAAATAAATGAACCTCTCTCTTTACTTGTGATAAAAGCCCAGCTTGTCACACAGGTGAGGGAATTTCTTTCAGATGTAACAGCATGTGATTTTTATCAGTATCATCTGAACATATAGAGTAAAACAATGGAAGACAGCTTTTGGAACTTAACCTGATTAATCTCTTGGGTTTTTTTACAGAAGAAACAACCAAAAAAAAAGCGTTGTAACCATATGAAAGGAAAACATGTGTTGGATGGCAATATTCATACTCAGTAGTAGGAAAGAAGTAATGAGTTGAAGGGAAAGAAAGTTGAGTTGTAATGAAAGTTCCATAACAGCAAAAGTTACTCCCCTGATTAGTCACATAGACAAGAACCTGATCACATCTGAATGGTGTGTGAAACCTAAATCAAAAGGAGGTCAATGCTGATAATGCCCTGCTGTGGCATAGCTCCTGTGATGCTGAACTTTGTTAGCCATTAATTATGTAAGGTGGGGCCAGCAAAGCACTGGTGCTCAGGAATCCCATTGCCTGGAGGGAAATGAGGGTGATCAACAAAGTCAGGAAGGTAACACAAACCAGTTTGGACCTGGTGGGCATCAGGCACACGGTGACCCTGGCACAGGGCTCCCCACAGGGGGTGCAGGCATCCATCCCTCTGCTCCCTCCCAGGAGCACCCCCTCTGGACAGAGCCCTGCTCACAGCACCAACTGGGGTTTGGCAACAAGAACAGGCTACTGAAGAAAAATAACAGAACTGACCTTCCAACACATGTGGCTGCATGTAGGATCTAAATTTTGGAGAATGGATAGAAAATAGAAAATAATTCCAAACTTGGACATACAAGATGAAAAAGGAAGAGCCTGGAAATACTTGTCTTAATGGAAAATCTCATTATTTGAGAATGTGGAGTCTTTCAGTGTAGCAAATTTAGGGCAGTAGATAAGGCCTTTTTTTGGCAGAACAGGAGTCTAATATTTTGGAGGCCCTCAGGAATGAGGTATTCTCCTCTCAAAAGCCAGACCAGGCTGGAAGGAACTAAGCAGGCTCTTGTACCTGTACAGAGGGAGGAAAGCACAGCTGAATGAAAGGGGAGACTTTGGTAAAAGGAAAGGCAGGAAGAGTCATTAATGGGATCATATGGAATCAGGGGAATGTTTGGCGAGACGTTTCCTGTCAGTGAGTTATAAGGGATGATGGATAAATTCCCAAGAGAAGAGGAAAAGGATTGCATTGCCCAAATCTCTTAAAATGCCGTGTTTGGAGCAGTAGCACACACTTTGTTGAATCAGATCTGTGCTGGCTAAGAAATGGGAGTGAATGACCCCTCAGACCTTTTCCAGCTGTAATGCTGTGACCCATGACACACCAGTTGACGCAGTTATGGCACCGATGCTTGACTTCTGTCCTGGGCACAGCTGTCACACAGATTTGGATGGGGCTGTGGGAGGGCTTAATCCAGCAATTTAATCTGGCTCTGCAGTAGCTCTGTGGCTGCACAGAGAGGAGGGAGCCCAGGCAGCTCCTGGGTTCTTGCTGTGCTGCCAGTTGAAGGGATTTCCAGGGCCACCACAGTGAGCAGCTGGCCTTTCCTATTTTGCTCGCTCAGAATTCATGCGTCAGTGATTTCTAAACTCTCTGTTTTCAAAAATGACATAAAACTCTGTTCTTGTCCCACAGTCCTGAAAAACCCTTTGGCTGATGGGGCAGGTGCTCATTTTGCTAGGTGTGATGCAAAGCTGAAAAGCTGGCCCTAGAGCTGCTTGCTTTTCTTTTCTTTTCTTTTATTGAGTTCTTACGGCAAAACACCTTTAAATCTTGCAGTGGCTCTGCTAAATTGGATTCAGTTGGGAAGCAGGGAGCTGTGTGCTGCATACTGACTGGCAGCACAGGCTAATTAATTGCACAATGATTACATTCACACACCTGCCCCGGGCTGGCAGAAGGTATCAGGTTGCTTGTTGGAGGCAATAATAATGACAATCGTGGTTTGAATTATTGCACAGTGACTGTACACTGAAGTAATGACCACCATGACTCATTGCTTTAGAAACCAGTTGCCACACTTGCCAGTTGAATATTCCCAGAAGTCAGCAAAACAGCAAGGGGATATAATCCACTGAATCTCGTGCAGGTGAAGGCCTGAGCATACCTTTGCAAGGGGTTTCAAAAATATTGCCACAAACCTTCTGACACTAAGGGCTTCCTGGCTGGAATATATGTGTCTGGTCACTCTGAATTTCCCTGAGGCAGCTAAGACACACAGCAATTGTGTGAAACAGCAGCAGGGACTACCAGATTAATTCTTCACTCCTGCACATGTGCTCTGAGAAGAGACATAAGGAGTTTATAAAACTAAATATTAAATTGGAAATCAAATGCTCTGTAGTGCACTGATAAGTAATGACTGAGTGTCTTAGTATTGTTTAAATAGACCAGATGTAAGTTTTAGGAACTAGTCTCTTATTATTATATTTAACTGCTTTTACTTCTTCCTTTGAAAATGAGAAGACATTAAGAGAGAGCAACAGCAAGGGTTTGCTGTGCTGTCCTCAAGGAAAGAGATATAATTTATATTTATATTAATACTTATATTAATAGCAGAGCAGGAACCACAGGTCTTAAAATGTGTGACAGCTGGCTTGACACTGAGGAAGAAAGACAGACAGTCACAAACTCCATGTGCCAGGTGATAGAGCAACTTTCTGCACCAAAGCTACCTGGTACCTGAAGGGATACCACTTGGGACAAGCCAGCTTGTGAGTGAAGCTGACATGTGGAAATCCTTCAAGCACAGCAAAAGAGGTTACAAGGAGCACCTGAAGCAGGAGGAAAAGATAGAAGCTCCTGAAGTCCACACAGCAGTCCTGATGGAAGTTGATAGGCAGTGCTGTTAATTCCTGTAGTTAAAAGAGACAGTTGGGAGCATGGAGCTTCATGGAGAAGGGTGAGACAACGGTGCTGAGATTAAAAGACTGATAGAAGACTCACAGGTCTGGTTCACATCCTGTGTCACAGCCAGCCCAGTTGGACTTGGTTGCATGGCTCTGTGCCACTGGCAATAGAGGCAGATCTCTGTATCCCTTTTTTTCACAGTCACCTTCTTTCCTTACAGGAATAATTGGAGTTACATGAGCAGCAGCTAAAGTACAAGGTTTCACCCATTGCAAGAGACAGAGCTGCCTATGCTTTCTTTGGTTTGGTATCACTTCTGATTAGATAGTTGTTGAGGAACACATTTAGTGTAGGTAGCTTGGTGTCCAAGCTGCACAGACTCAGTAAAAATCTTTGTTCAGACACACGTGAATTCATGTGCTGTTACTTTCAGTTCATCGTGAGGGGAGTTATGCAGGGCCACAGCTAGAGGACATCAAGCTTCATTTTGCTTCCATCTTAGAAATGGCCATTTTTTGATGCCATCTACTTACTCTCATAAGCCAGACCATCTTTGATCACTTGATCAGTTCAGATCAAATTATTCTGAGATGGAGGAGAAGGACGCATTTACTCTCTGGAGCTGGCTTTGGTCACCTTGCTAGGCTCTTATTTCTTTCTTCCAACAGGTGGTGGAAGTGAGACCCTGAACCCAACCTAGCTGCAGGAAGAGCAGCAACTTCTTTGATATTCTGGAGTTGTTTCACCATAAAACAGAGTATTAGGAAGACAGGAAGGCAGCAAAGTGATGTATTGAAAAACCCATAGCACAGAAGCTAACTTTGTGCGCCAAACGTGAACCCTGACTTGCAGAAAATTCAGGTTTTAGTAAGTGCTTTTTCATAACAGAGCCAAGGGATCTGACAAAAGTCAAACCAACAAACAGAAATAAAATAACCAACAATGAAAAACCCAAAAGTAGAAAGAGAAGTTCTTGAGATCTTCAGGGATCACACCCAGCTAATTGTCACCCTCTAGTCAGAAATAAACAAGTTTCTTGTTGTCTGACAGGCAGAAGGAAAGGGAAAAGATGTAGGGTGTTAAGCAAGACATGAGAGCTTCCTGCATTGGTCTTGGATGAACAGAAAAATTGGATAATGGAAATGATGTAAGCAGTTTGGTGTGTCCCATGAGGCAGGCTTGCCTGTCCAGAGTCTTTCCTACCTTGCAGAATGCTTGTGTTACTGGTCCACCCTGGTGACAAGCTTATAGCTCAGGAAATTGTGCTTCTCAGCTTGTGGTCTGTGGAGAGCCTGTGGTTGGCAGAGCACTTCCTCCTGCTCACTGGTCCCCTTCTTCCTACTCTACTTAAATGTCCACCCTTCAACTCTTTGGTCTTTGGTCTACAGCGGATGTTCTGCATGTCCAGGAGTTTTGGCTCAGCCTGGGAAGGACCAAGCTTAACAGCCAAGGCAGCAGCTGTTCCAGCTGGCAAAAGGTAAGACAAATCAAGGGTCTCCTAAATACCATGACACCTCATAGCTCAGCAAAACTCTGTGTTTCCCACCTACTCCACTTTCTGTTAGAGGCACTGTCAGTTTCAACAGTAAATTTTGCACTCTGCAAAACTTACGTGAGCTTTTTTGTACCTGCCAGGGATTCCCAAATGCCCACTTCTGTGAAGGCTAGCAGAGGTTTGCACGCAGCTGGACCCTATTTGCACATGGTCATGGAAGTTTGCCAAAGTGGAGCAAGTCATCACCCTGCCAGGGAGCTCCATTAATGGCACAGAGGAATCAGGTGATTGGGTGTGGGACAGCTCACCTACCCTTAAATCACTCACCAATCCACCAAGCCCTCACTGCCCTGGAGAAAATCACCAGACCAAGTTACAAAAATGAACAAGTTCTACTATACTTCTGGGGCAAAAAGGTGTCATGGCCACTTGTGGAAGAACTCCAATTCACGTGTCAATTTATTAAGTAACAAGTAGCCACAGAGTTTTCTGCTCACATATGACACCAGATCTGTCTAACGCAGTACGTGGCTCGGCTTGAAGGTCTGATAGCACACTGGAGGAGCTCTGTGGACTTGCACTGTTGCCTGCAGAGCACAGCAAGGACTGCTGGGCTAGCTTGAAGGAGCTGAGCCTCAGGAGCAGGCTCTGCACAAACACGTGGAGCTTGCTGGCAGAGTGACCGAGCTTGTGCTAAGCCCTGGTGCCCTGGCTGCTGCCGTTACCAGGTTTAAAGCTAACACGTGTTTTCCTCATTACTTCCATAATGCACGCAAAGGACGTGACTGCAGCTCATCTGCATTTGAACTGAGCAGAGTCTTGCCCCCATTGAAAGGTGAGGAGCCAAGTGAGCTCTCCAGAAGCCTTGCTGGAGGAGAGCTACTGATGTTGTGAGGGACCACATATAGCCACCATCCCTCATGAGAGCACAAACCTGGTGTTCAGGACCAGTGATGGCTCTCTAAGGGCAGGAGCAGCAGGGCCAAGTAACTCAGGAACAGAGAAGTAGGGGGTGCCTGCAGTGCTTCCCCATAAACCCTCCAGTGCTTCTTACTCCTAAATTAGTCAAGCTGAACTGTACGTGCCTATAGAGAAGCAGCAGCAATACCCCTGTCAGACCCTCTTGTCTGACCTTGTCAGCAACCTTTCAGCAAAGAGTGCTCTCAAGGAGTGGGGAGCTGCAACCAAATGTTTATTAAGTTTCCAGCTTCTCTGTGTTTCCTAGGTTCGTTAGGTCTGTCCCTCCATTTAAATACACGAAGTCATGTATACTATAAAGTATTGCACATGCATAAAACCCCCAAAAAAGTACAAGCTAATTCACATTACTGATAGTTCCCAGGTCAGCTCTACTAACAAACAAGCCTTCTCACACTCACAGCCATGGCAAGGACAGAAACAACGTAAAAAACAAACGTCCAAAAATTCCCTGAAGGAAGAGCCCTTCAAAGCCCCCCTGGTTTTCTTCCCTTGTGTCTAGCCATTTCCTGCATTCAGGAACACTAATGGGATATTCTGCCTGTGGCCCCACTCTGGACTGGGGCTACTATATCCTGTTGGGGTAACATGTCTTGGCTGGTATTCACAAATTGTACTGCTGCCTTTATGTAATTTTGCATGTATATATTTTGCACTCAACAATGTCTCAGAAACATCAACTGTCTTTCTCTTTTTACTCAGTCAAAACATACTTTGGCAAGTCAAAACCCCTTTGCACTACTCCCTTCCTAACACCTTAATGATAAGTTGTTCTCCCCCACATTTATAATCAGAGATTTTCAGGGCATTTGTCCTTTGCCTATTTTTCAAACCCAAATTATTCCCTTAGGAATTTCAGTGTATCAGCAAAACTAAAGATTTTTATTTGTGTTCAGGCAACGAAGGATCGTTTATACTTCTGCAAGGCACTTCCTTTCAGAGTAAAGAGCTGCTGAAACACCAGCCAAGGCAAGGTCAGAGTGGCTAGAGAACAGACATTTTCCTCAACAAAAAACTGCAAACATGTTTGCTGGATAATTCAACTTCTCTGGAAAGGCTTGTGCAATGCAGGAACCAGAAACAAATGTTATGAAGAAGAGAAAAAACTTCCTAAGCTTTAAGACCATAAGGAAGCCCCAGACCTCCCTCACCCTCCCATGTCAGTGCTCGAGAGGGGCCCACCCAAGCCATAACCTGGAGAGAAGGGCTTGTTCTCTGCATTCCAAAAACACCTGAAGTGTTGGGAGCCCAGAGCACCCCTGCTTTTACTGCAGGGTCAAGGTGATGGGCAGAGGTTTTGCCCCTTTCCAGCTCATCTGGACAGGAAGGAAGACAGGAATGGAAACACAGTGAATGCTTTTCTACATTGTAATCACCTAACAAAGAGGGGAAAAGGAAACGGAAAATAAAGTAGAGGGACAAATTTCCAATTCAAACTTCATTAAGAATAGACTGCAGTTTAGCTTTCATAAAGCCATTCCGTTTCAAACCCTATGTATTCAAAATTATTTGAAATCTGCATGATGTGTTAGAGCCAAAAACCTGGGCAAAATATTTAGAGAAACATGAGACTAGTTATAAAAAGCTATGGCCTTGCTCACCCTGTGAGTGGATTGAGTGTAGACATCAGAGGCTAACCACACAAACTTGCATAACGCTGAGCAGTTTTCCTCTGTACTAAGAAATATCTGCAAACGCTTATCTCAGTCATGATTTGCAACTAGAAATGGTCGTTTTGCCAAGGGAAATAAATCCACTGGACTTCCATTCTGCAGTATCTGAAGGAGCAGAGCACAGGACTTCTGAGGTGTCTCCTCTCATAAGGCACCACACAAAGCAGCTTGTTTACACACAAATATTCATGGTTTGGGTAAGATTTCCTTCCAGTGTCAGTGTGAATAGATTTCAATATGCAGTTCTCTTAGTGAAAAAAATAAATATCTAAATCTGTGATCCTACTCTTTGTCTGTTCTCCTTAAGCCTTACTCTAACAGTTTCATATGCCTCTTTAACTTTGATTAGGCATTAGAGAAATGTATTTATTTCTTGCTTTATTAGCTGATAGGATCCCTGCCTGCATTTACACTGGGGCAAGGTTAGAGATCTACCTTCATGAGGGAAGGAGAGGAAGAGGAAAAGGGCTTGTTTGGGTATTTCGGGGATATGGAAATGTGGTGAAAGAACATGGTCACTGACCACCTTCTAGTGGTGAACACCTCTAGAACACCTAGAAACAACTAGAAATTCAGGGTGGGAGAGGTGTTCTAGTTCGCTAAGTTGAGCAACCTGTCCTGGGGGTGGTCACGGCCCTTGTCATCCTGTGCTGGTGGGACAGCCTGGGACTGAAGAGCTGGTTAGTGGAGCAGTGACAGAAACTGCTGAAGTGTCCCGGCAGTGACTGGCAGCTCAGCATGTGACTACAGAACCTGCCAAGCAGCAAGGCAAACCTGTCAGCTACCCCAGACCCCACCAAACCACTGCTGGGACCTCAAGCTTGTTCATTTTCCTGTGTTTATGGTCACTGGGTCACCAGAGCTAAAATGTAGGTAAGTCATGAGCCACAGGCCCTGTGTTCATCATAGTCTAAGACAATCCACAACATGGCTGTCTTGGTCATATCCTGCCCAAAACATCCGTGCTGCAGCCACCCTCACCTCCAGGCTGCTATTGCTTGTCTGACACTGGGGCACCCTCTCAGGGGGCCAGAGGGGAGAAGAAGGTTAGTGCTGGACACAGCTCTCTGGCCTGGCTCCCTGCTCAGCTTGGTGAGGCATGAACAAGTGCAAGACTTGGATTCAGCCCACTGGCACCAATCACCCTGAATTACTCCCTGGAGCTGCTGCTTCTCCGGTAAGACCAGAGATCACCGTGGGTGCATAGATTCCTAAATGGGACACAAAAATTAAACACCTAAAGTGAGGCAGAGTAAATCCAGACTAGATCTAGACAGCTAGCTCTAATAGCAAAGGGAGACAGCAGAATGCCAGGCCAAGGGACTAATCCCATCATCTATCCCTGTCTCAGGCTGCTCTTCACAGCGCCCCTCCTGCAACCTCCACTGGTTTCCCGGCACTGAGGACCCATCTCTGCTGGGAGGATAACAGCCGTTTTCCCTTTTGGCTGGAAAGGTTATCAGTGAGATCCAGCCTAAAACTAACTACTTTCTAATCCTAAGAAAGGATTAGAATGGGAGTTCAGGACAGAATTACACAAAAACATTCTGTATTACTTATTTGTCCTACAGACAGAAAGGAAAGTTGCCCAAAGCCAAGCTCTTTCCTGTGTGTTGATTCAGCAGGAGAAGCTCTGAGCTTTGCCTGGTTTCTTGTTTTGTGGGGGGTATCAGGAGTGACAAATTCCTTGAAGAGAACTCAAGGGGGCAAGAAAGGAAAGAGAAAGATTCTTGGCATGCAAGATGAAAGGTTGGGCCAGGTCCCAGGCTGTCATTTAGCCAAGTATGTGTGACAATGGTTTTTTGCCCAGAAGTCTGCTAGCAATTTGCAGAACAGTGATGCAGGTAGCCAGCAGTGCTGTCCGTCTCCAGACTCTGCTATTTGTTGGTCTCTTTCTGTTTCCTTGGCGAATTTTTCCAAGCAGCAGAAAATTTAATCCAGTTCACAAGGGGCTGCAGCTGCTTTCTGTTCTGCCCAACAGCTGCTTTTACAGGAGAGAGACTTCAAAAGGCTGGCTTTCTCTGGAGGGCCATGGGAGGGATGTACATGAGCTGTGTGGATTCCCTATATTTGGCAAAGTTTTCCCAGCATCCAGAAGGTTGTCTGTATTCAGTTACTTTCAACAAAGCACTTAAAATTCCCCAACAATTCATTAGCCTTGCAAAAGCAAAGAGAAAGTACTAATTAATATGGTCAGGAGAAAATTTCAAGCAGTAAGACAGGTCTTCCAACCCTACCAGGAGCAGTGCTGATACACAGACCCCAACGAGTCACCTAGAGCAAATCCCAGCAGCCCCACCCCTTGCAGGATGACTCTCAGAGCCAGGATTCCAGGCCTGCCTCAGAGAACAACTCTTAGGATGGGGTTTTGTGCTCCTCTCATCCAGGGCAATGGAGGGTACTTCAGAAAGAGCACCACCTCCACACCCTCCCAACATACCACTTTTGCTTCAGCTGTAGAGGCTGTGTAAACACGGAGGAAGCTGGTTCAGCTCCATAATCCAGCAGGGAACTCATCCACCAGAAAGAAAAGGCTTTCTGAGAAATGGATTCTGCTCCTAGCATCACCCCAGACTTAAAGGATTGTCTGGGGAATATTAAGGTTTCACTGCTTAACAAGGATCCAGAGGATTGGGCTATGAAGAAAGTGACTATAATCAAATCAGCTCCATGAATTCATGCCTCAGTTTCCCTTCCTATAGTGAGAGTACCTGCCTTCAGCTGGTTGTTGAGAGGCTTAATATCCATGAAACACCCAGAGATCCTTTCATACACACACGGTCTTTATATTAATCACACAATGTGACTACAATTTCTGAAAACACTTTGTCCTCTAAAGTTACCAGCAATACAGAAAGCAGAAATCCTTTACTCAGACAAAAATACATTCCCTGTTTAGCAAAAGGTTTACAGAAAGTCTGGGAAAGGCACACACATAGGCATGTATATATTCATCTATTTGAAAAGGGCTGCATTCCATAGCACTCCCTGGCTCGCGTGCATCTAACAGAATATCTATTTAGGAAAATGTGACTAGCACAACCAGCTATGCAATGCTCACATCTGCTAATCCTTTACTGCTCAAGTAATCATCTTCACTTGCAAAAAGATTTATACTATTTTTGGGTGCAGGCAAAGAGGAGCTAAGCACTTCAAAACTCTTGCAACTGATTATCTTGAGGGAAGCACTGACTTTATGTTCCCCTCCAGCAGGGTATAGAGGGATCTTGCTTCTGGAGGTGGGTAGAATTACTTTAGATAGCTCGAACATGTACAGAATGGACAGAGGAAAGGCTTGTGGCTACAATATTTACCGTAGTGGGTGACGCTTGTAGCTCTATTTCATTTGTACAGGTTAAAGAGCACTGCTCCCTTGACCACAGCTGCGTTGCAGTGCTGTGTTACCAGGTACTTTCACAGACACATCCCCCCCAAACTTCATGGTTAAAGGACACCCGATGAAGGCTTGCCTTGCCTCTCTGAGACACAAGCACCTGACAGCCTGGGATGGATTCTGAACTCAGCCAGCTCCAACTCCAGAGAGTTACTCCAGACTGACACCAGAGCATGGCTCCAACTAAGCCATGTGCGTCTGGGTGGTTTAGGAATTCCCTTTGCCAGGGTGGGAGGAAGGGATTGGCACTTACATTCCTGCATTGTATGAGTACATCAGGGTTGCCAAACAGAGTGGTGGAGGGTGAGTGGAGTGCCAAAAAAATACAGCATACACACAGCCAACCTTGTATAACAGCCCTGCCCTCCACAGCAGAGGAGGTGCAACCACTGCACACGGACAACTCTCCTCACCCTTGTGTAGCACAGGCAGCCCTCTCTGGCTGGGAAGCATAGATATGGTTTGACAGATTTTGACCCTGTGCACCTTTTTTGGTGGATAGCTCTCCATGGATGTCTGCCTGCCTGTTCAGCTGTCTTCTCACCTTGGTGCAGCCAGATCAGTGTCAGAGCCAGTGCCCAGCCCCTTTACATCTCCCACTTCGCAGTATAGGTGTGTCCCACCTAGTAACAATGAACTTCAGAGTACTCCACTGCTGGCTGGCTCTCCTGGAAAAGCTGTGCACCCTCATTTGAATGGTGTGTATGCAGGACAGGACTAAGTCATATATATCCCCTCAGGCACTTTGCTCTTCAAATTCATGGGCGGCCCCCACTGATTTCACCCCGCAGGTGCCATACAATGTCCCCTGTGGCCCATGGCCAGTACTTCTGGTAACCTGACCTAGCTTTGAACAAGTTCTACAGCTCAGAGAACACAGTCAGGAACACAGGCCATGCCCACCAGGGCTGTGGAGGCATTGCCTCCCCTCATTCAGCAAATTCTGGAGAAGAAAGCACCTTCACTAAACCTCTCATGTACCTGTGCCTAGATTTTAAGAAAGACATTTTCTCATAAAGGCAGAAAGGCAGGCATTATTTTAGAATATTAATGTTTGACTGTGCTTAACATTATAGAAGACCTAGCAAGCATTCCAGATGTCTCCAGCTCAGACATAATGATCAACAAATACTAACACTGGCAAAAAAAAAATCACTTACCTGTCCACACACAACCTCCCTTAAAGTTTGTAGAAATGTAAGTGGGGAAAAAAAAATTGGCAGATTTGTTATCTCCTCATCCTCAAATTAAACATGCCATAGAGGCTATTTCTCCTAAAATACATATAATTGATTGACCAGCAGAATTTCTGCAAGAGATCTTGTAATGATCTCTTGACCTGAGAAACTGGTGTACCTACCCAGCCTGAGCAGAACAGTGGTTTTCAAGCTCTTCTCCTATTAACATCAGAATCATCTTGCCTCTGACACCTTAAAAACTCTGAACAGATTTTAATTAATCAATTCTTGTGTTGCACTGGTGATTCAAGTGCTGATACTAGGTTATTCATATCTGTGACAACTATGGTACAGGGAGTGTAAGATCAGCAAGCACGAGGTTTTGACTTTTTGGATGACTTTTGAAAATAACCACCATTTACTTAGGGGTCTACTTACCCACTTATCTGTGTTGCAACAGCATTCCCAGTCCTCCCTAAGGATAAGGGTATGTTGGAGGTACAGCTGGAGTGGGCCCCAACCTCCCTTACCTGAAATGGGTCCGGTAATGCAACCTGCAGGTGTGGCAAATGGACCTGGTTGTAGCACCCTTGAGGAGAAACTCATCCCCAATCCATCTGCCTCGGGGGCCAGCTCCAGTGTGAGATGCTAGGCAGTCAGAACCCCACGGATGAAGAAGATGGAGCGGGGGAGACAGATGGATTTTCTATTTGGTTACCAGAAGAGTGACTCTGTAGGGACCCGTGAGAGGTCACAGGAGCTCCGTGGAAGTGGGTGTGTGGGGGTGGGTGGACAGAAGTTGAAATAAAGACAACTGAGGGATTCTGTCTAGCTCCTACCTGGCTCCAGATGAGTATTTACTCTAGAGATTCCGCTTTGTTACTCATCATGAAACACCTACCCAACATCACAGAAAAAAACTAATCTCAAAATTAGGACTAGGAAGTAATGTAGGACACAGACTAAATTGCAGACCACTGCAAACCAATGCCTGCTTTGAGACACAAGAATTGCAACTTCATTGTCCTTCTAGCACGATTTTGCGTTAACTGCTTCCACTGGTTCTTGCAGGCCTTCTTAAACTCTGTTCTGCAGTTAAACAGTCTCCTTTCCTTCTTGTTTTCTCTGTTTTGATCTAGAGAAATATGAAACTCTTCTTTGGTAGTATGAATACTTTAAAACTATTTTTTTTATAATGATCAAACATCTCAGCTTTGTAACTCTTTCTTCTTTAATTCCTCAGAAGGAATTAAAGGCTCCAGGTCAGCGAAATGATCTATGATTCAGCTGCTGCTCTGAACACTGGGACTGCCAAGACCAGGTCCATCCCAGCACATCCTATCCCCTGTGACTTTAGGACCACCCAGAACTGATGACATTATAGCAGGAGGCATCATAGCCTCTCTTTGGTCTTCTACAGAACATGTGCTAAACATGCTTTCCCCTGGTTCTTTCTAATCCTAAATCTAATCAGAAAGAATATAATGACATATTAAATACCTATATTCATCATCATTCATTTGTAATTCCTCACAAAGGGCAGCTGAAACAATCACATGCAGACACCCTTCCCTAAACAGGGGGAATGCTTTTTGATACAGCTGGAAAAGTGTGATAGACTTCTGGGACACCAAGGGCTTTTGATGACCACATCTACACTCCACCCACAGATCCATCTGGACTAGAATTTGACCTGTCATTCCAAATAGCTGCCTGTTCTTTCTAATTACCCTTCCAAAAAGTTATTTCTTTCTATTCCCAAATGCAAAAAAACCTTCTCCCTTCAAAATTATAAAGATTGAAGGTCTGCGATGGACAATATTTTGTCCAAGTTTAACTAAGGCACTTTGGTTTCTGTACTCTTTATCAATTGACCCAGAGAAGCATTTAAAACTTTCCAGCTTTTTTCTTCCTAATGGATTTGGTTTAGGTATTTTCTTTTATGTCTATTATTCAGGTAATTTTGGAGATTTTTTTGAGTCTCACAGTCCTGTATTGTTGATCTCAGAGAAACCATCTATATTAACTAATGAATGAGTGGAAATATGGTCCTACTATCATTTGGAAAAATGCTATAAAATAGATAATCTCTAAAGTATCTGGACGATGTACATGTGGTTTGATAAGGGAGGGAGCCAGCCCAAATTTGTGTCAAGAAACCCTCCCAGCTGGTCTCCAAGACCCACGGCTTTATGTGAATACCTGTGCACACAGAGCAAGGCAGACATGTGCAACTTACGTGTACATTTTTAAGCCTGTGCTGCCTCTAGGCTGGAAAGCCAACAATACAAACCAGCACGTAGCCATTTAGGTCAGGAAGTGAAAAACTATATTTAGCTGAACCTGTAGTAGAACGTAAATGATCAGAATATTGCTTGCATTTGTGGCCCCATTCCTGTGAGCACTGGTATAAGAATGTCTGCAGGGATGAGAAGTTCCTGCTCAGGGATGATATTCCCAGTGTGGTCTGTCCTCTAGCAAACAATGGGACAGTCGCCCTCTCTGCTACCACCAGTACCACTGCACGACGTGCTCCAAGCATCCACTAAGTTTGGCAAGGACTCACTTACTGGGAAGTGCTGGAAAAATCATGTAACAAGTCAGTGTGGTTATAAAAAGCTTTTCAGTTAAATGAATTTCAGGAGGTTTTTGTCTCCTCCCTACTGAATTCAGGTAGTTTTGGAGAGCACCTCCTTTTTTGTATCTTTACAGTGATATCCCAATCTTGGTGCTATGTGTCTTGAGCACAGAGATTTCCTTCCTGAGAAGCACCATCTCCCTCAACTGGAAAGCGTATCCCTTATCAGAGCTTGACAGACAGCAGGGATTTAATAACACTGATTTGTTTCCAGCTGCCTGAACTGTCTCTTCCTCATTTAAACACCACATCTCACAGGTTCTGGGTGGAGGTTTTCTTTGAGGAGTACTTTGCATTGGATCTAGGACTTCCCGAGGCCAACAGAACTTTTTCCACAGATTCAAATAAGCTGCGATTAAGCCCTTTACAAAGGATGGCTCTTGAGGGGTTTTTAAGAACTCTTCTCTCAGTTCAAACCTGAACCTGGTAAAAGTTGGTATAAGTTTTATTTACTACACTGCAGAGACGTATGTGTAGCCTGGGTAGAAGAACCCCTTGGTAACAAACTCTTGTGGCCATCCAATAACACCAAGGTCATGGGTTTGATCCCGGTATGGGCTACTCACTCAAGAGCTGGACTCAGTGATACTTGTGGGATCACAGAATATTCCGTGGTTCTGTGAAAACGCCATTCCAGCAGAAGCCATGGTTTTCATAGCATGCTTGATAGGTTCTCTGGTGTGCTTTACACACGAGATCACACTAGACAATCAAAACATTCCCTTCTGAAGCTAAAATCTGTGAACTTATGAGAGTTGTTCAGTTTACAGATTCCTCCAGATCTTGACCTCTTGATGTCTACATTCATCACATGAAATCTGTCAACTGTGATGGTGGGTTTTGAGCCAAAAAGACATGTCACCAAAAAGATGTACAATCATTACTTCATTAGGTAACCTGGTTTCCCAGAAATAAGAACCACTGTAACTCGTGCCAGCTACCTGAAACAGCCATTATCTCAAAGATGTATTCAGTATTTGCACATAACATCTCTGTCTCAGCTGCTGCCTGCTCTACTCATCATATCCTCCATATATTTGCCAGATGTTGGAGTCAAGGCATATATCTTTACATGAAACCATGGTCACCATGGTCAAGCAGCTCACATTTCTCCAGATGTTTTGTGATCTCACCACTTACAAATGTTCCCAGGAGTTAGCCTGACTCTAGGTGAGAATTAATGGTTAAATTTCCCTGCTTCTCTCCCATAGCATTTTGGAAGAATTTGATTAGATTGATTTCTATCCAGCCCCTAGCTGTACTTCTCCCTCATTCCTCTCTGAGTAGCTACTAATTCTGGAGGCAGATTTCTCCCCAGTGTCTTTCTGACATTTCACAGATATAAATCAGCAAAACTTCCTTATGGATTTACTACATGCAGAATAGACCCTAGTCCTTACTAGGAATGAATGCATGGATATTTCCAAGTTGCTGGGGTACTTCCATGACAATTTGCACTGCCATAGTTTCTGTGCATGTGAGTAAGCTTTCCCTTTTAACTAGTGTTAAAATTATGCTGAACAGAGGGGCAATCTCAGCAATTGCTCACGCAATTTTTGCGCACAGAATTTTAAAATCAGGTCCAGATTCTCCATCAACACCTTGCCTTAGGTTACCATTTCTTTTGGAAGCTATAAAAAAAACTCCAAATACTTTTCATAACTTGCACCTAATTCAGCATAACCATAACAGGAAATCAGCTAAACACCATTTAGAAATGTTTCTGATTCTGTAATGTGTTGAAAGCTACATTGTATGCATGCTAAAGTGTAATTTTGAGGATCTTCAGCAATATCATAGCACGTAAACAGAAAGAGTTAAAATAGTTTTTAAAATACCCAAGTTCCTTTTTATGAGTGGCAGATAAATTGAAAATAAAGACAATCAGTTAATGAAATAGAAGGTCATTCTGTTAAACTGTTCAGATGCTCAAAAACCTATGAAGAATGCATGCACCATGCCCATTGATGCTTCAATATTCCTCCAACCACTTGATTTACAGTCCAAATCTAGAGTGTATGGCTTGTTTACTTTCTCCTGCAACTGAAAACAAACCTTTGCAAGCATGTGGCTCCTTTCGGACAATCTCAGAAAGAGATAAACGAATATATCTTCCAGTTTATCATACTTAACATCTTAACTGTCACAAATGCAGGGAATATCTGCAAAGTGCAAATTCTTTGGTTTACCATCTAGTAAATTCCTCTTGCCAATCTACAGGGATTGGATGCTTTCATTTTTTCCTGACAGCTGTGTGATCTTTGTCCCTCAGTGTTTAACATTACATGGAACTGAGCAACTACACCTTGAAACAGGAGTGGCATTGTTCCCCCTACTGCAAACAACTGAACAAGCAGTGACAACTGCAATGCAGGGTTCTGCCTCCATCCCCCCCACTCCCTGTGTGTATTTGGGAACAGCTCTGTGGTGAACCCATCACACTCTGGCCTGTCAGTGGTAATTTCACCCCTTTTTGACTGAGTGTGCTCTAAGTAGGGCAGCACCCTCAGCAAATGGAAATGCAAGTATCTCATATCTATCCACCCACCCACAGAGCTGCTTCTACTGGACCCATCACAGAAATATCTGGGAGCTTTTATTCATGGAAAACAGGCTAAGTGTGTCAGACAGATAAGAAAAAGTCTCAGTAGCTGGTATTATTACGGTTTTCCAAGGAGGAAGGGAGGGGGGGGTGACTGTCAGTTTCAGCAGCTATGTAATTTTCCCCTGATTGTTTACAACAGGAAACAGAAATGCCCAGCTTCAGCATGGGCTTTATGATACAACCAAGCCTTGGGAGGATTCCAGCCTTATCTGGAATCCCAGTAGCTAGCTGACTGTCCTCCGAGTCAAAACCCATTTTCTCTCCCACTGTTTTCCTGGGGCTTGGTCCTGCAAGGTGCAGTGTTTCGTCCAGAAGCAAGCGAAGCCTGTAGTCTTTTCCTGACAGAAAGTACATTTGGAGTCTCCTGGGAGTCTGGGGACAGGATTTGGGTATACCTTAGCGTGCAGGAGCTGGAGAGACCATCAGCTCATAGAGACGAGCCCTTATCCACTTCTGCATTTGAGCAGAAACAAAGCAAGCCTCCCAGAAAAGCTTTGTCACATTTCCAAAACTAGAGAAGTCCCTTTTTCTGTCCTTTGCCACAAACTGCATCTTGGGATTAAGGTTCAAGCTAAATAAAGGTATTGCAGTTCAGTTTTAGCTGGAACTTGTCAGTTAAAGGAAATACTGTAAATTACAACACAATCATGCCACAGCATTGTGACTGTGTAACTGGTAACTCAGCAGCCAGCTCACAAATGCAGCCGAGAACTCTTTGTTAAGTAGGAAAAGGAAAGCAACAGTTATTAAAAATGAACAGTCACTAAAGATTCAGGACTTACCCTGAGTCATCCCTGGCTCCCTTGTCTCCTGCTGATGTTTTCATCATTACAGCAAACTTTAAGGCACTTTCTGTATCACAGTGGCTTGAGAGTTCCTCGGTCAGAAAAGTAATTCCTTCCCATCGCTGAGCAGAATTTCCACATCCTCAGGTTTTGTACTGAAGATGGTATTTCAAGGGCGTGAGGGGGAAGATGTTTAAAACCAGCTTCAGGCTCAGTAGTATCAGAGGGCAGAGGACTAAACAAGCACTGAAATGAAAGCAAACTACCAAGAAGATCCGATTTTAGCCTCTCTTATTTCTACTTCCTGTATTTATATGAACGGGGGATTTCAGGAAGAGGCAGTCTTTGGTGGTCAAGGGTGTGTGTGTGTGTGTGTGTGCGCGCGTGTGGGTTATAAAGCCATATTTAGTAGTGCAGGCAGGTTAACCTTATTAGAAAGAAGGGCCCGAGACTTTCAACTTATTTGTTTCTCTAACCTAAGGAAGTTTCAGAGGAAATAGTTTTACAGACTACAGGTATATCAGAAGGCAACGGAGCACAGTGAACTTTGTAAAGGATTTTGTAAGGCAGCAAAGCAGTAAGTCTCCGTCTGCAAATTCCTGAAGCATGTGTATTTCTACTGCTTGAGTAACTGGAACCAGATGGAGCTTGGAAACCTTTTATTTACACAGGACCTGAGAAAATGAAACGTCTCACACTGGCAGAGGACAGCTTCGCAAAAGCATTCCCGGTTAAAGCAAAAGCTAATGCTAAGGCTGTGTGACTGCTGGTAAATGAATGGCTATCCACGCTGGGAAGCTCCAGCCGGGCTCCGTGCACGTTTGACCTGCACTTACTGAAGTGATCGAGTGTTTGCCGGGCGGGAAACCCGAGCAACACACACCAGCTGTGGAGGCTGGGGGCTGACAGATGTGCTCTCAGACAGGGCTGGTAGCACTCCTGCTCGGCAGCCCCGTTGCTCCAGAAATACTTGATGTTAGGAGAATACATCATGGAAAAAATAAGGCAGAAGTAGAAAAAAGGTGGAGAAAAGCAATTGGATGGAATGGAGTGGGAGAAAAAAAAGTAACTTTTTGCCCCTTTTATCTTTAGAAGGAGTTTCTCAGCTTTCCAAAAATAGACTGTGCCACACAGTCCACAGCAGAAATGCAAATGCCAGGGAGCTGTCAGTGTATTGGCAAGAGGCAAACTAGACCTCAGTGTAGAACACAGAGCCAATTCTGCTGGCACTGAGCTAGGGAGAGTCAGGGAGACTTTCACCATCACCAAGTCGATGTAGCACAAGATAAAATTTTCCCAGGTTTTTTTTTTTCTTTTTTATATAAAGACTGTAACTTCAGTACACATTAGGGAATTATCTTCTATCTTTTACAAGGATTTATCTTAGAAAGTCTATTATCTTAGAAAGAGCCTTACTGAAAGACTGCATAATGGGAAATTCACCACCCTGCTAAGTAAGGTTTAATTGCTGATATTATTTAAATTCACACCTGATTTTTTGCCTTAGATCTAATTTTAATTTTTCAGCTACTGTATCTTGTAATGCTCTTTTTACTATATTAAGGATCTCCTTGCTCCAACTCCTGGAGTCATTTTCAGGCAACGACGAACCCATCCAATGCAAAATTCAGTCCTCTTAGACAAACTGGTTGGCTGAGATTCACTCATCCCTTACTGCAGACTTGTCAGATCTCAGCTCCGAATCCTTCTGTGGGTTCTGGGCTCAGAGGTCCAAGAAAAAAATATCTTCTAGATTTGCTCACCAGCTGGGCACCTTTGAAACGCACCTTGGGTATTGGCATGCGAACCATCTCCTACACGCGTCACACAAATTCAACTCTTGCCCAGTTTCCACCTCCCTCCCCCGCAATGCAGCAGGGACCAGGCCCACTCAGCATTGGCCCTTGCTTTGCTGGAAAAAAAGGTTTGCTGAGACAAAAAAATGCAAAGTTGTGCTGCTTGCATGGACTTGCTCACATGGAGAAAACTGTTCACACAAAGAGGCAGCCATCCTAGGCAAAGACCTAAGATTTTGCAAATGCAGAACACAAGAGAGTTAGACAATTCCAATGATATTTTTAGGGAAGAAGAAAAAAAAATTACTAGAACTATTAAAAAGATCCAGGAAAAAATGGCAAAAATACAGTGTACAAAATTCCAATATTTTGGTGCTATCTGTTTCATGTGATTTGAGTGAAATATTTCATACTACTTCCAATGTAAAGAATGCAGTTTCAGAAATCTGAAGTTTTGAAATATGTTTTGTTAAAGATATAGACCAAATTTAATTTAAAAAGTCTCATATTTTCTGCAAAATACTCAGTATTTCTGTAAAATATTTATGATATGAAAATTAAGACAAATTGTGTCCAAGCTTTACTAGGTGTTTTTTTGAGCCAGAGATTTGACAGATTTAGTATGTGACAATGTGTTCTAGTATCAGGCTTTGGAAGTAAATAATTATTCGAAAGCTAATCACAAAATAATATCCAGCTACATCAAGTTGACATTCCTCTGTTATAAATCCAAGCCAAACGGGAGGAATTCATGTCTCTTCTAGGACTGATTCAGCCTTTCCATCTTAAGCCACAGCATCCTGCAGCCCTTTTTTGTAGTTTTATGCAGCTGGGTTGGAAAGGTTTAAAAATGGCTTATAGGGGAAGCCATTAAGTACAATGAGCACTTGAGCTACAATAAAGGGCTTTCAGAATATGCCCAGATTACACGGCAGTTCTGCTTTCCATACAGAAGGGAGTGGCTGCATCCATAATATGGCATGTGATAGGAGCCCTCAGGAACTGTCATGCCTATTGTCACTAATCCATAGATTATGTGCCTTTTATAGAGCCTATTACATAACAGATCATGATGGGTCAGCGTGTCAAGGATGGAAGGATTAAAGGAAGAGGTGCTTTTCACATTCAGACTCTGATTCTTAAAAGTTAATTCCGTGTATAAGAAGGAATCTTTTGCTTTCCCCAGCTAACAAAATTTCAGCCTAGCATACACTAAAGAATGAACTCTTATGCAAAATTCAAAGAATGCAGAATGTCCTTTTTCTCCACTTCCATAAGACTTTCCTGTAGATGCACAAAAGCCCTCAGTGTCTAATGACAGGTTTATACAGCAGTAGGGATTCCAGTCTCATGCCCAGTGGTTAAGAAAAAGAAGATCAAGCTTTGTTTTAACTTGCATCTCCTGGAAGTGAACTGGCCAGGAGTATTCATGAGAAGACTCATCTAATGAAACTGTTAGCACACCAGGCCATGAGATGAAGTAAATAAACTCTTAGCTCCTCTTTTTCCAAGAACTGCATTTAAAGCTTTTCCTAAGCCCAGCACAGACTGTACCACAGACTATATCCAATATACCAGGAGTCTCTGCAGACCCTGAGCTGGACTACAGGGATGCTGGAAATGGGCAATCAAGGGTAAGGAGGAGTATCTCCAGAGCCTAGGGAACTGGGAAAGGAAAACAATACTGTGTGGCCTTTGGACCTTATTTCCAGCCTCTCGTCAGCATGCAGTACTCCGTGTGAACCTGCTGGACACCAATATACCATGGGATGAGGCAGCCAAAATGCTCTTGATCAGGGGTTTTTCTGAGGTTGCCAGAATTGCTTCTGGATCAGTGCCTCAGTACAGCAAACTGTGTTCTCAGCAAACTGAGTTCTCAGTTTTCTAGTCCCAAAAGAGCAAACTGTGTGTTTCAGAACTGCTGCAGATCTGAGACACTTAACTCGCTCCAAATAATGGCTTGATCCAGGCAATACTTCCTGGAATACACAGAATGTGGGCCTTCTGTCACTCAGTTCAGCAGGGTCCAGATTTCACCAAAAAAGTGTAGGCACATATCCTATTTGGGTCCTGAAATTTTGGATTTTCCACAATATATACAAAAATGTTTCACATCTACTAATCATCTGAGAAGAAAACCAGCAAACATTCTTGTTTATATAATTTATTGATAGTGTACATATTTTTATATAGTGCATTATAATACTGACTGCTATAATCTTTATAAATGCTGAGTTAACTATTTTTTAAAATTCTCACAACAAAAATAATCAAATATCATGCCAACATTTTGTAACAAATTATCACATTAAATCCATTTGGATTTCATGACATATTTATCTGTACAATGGACCCCATATCACAGAGCATTCACAGTGCATAAGGTCACAGTCATTGAAAAAATAAATAACATGAGAGATTTCTGTTATTTACAGTTTACAAACCCATCCCTTTCTGTTTTCAAAGTAAGCAGTTCTAGAAAGTTTTCGTAATATTTAAAGAGGTGATGCACCTCTGAAGGGTGCACCACAAATGCCTGCAAGTATGAAACACAGGTTTTTAAAAGGTTCAGAAGTTATTTCAGTGACCATAAATGATTTCAAATAATTTGTTGCAATGGAGGAGATACCATGAGCCAAATTCTATGCTCAGCTCCACTGATACTAATTTGCACCAACTACCGGGACATTAATGAGCACTGGCACCACTCCCAAGAATGTGAAGTCACGAATTTGGTGATAACTTTGCTGCAGTAACAGCCATTTGAAACACAGGTGTTGCTGGGGAAGCAGATTTACAAATTTTCTTTGCATAAATAACTGGTACATGAATGAAGGCCATAATCTTTCTACAAAAACCCTCTGAAAGGAAGCATCTCAGTTGTTTTTTATCTTTCTAGAGATTATATCTGTCTGGTTTTCATATATTTTGATACCTTTAGAATTTGTCACCATGCCTAGTGCTATAAGCCAATCTTTATTTGTCTTTTATTTGTCATTCAAGTTTATCAAGACCATCTCAGTGATAGGACAGCAATGATAGCCTACATTCTTTGTGCAAGTAAAAAAGAAAAATAAGCGGGATTAAATTCCCTGGCAATTCTTCTAAGAAAATATCCAAATGGCATTAATTTCCCAAAATCATTCATTTCTTTCAGACAGTGCACTGTATGGTAGCAAGCAGAACCACACGATGAACAAATTGCCACCATCACTGCACATCTCAGCCTGTGGAGAAGCAGCCACACGAATCTCACGTGTCAGGACAGGCACGTACAGGATTACACAGACTCCTCTGGGGAAAAACCATCAGGACCTCACCCATGGGAAAATGTGAGAAAAGTGTATGCTTAGGTTATTCAAAAGGAGGCTTTTAAACACGTACACAGTAGGTCAGAAACTGGAATGCACACACCAGTTGAATGACATTCTCTTCTTCAGCGGGACATTGATCACTTGCATACAGACTTTTCCAAATGGTTCAAGGGAATAATAATGGGTTTGGTACAGAATTGCTGGAACTAAACACTCATTTACCTGTGTGACCATCACATAAATCTCACCATCTAACAAAACAAAAAATGTGGCATTCAGACTCATAGAAATAGAAAGAAAATTGTGTAGCAAATGCATGAGCTGTAGAGATTTTCTTCTGAGTGTTTAAACATGAATAACAGAGAGATCTGAGGCTTGCAATGACAGAACATTATGCTCAAAGGTGATGTATTTCAATTAGGAAGATTCTTTGGTTTTACCTGGCTATCAGAGTTATTTTAGTATCTGTTTCATATTACATAACGTCTGATCTTTCCTTGGCATGAATAATCAGACAGTATTTCTACAGCTTAAATAACTCTACCAAAACCAACTAACAGTAGGACACAAGTCAATGGCATTACAATTGCAAGAAATCCAAGAAAGGAAGACAACAAAACTCATGAGGCATTTGTGCAACTAGAGCAAACACATAATAGAAACAAGTGTAATTAAAGCAGAGTCACAAGGGAAATCAAAGACAGAATAGAATCTTATCTATAATTGCTAAGTATTAGATTAGTAAAGACCTTCACTATTTGTTTACATGTTGACAGAAAGTTCACAAATATAATCTAAATCCAGAAGCTAGTTTTGTTTGTTACAGCTGCAGCAAGCATATAAAAACAAAATAAAATTGGCACACCAATGACTGAGCCAGGAGGAAGATGGCTGACTATGCTGTACCTGTTGGGAAGACTTAAGGTGTTCTTCTTGGCTAGACTTCAGCCCAGAGAAAAGTCCTTAGATCATCAAAGAGACATTAGGATAACCACATCTGTAGCTTCTTAGATTCGGACATGCAGATCCTGAGCTTGAAACCTTTACTCAAGCAATACTTTATAATGCAGTACAATTGTTAGGGTAAATAAATGGAATCAAACACTGCTGAACTCAATGGAAACACTCCCAGTTCCTTGCTACAGACAGGATCACACCCCATGGGTCTGTGTGGGACTGTGCTACTCCATGGGAACTGCAGCACAAAAGAGCTGCTAAAAGCCCTCCTTGGCCATCTGTAACTCAGTTTTGATCCTGCTCATACGTGAGGGCAGATGCACAGTTTAGAAGTCTGAGACAAGGAACAAGTTCTCTTATTTACAAGAGTGGAAATCCAAAGTGGTATCAGCAGAGCAAAAGTCCACAGATTCTAGTCAAAGCTTTTAATTTGAGAAAGAAATAAAATCTTTAGACTACAAAACCAATAGAACAGGGGAAGAACTGAATATGATAAAAAACACAGAAATCATGCTCCGCTGTCATCTTAGGACACAATCCAGCAAGGCACTTGGATAGATGCTTAGTTTTAAAATGGAATCAAACCTACTGAAGTTAAGCTTTGCTGGATATGGGATATCTTTTTCTGAGTTGTGTTACTTTTCAGTGTTAGTATGCTGGCAAATTTCAGATCACACTAACAGTTTTCTCTCTCACATCCACCAGCTTTCTTTTCACTCTTGAGCTGAACATTAACTTACAGAACATTGTGACATACATTCCAAACTCAGCCAGCTATCTTTTGCAATGGTTAATAAAACAAAATGGCTACAAAATGTTATAGGTACAATCTGAACAGCTGCAGTATAGAACTGTGCTAACTGTGGAGAGCCAAGCACAAATGACTCCTTTTCTTGATTAGAAAATGGCAAAATTTGTAATGGTTTCCTGACCACACAAGCTAATGTTTTTTATTTTGTTTTCTTTTTGTACACATGTGAAAGGCACTAGTCTGTTATTACTCAGCAACAGCCTCCTGAATTACTGATACATTCTGATGAGGGTTTATCTGAAATACAACAATTTGTCAATCAGATCTTTCTTGGACCACTCAGTTTACCTGCACGGCTTAGTGTATAACTATTTATTTTAGCATATGGGTAAGGACTACTTAGGAACTTCTTAAACTACTTCATATAATTACACGTCATCAAGGCCCTGACACAGCATCTCATAATTCTTTGGCAAACAATACATCCTTGCTCATGTGGTGGTGTCAAAGGAGAATCCTACTAATGTTATTTATAATGATAAGCATGGCATGATACCTGTCTCATAGCAGTAGATGCAGATGAGAACACCCCATGAAATGCAGCATTAGAATTCAATACAAATTGTCCTGAAGTGGGTCTATGTCTCAGGGAGAGCTGTAGATGACAGGAACCAGCCACACGTTGTAAGGGTTGTTCTGGATTCTGAGACTGTATCTTGCTAAAACACAACACTGGTTTTCTGGAGCAGGTGATACTCAGATTAGGCAGAGTAATTCTAAATGATGTGTGAAGGACTTAGGGAATTAGCAAACAAAATTCGTGCATATTTGGGCTGAGAGTCAGCTGCTACAGAAAAAATTGGTGCCCATACTCTTCTGAAGTTGCCTGGCTCAGCAATACGAAGGTACAGTACAGTTTGCTAGATGTGGCACTATAAACTTTGATGCCCTCATCCCTGTCAACTCAGCTGACCACTAGGCATTCAAAACCAGACTTTGGAACTACTCTTCTTTTATGTAAAGACAACTGAGCTGCCTGAACTGTGCACAGGAGAGCAAATGTTTGCTTGGAGACAGCTCTCCAAGACCACACAACAGCAGAATATAGGAAAAAACCCATTTACTCAGCCTCTCTCTCTGCTCCTTTCAGTCTCATATCTAAGCCATCACCAGACTTTCATCAGTAAACCATCTTCCTGAAAGACAGCAGGGGAGAGAGTAAGACTAGAGAGGGATGCTCCTACAGTGGTGCAGCAGTATGCTGCATTTTCACAGCCTTTCTGCAACAGAAGACTCAAAGATGAATATGAATTCCATCTCCTCAGCTTTATACTGCAGCAAAAATGTTGTGAATGCCTGGAAATGGGGTCATTGGCATACTTGAGATAAATGTGTTTACTGCCATTCTTGCATATTCAATAAAGCATTTTAGTAATGCTGTATTTGTGCCCATTTTTACTTCTTAGTTTAATGACATAACTATTTAATTAAGGTAAGAAACCCTAAATGGATACTAATACTGACATTTGTAACAAAATGTAAAGCAAATAACAAAAGCTCTTTTTTTCTTTAGAATCACATTGAATGGACCCAATTCTTAAAAAAAACCCCAGCAGCAGAATACACTCTTTAATTCATCCTAAAATAATTTTTAAAATTGTTTTCATTGTAAACTCATTGCCTGGTGCAAACAGTATTCTGCATGTCACCTGGCTAAACATAATTATTTGTCGTATATGTCAAAAGAAGGAACTTTCTGAGTAAGTACTTATTTGCTAAGTTTTTATAGTATATTCTCATTGACACAATTTTTTATATATAGTCTTAATGGAAAATATTAATGTATTTAAAAACATCAACTGTTAGTTGATAGGTTTGGTTTGCTTTATAAACATTAAAAAATTAAAAAAATCTATGTATAAAGGTAACTGTGCTTCTTTAGAAACTTTATGTGATCATTCACATACAGCTTCAAAATATTTTTGAAGTTTAGTAGCAATTCAAAATATGCTGTCTCAGTGATTTACAATTATATCACTGCTAAAATGTGGAATGTTACCCACTGTTTTAATAGTTTGGGCTGGATTTTGCTGTCAATTATATCCAGAGTAATTCCTCATATCAGATTTATGCTGGTGGAAAGGATATCAAAACTTGGCTTCTACTTGGGGTTAAAAAGAAGTATATCATGCTTTGAAACTCGCATGCAATCAAATCAAGGACCACATTCTCTTGACACACTTGCTTTTGTCAGGGTGATTCTTATCTGCACTGCTCCGGGTCACACACTCATCTTCATTAAGCTTCTGAGAATAAGAAAAAATGCTGAAGAATACACCAGCTTCTTGACTGATGAAATAAGCTTCTTCCTCCCACCAATCAAACTGAATCAAACCAAATCATAATCAGGGTGGGTTTTGTTGTCAGAAAGTCTGGATTATGTTCAGCTACGACTCCCAGCTGATAACAATAACTGATAGTTACTGAGCACCCAGTTACATTTTATTTGTTTAGTTTCTTCTAAATTTACACAATGGGCGTACAGTGGCCAATGCAAAGTTTTTCTTGTGGTGTAATATTCCACAAATGTCAGTTTATATTTATGTATACAGCATTCCTCATTAACAATAAAACATATTTTTCAAGTATGAATTTCTGCATGTAAATTCTCTTCTTCCGTATGCAGATACTCTGACTTCTAGTGTGCATCATCACAAGTGATACAACATACAACCATTTCCTCTTCTTTCTCTGCCACATTGTTCATTGAACAGAGTGATAAATATCCAACACTGCCATCAAAAACTGTCCGTGCAGTTTCTCTATAAGCAGAGCACTTGAAGTGGGAAATGATGTCCTCAACAGTGCATGCCATGATATGTGCCTTGGACTTTCTGGTCCTGTAGTTTAAATATTCTGACTGAGCCAAGCAAGGTTCTGAACTTGCCTCTTATCCTTCCACGGAAAGTAAATGTCAAACCCAAAAGAACTATAAAGATTTTTCTCCCATCCTCTTGCTAACCTTGATGGTGGTGGTTGATTGTCTGCAAAAGGAGAATGAAAACCACAACAGAATGCCCAGAAATGGGTCCTTTTAGAGTTCTGTGTAAGATCCATGTAGATTTATGACTGAGCAGCAATATCCAAAGGTGAGAAAAATGCTTTGGTTGCCTTCAGCTAGTGCGTTAAAAGAAAGGTATGCTTTCCTTCCGTATAGGTAAAAGTGCTTGTTAGCTGATGAAGCAGGAATGACACTCAGATTACTGATGGAAAGAAGGTAGAAATGTGAAATGCCTCCTGTCATTTACAGCATGTGTAATCAGAAGAATTTCAGTCTCTCCCCTTGTTGTGGTTTAAAGTTCTTCTCGGCACATAGGGAAGTTGACAAAGGTGAAGACATTGAACTCTATCATTATAGATAAACACAGGAAAATAGCATAAAGAAGCAACACGTAGATGCCTAATTTCCTGTCAAGTTTCCACTTATTTAAATGGATTCCAAACACCTGCAAGCAAACAGAGTGTCAGTTAATTAAGCTCTGAAGGAGACTTTTGGAAACAACCATTATAAGCTAAAAAAAAGTACTTTGAATTAAGAGATCTTGTAGGAAGACAAAAATATATTCTCAGTATTTTATAAATCAGAAAGGCAACATATGTTGTTGACCCTGTTCTGACTCTCAGTTGTCCTATGATTGTTTTACAAAATATTTCATGAACTAAACTAAATTAATGTCCCTCCCTCAAGTGTTCTCCTCCAGATCCCTCATGTCCCAGTAGTACACCAGCACCTAATGCCCATTCTTTCAACAGCTTCTGCAGAGTTGCTTTCCTTGCTGATTTGCTGAGCTCCAGAACTAAGGGGAGTTATAAGTTACAGGTAGAAAAGCAATGAAGTCCTCATGAAGGCATCTCTTTTCCATGGTGTTGAGTTCCTCTGAATTATTACTTATTTTGCTCAAAACTCTCCACTGAGTTTGCTGGGAGGGTCTGTGCAAATCAGGGTACTCAGCAGAACAAATGAGACAGTAATAGATGCCTCAAACTCAGGTGATCTGGCTTTTGCTATGAAAAGACTCTTTTCAGAAAAGCGTGAAGGGCTAGCACAGTAACACATCTGCATAATCCTCACATTTTTTCCCAAAGTGCTGATTAACAATATGCATGCAGCAACACCAGAAACAAATGTCTACAGAACATCTGTGTTGTTTCACAGGCACGGGGCAGTATGGCAGGCTGGGGATCAGAAAAGAGAAGAACACGCTCTCACACCTCATAGATCAGATACATTAGGAAGTTAGTAGCAGAGTGAACAGCCCTGGTCAATCTATCACTTAAGTCATGCACAGGTGATGTGAAGCTTTGTAAGACCTAGTCATGCAACAGTGTGAAATCTCCAGTGGTGACCCCCTCCTCTACAAAGCCTCTACAAAGCCTCCGCAGGCAATCAGTGAAAGACGTTAGTATAAGTGGATATTTTTATACCTTTTTGATTCCTTATACCTGATTTTCTTCCTACAGAGCGTTCCCTGGGAGTCAAGCAGGATCAGACCTTAAGTACCAGCAAAATTGACTTTACAAACAGAATTATTGTTTCACCTTAGGAAGTCATGTGTTATAAGGGTGTCTTATGCTGAGTGACATTCAGCATGCCTATTCCAAGTCTTGGGGTTCACAGCCCTCACAGACTAGTCTTCATTAGAGGTTTAGGCTACAGCACTTGATTAGTCCAGGCTGGTTTTGGAAATCAGAGACAAGGGCAAAGGATGATGAAGCACACCAGGTCTTCTCTCAGCACAAAGTAGAGGAAGGCCTGGGGCATGGACACAGGACCACAGAAGTACTATTGGATTCAACAATTTCAACACTGCCACTGAAATCCATGGGACCGACACACATCCAGCACCTCTTACACCAAATGCCAGATTTCAGTCCTCACTGAGGACAACAGTAGCTCTGCAACTCATGGTATTGCTATAAGAATGATACTTTACAAGAATTAATGCTAAATATTTCTATTTTATCCTTCTGTAACATGTAAATACCTAGTAAATATTTTCAAATTGGAATACTTGTAGATGCTCTAATACTTACGGTAAGTGCCACTGATCCTAGCAAAAGTGCAACTGAATAAACCAGTCCTTTGCTGTTTATTTTAACCTGTGGAAATCAGAAATGATTTTTAAAATGCTGACCATATAACTGTGCTTTGGAGATCAAAAATCAATTTACTGATTTAAAGTCCACCTTCTGCTTTGAATAGTGCCTTACATATTTTAAACTATGCAAATCCATAACAGATGTATCCTAATGAAGAATGGGAGATTAAGGAATCAAACTGAATGTAAAGTAATCCCATCTCCATTAAAAAAGAAGTGAGCATTTATAATGGATTTTATGTTAAAAATCCTCAGAAGAGAAACACGCTGTTATTCTGATCTTAGTGACAAAAATACTAAGGTACATGGAGACAGGTTTACTGGAAGCGGTGTAGTAAGAAAATGACAGAGCCATGACAATGGCTCCATCCATGGCAATATTTTTCTGCTACACAGTGTAATGTACTCCAGTTGACAAACTGGAAATTAATTGCAGCTTAACTTTGGGAAGAAAAATTGCTTCCTTAACTTTGGGTTCCTTGGCAGAGAACAAACACCTTATTTGGCAACTAATAACATGCTCAACAGGTTGGTTTTTCCTTTAAATTTATTTTATTTCCATGCTTTATTTTTAGGATTTTTAAAAAATAGAGTAAAAGTGCAAATTAAATATTTTCCAAGTATACATACAGTTGATCCATAATCAATCGCTATGGTCTGCAAACCCCATGGAACTCCAAGTCCCACCAGAATGTCAAAGACATTGCTTCCTACTGTGTTGGATACTGCCATGTCACCGAGGCCTGCAGAGAAAAAAACCAAAAAACAACTCTTTGATAAAATCAAAATATATGGCCATTATTCTGTGTACTGGAGGAAGCTAAAGGGGAATGACCTGCATTGATGCAATCCCCCCTGAATGGCCAGAGTATCTGAGGTAGGGAGACAATTTCCATAACACATGCAAAATTAATTTAGTAGGAAGATGGTTCCCTAATAATTCTGAAGACTTTTTTGTACTGTTTTTGTGCACATAACAAATAATGCAACATGGAAAATTATATACTTTAAATATGTAACACTTTTCAAGCAAGCAACATTTAACAGCACTAGTCCTATCTCAAATTACAAAGGTGGGGCTTTTGAGTACTTAATTTATCACTGCAAAGCCCTTGTTGTTTGCCCAATGATGTGTGCTGGAGATGTTTCTATCTGATTTAAAAAAAAGGCTATGGGAATTGAAATAGTGGAAAAGAATAAAATTAGGTCCTTTTCTTATTCTACTGCTGTACAGAGGATCACACTGCCAGCTTTAATGTTGTTCAACAACAGGAAGAGATGTTGCTACCAGCATTTTACAAGTAAAAAAAGAAACATAAAGAAACTTAGTCAAAATTTAAAGATAAATGAGAAAGCCTTTGACAATTTCAAATGGACAGCTGAGGAGGATGTAGCTGTCAGTAACCCAAAACTCTTTGCAGTGCAGCTATTCATATGTTCCAATGGGAAACAGGTCTGCATTTGGATGAGAACTCTGCCTGAAGCAACATCACTTCTACCAGATCTTCTCAAAACACTTCACTTCCTTGGGTTTGAGAGGTCCTCTAGAAATCAGTATAAGTTTTACATGGAGAAGTGCTTGTCATATATATTCTTCAATGTAGTTGTTAATAGCTAATATTGTAGTTTTATCTGTGACTTTTGTCTTTTTACCCTGACTGATCCATACCATGCATGGGATATCTGAGTGTTGATTTACCTTCTAGAATGCTAGAATGCCCAGTCCCAATAAGCAAAAGATAATTTTTTGGTTCACAATATTAGCAAAGTGTTTTGGCTTTTAAGGAAGTGCTGAAACAGTAAAAATTAAAATAAAATGATAAAATTGCATTGACAATTTGTGTGCATGGAGGAAGCAAATCACAGAGCACACACGTAAGACTGCAGTTATGCTTCAGCAGACACAGTACCTTGTCTTGCCACTATCAAGCTGGCCATGCAGTCTGGGACGCTTGTTCCTGCAGCCAGGAAAGTAATGCCCATGATCACATCTGGTATCCCAAGGGTGTATCCAATCACAGTCACCTGAACAAGGAGGAAGGTACATTAACTTATCATATTTAGAAAATCTCCTCATTCCAATTCAGTTGTGGCATACTCTTAGCTTTGATTTCTGGTGTGGACCCTAACAGGAATAGACTAGAATACTTATCCATTTCTTCAAATTAAGTACTTGTGGAAAAAACAGCCTAAAACCAATGCTGTGCAAAGGAAAGGGACTTTATTATTCAACATTCTATGAACAAACAAAAACTCAATTTCCTGTTGCTCTAACATGACATACTGATGTTTTAAGGAGACATAATCCAATCTGTGGGTTTGGGTATTTCTGGTTTCCACGAATGGCAGGATTCTCACTGGTTCTATTGTCAGAAGGACTGCAACCAATATTATATTGTAATATAGTGGCAGAGATATAAAGAACTTATTATAACCTAACACATGAAGAAGGAACTAGTTTCTTGCATGACTTCTAATGTAATTCCGACTGAGCATGCCTGGTTATGCTGTCCCCCTGATATTCCAGATGCAGCTTTAAAACAGCTTAGGGAATCACTGAAGATTGCAGCAGAGCTCTTAGAAAGGACAAGGAACTGTATTTAGCTGCAACATCCAAAGAGGGCTGAAAAAAACATCAAGAAAAGGCAGCTGAAAAGGAAATAGGCTTGTGAGGGTGAGGAGACTGAACCAGGGACAGACAGCTGCTTCCCTGCTGAGACTGCTACGGATGGAAGTCTTCTAGGCTATGTGTTGTTTTCTTGGAATAGTTTGCCAGTCTGTCACATGAGGAAAACCGGACCCTTCACTAAAGAAAAAGTGTATTTTAGGAACTCACTGACAAACCTCATCTTCAGGGGCAAGCAGAGACCCAGAAGTATGAGGGGGCACGATTCTCCTGCTGAGACTGGTAACAAGGCACTATGTGCCTCTTAAAGCAGTATGTGTTGCAGCCTTAATGAGCACCTCTCTCATTTGTGAAGGGGATATCTACATATGGAACCAAGGTACAGAGTATGACCTTCCAAAGGACATATAATATGATATAAATGTGTGGCTTTGACTGGCATGTGAATTTCTTATACACAGTCTATGTCAGAGGATTGTTTTACAATGCAAAAATAATATAGAAAGTTGCAAAATGTATACAGAAAACACAATCCTTCATGAGAGGAAACATAAAGTGGTGCCTGACGGATATTTGAGGAAAGTAGAGATGTTCTCCAGTACCTTCCTGTGCTGTATTGGGCCCTATACAGTAAAGGCCCAATTATTTCTGCAGAAAAAAGGCAGCAGAAAGCTAAAATTATAATAATTACAGTATGAGCTGAAGAGACTGCACTACAATTACATGCCTTTCTTTAAGAAAAGTACAGAAGAATTTTACATACTTTGAGATGCACATTTCGGTCAGTACCAAGTCCTGGTACGTACACTTACCATCCACACCATGAAGTAGGAGAACAAGGCAATCCAGAGAGTGGACAAGATGAATGTCAGCATAAAGCACCTCTCCCAGCGTGGTTTGCTGCAGTTTGGAATTGTGGCAAAGAGCACGAATATCAACGGCCATGTCAAAAGCCATTTAATTTTGTTCATTTTTCCAGCTGCAGGACAAAGGAAAGAAACAGTTCAGTTTTCCCATCACTATCCCAGGCTCAGTTACACCTCTTTGAGCAGAGCAGATGATCCCAGAAGGATGTTTACAATCGTGCATGTCAGCTCATTTTCCAGTGTACCTTTCAACTATACTTGGCCTTGTCACTTTCAGCCCAGTTCTGCATGCACATCCAGAATCTTCTTACAGTTAAGCCTGCCAAGGTCTATGAAAATCCATGGAAGAATTACAATGATTTAAAATCACGGCTGATTTTAAAACCAAAATTAAGTCAGGTTTGTTGCTCTTTCAAATGTATTACTACTGATCCAGAATTTTAAAAAAACCCCAACAACAACACCAAACAACCAAAAAAACCCCACCCTAATAGGACTATCGAAATCCAAGCGGTGAAAATAACTTGTACATTCTGTGCAGCAGCAGAAAACAGCAGCACAAGACCCAACCTATGAACATGGCAAATTTTTTTCACATGCCTCATTGCTCTAACTTGGGCAGAAGTTTACTTAGAAGTTCTAGATTTGTTAAGTCTCTCAATCTGCATACAGCGCCACCTTGAGATGGTAAAAGAAAACTTCTGGAAAAGGAAACAAGGTAGTGACTTCCTTGTACAGCTCTCCAAAATCAACCAGTGAGAAATACCCAAGGATTGCCATCGCTGAAGACAGGTACATGCCTTGTCATTTTTTTAAAATTTACAGTATTGCAAATGTAATCTCAACAATTGAAACAGAATTATTTTATAACTAGGCCATACATAAATGGGGTACTATTTATACGGTTCATGAGGTATCCCTCAAGTCGGTTAACAAATTTGTCTGTCAGGCTAAGTGAGAGTATCACAGCCAACATCGTGGCCTTTTTGGCTTGGGCTTTCCTTACACTCTGTTAGAATTATGCTAGATTTAAGTAGGGGTTTCCATCATTAACTCATAATGCTATGCCTGAGATCTACTAAAATATGCCGTTTTGAATAAAATCATTGATCACACTGAAGACAATTATCAGGTACATCTTCCAGTGAAGTTATTGAGCTACATTATAAAGAACAGTTAATATCCAGCTCATATCAATTTCACCAGTAATTTTCTTTCAGCAAAGACTTTGGGATTTAAGATTAGTTTAACAGGAATTTTTGTTAGTGCTTTTAATTGGATTGAACTCAGACCTCTGGATGAGGACCAGGATGCACCAGGATGCAATGAAATTTAATGTTAAACATTTAAAAATTAATAATATTTTTATCATTTATGAGGCTACTTACTAGTCTAATCTAACTTGACGAGTCCAAATGCAAGCCTTTGTTCATTTACTTCTGTACATATTCTAGAACTAAATTTTCTTGCTGGAGTTACGAAAGAGCTTCCTAACTTGAGATTTCCATGTGAATTCTGAGATGCCATAAACTCACCATGAAATCCTAAGACTAAGCTTTGCTCTTTATTCCCATTTATAGCTTGTGGCTGTGGAACTTCTAATGCATAAAACTACTACTACTGCTAAAAATGAAGTCTCCCAGGGTCATTTCTAATTCTAGAATCTTACATGTCACTGAGGATCTATTACAGATTTTACAAGAATGACCCTTTTTCCTCTGGTTACCCATACTGCTGCACAGAGGTTTTTTAAAACAGTTATCTTTGACCTGTTCTGTCCAGAAAATGATACTTCTTGGCTCACTTATCTCTTTAATTGTTAACAAGGCTGTAAATAGTCTACAAAATATCCTATGGTAATTTATACCTGGTCCTGCTTAATTTGTTACAGTTTGGATTATTAAAAGATTCCTAGATAGTTAATTTTTACTCTTTGTCTACTCAAGTTGCTAAGCTTGGTTCATAGTCCAACAAGGCCTAGGCCAGTAATATCCTCAGCACCTAACTCCAAATGCAGGGTCAGTGGATGACTGACTGAAAAAGTTATGGATCCAATTCTGATCTGTGTTGGTGTAATCTGACTGACTTCAGTGCTGCTACACATAGGCAGTCCCATTTCTCTTTTCAGTAACATAAATAAAGGCAACAGAATTGCCTTAAGAACAAATATAGAATAAATGCACTCAGCCTCTGCTGGGGAATATGCATCTTGTCTGGGATCCTGTCTAGTACTCTGAATTACTCAAACAAATGCTTAACTGAGAATGCATAGTGCCTTGCCACTGGCATAGCTATACTCATTCATTTATAGGAAAACCTAAGTACTAGTGGAGGAGGACTTGCCTTTCCATTATCTTTGCTAAGTTTGAATGGATTTGTGTCAGATTAAAATTCCTGGCTCTATTAGTGGAGATGTTTTACCCACACAATGTCTTGAGTGGAAACTGCTTAGCTAGATGGTTTCTGGGAGTGACATTTGCATTCATTACATTGGCAACTAGGCTGGAGACTTTGGGGAACAGCTGTGTGTAATTCTGGGGTTTGCTGGGTTAACGAGAGAAGCTGAGTGGCCATTTGCAGTTAGCCTGGAATAGTCCGGAACCACCACGGCCAAAACAGCTTACTTGACACATTCTACACTGGCTTCTCTTCTGTGTTTTGGTTTTTTAGCTTTTATAAACTTTTGTACAAAGCCTTAAGTGTATCTGGCCTTGGTTTTGCCTCAGGCCTTTTTATTCCTACAATGCTGGGTCATGGAACTTGTGTGGCACACAGTGCTAAAGAAGTCTACTCTTATGCTGTAACTTGGCAGCTTTTTAAGACTTTAAGTACATTTAGCAGCAACCTCAATGAAGTGAGACTTTCCTCAGGAAACTGATTACTTTATTCATTTCACATGGCTTAGATGAATGCACGATCAATACACAGCTTGAAGATGGATGTTGGGGTTTCTTTTTTTTGTTCTTTTCAAAGTACTTCTGCTGTTCTGTTGTTTTGGTTTTGACCACGCACTCTAAAATAATAATTAAAAAGATTTAATGATAAAGATGTTAAAGTGAAGTATGCTTACAGGTCATGACAAATTCTTTTACAACTGTTGAGTAGCTCCCTAGTACATCTGCAAGGAAGACAATTATCATTCCCATTAAGGCCATTATTCAATACACAGCTGTTCTGTCCCATTACAAGACCTCAGCGCAGTTGTTCTGACAGTGATAACACCCACTCCTGTGAGCCCTGGGTCTAAAGGCTCCTGCAGCAACCCATACAACTGAGGAAAGGTGTATTTTGCACACCCCACAATAATAATGGAAGAATATTGCTTTATTACAGAAAACAACACTGGTCTACATTCTGTTCACGTCACTCTGCTGTAAAACAAGAAGATAAGGGGTTTTTTGCAAGAAGTTGTTTGCACTACTTCATACATCCATTTTTTCTGTTTCCACAGATATTTGGAAGCCAAGCGTGCCAAGTATTTCAGAGAGGTATCATTACAAAAGAGCTTGATTACAATGTTTCTGAAAATGAAGTGGCAGCCCTACAACAAAGAGCTCTTTGCTAATTTTCAATACATTCCTGGGCTAGTAATCTTTCCAGATGTTATGCTCACAATAATTACTTTCACATACGGATAGTGTTTTGGTGAACAAAGACAGCAACATCCATCACAGCACTGAGAAGAAACTAGCATTTCCTTAAGGTGCTAAAAAAAGCACTTTTTACAGAAAAAATACAGTCCTATCTGCAACACTCACAGAGAGCTGAGAGGAGCTCAGTATAAAAGTGTGAAACTACAATTGCGTTTACCTTTAGATCAGAAGTGTACCCTTGAAGTAAAAGTGATGACTGACCCCACTTACTGGTTTTGGGTTTGCAATTTGCTCTATTTCAGTCTGCAACACAGAGCAGCCTTGTATCACACCAGTGACATTCCCTTGATATAACGCTGAACCAGAGGCACAAAATTAAAAGTGCTCCAAGTAGTAATGGGCATTTAGTTCATGGGACCAAGCTAGAGCTAGTCTGAAACAGAACTGCCAAAGGCACACAGTGCAGGCAGCCCATTACATGTCCTAGTAAATCAGCTGCAGAGAAAACACTTTTTCAAGTTTAAACAGAGTGGAGTCTGTAACTACACCACCAGAAATCTCATCTAAGTTATTGTAGTTTGTTAATTTGATAGCTTTTCCACTTAGCTTTCCCTTTAAAAGTGTGTCAGCCAAGCACAGATCTCAGCTTTATACATTAGTTACTTCAGAACATGCCTAAACCATCCCAAGTGAAAGAAGCATCTCCTTACACGAAGCAGTATTTAGCTGACTGATCTAAAAAAAGTATAACATCCCTGAAAGGCATGAATCGAATTGGCACACAGGATTTTCATAACTGTATGTTTACGAATTCATATAAATCTCTTACTTAAGATAACTCGAAAACTGGGAAAGGTATTCTCTAATTGAAATGAGAAAGGCTTCCTGAATACTATTGATTGCTATTTTTCCAGGGGTTTTTCTGTTGATGGTAAACTTAGAGGAAAAATGAGGCACATCCAGGCTCATCTAAAAAGATTATTGCTGCAAATTTTTTTCATGCTTCACTTAATAATTTTTAGACTTTTAAAATTCCTTTTTTATCCTTTTAAATCTCTTCATCATTTTTCATTTCGGAAGCAAAAAGCCCAACCAACTAACCAACCAAAAAAACCCAACCTGTTTTTTCTCCAATTAAAAATGATTTTCAAAACACCTGTCCCCTTGGTTCTAATTAAGCTTTATATTTAGAAAGATGTATTTACACCCACATATTATTAACAATATCAATTCAATTCTCAACCTGAAAATGTGCTGTAGGAAGGAAAAGTAACACACATGCCTCTACACTAGGAGCTTTGTAACAACCCACACAGCAAGTAAATTTCTGTTAGAAAATGCTGTTCCATCAGAGTTCAGACTGATTGGAAAACTTCAATATAAGTAAATTAGACAATCTGAAAACTTAGTTAATTCATAGCTATATGCTGTATCCAAAACACAACAGTGAAATACAAATTTTTCTCCCAAGTATGGTACTCAATATAAAAACAACTGAAACTGATATAACAAGCTAGATCCATTGTGAATTTTCCATCAGAATTATTTTTCACAGAAAAATATCTATTGCGGAAAAAAAAAAGTTAGAAAATGGCTTTCAATTTGTCATTAGAAAAATTAACACAGCCGCTGACTCTTCACCTTCTTGAAAAATTCTCACTGATTTCAGTTCTGCAACTTCCCTTAGAAATTGTGGAGGCAAGAGACTCTGTGTTATCACACTAGAAAAAGGCTGTGTAGTGTGTAAAACAGTATCCAAAGAGGCTCAGTCTTTGTCAGCCTTCCGAGTGGGCAGCAGACATATTAAAATATTTTTATTGCAATTCTCCTGCAACAGACCTTTGGAAACACCTTTTTTTCCTTTGGAAAATACCAAGGTTTTACTTCTTATCCTCATCCAAAACAGACTATTTTTCAACCTACTGATACTCTTCTTGGATGTTTCATTTTCCAGAATACAAGTTCCAAATTCCAGACTGTGAAATCTGTCCAAAACAACTCAGATTTCTATTTTCAGTCTGTGCCCTTAACACACTTTGTATATTTGGATTTATGCCAATAATTTCCTCTTAAATACACATTTTTGGTACAGTGGAAACTGGTCTACAAAAAAGAATTTGCTCCAGTACACAGAAACAAGCTTTACTCTCAGAGTTACAATAGGTTTACACAGGAAAACATTCAACAAAAATAAGATGTAACTGAACAGAGGTACTCCCCATATCTTGTTAGGCTTGGCTGGATTTTGGCCTGGTTTATTTTGTATGTTTGAACCTTGCTGACTAACAAAGAGCTACAGCATCCTGAGTGTTCCAGTGAGGTACACTGGGTTTGCCCTGTCCACTGTGTTTCCAATAAAAGAAGACATTAAATGAAGCCAGTAGGAGCCAGGTTCAAAGTGAAAGGTTCTTCAGAAAATCATGGAACTCCTTCCCAAAGGATGCTGTGGGTGTTAAATGTTTGCAAAGATTCAATGCCAATTAGACACGAACATTAGGTTATTGAAGAAGAAGCACACTAAGGAACTTTAAATCAAAATTTTACACCCGGTCTGGGAAGTTCCTAGAGGTGAAAACAGCTGAACAATAACTTCACCTGTCTCATTCTTCCCCAGGCTTCTTTATAAAATCATGGCTGGAGTCAGAATATTGAGACAAACATCTGTTTTGACCAAGTACAAACATTTTAAATGTTTTTAGTAGATACTGTTAATTTTTTTTGCTTCTATCCTACATGCTATCTTTTTATTTTGGATCCAAACAAAAATGGATAGGATTACTAATCTCCTTTATTGCCATCTCATTTTAGCTCTAGGAATTATTATTCCTGTTTTAGCTAACACCATCATGACTTATATAAAGCATCCATGCTCCAATCCTGTATGAGAAGTAGTTCTTCATTCCTGTGAAATGATCAGGAGCTGAGATCACAGAGTATTTTAAAGGGTGCTGAACATGTGACAATGGAAGGGATTTAAGCATCCATTAAGAGCTGCACAGAAGTGCTTTTCTGAGTCTGGGCTCTAAAAGACCACTGAGCTATGCAAGGGCTTTAACACACCATTTTGTTATCAACATATGCCTGCCCAGTTTCGTCCTATTTTATTCTGATCTGTGGGGTGGTTTTTTGTAAGTTTAAGACCTGTTTTCAAACAACTCTAGAGTGATCAAATTATAAAGCTTCAAATGAGCTTTTCTCTTGAGAGATAATCATCATAGCCCAAAGGTTCGGTCAAGAAAGAAATTCCTCTTTTAAAGGAAATGCGTTTTTCCCACACAGAAACCAAAGGCAAAGGCTGTTTGAATGATATCATACACAGGTTCCACAAAAACTGTGTTGTCTCCTGTTTCAGGATAGGCCTGAACCACACCCACACCCAGGAGTAAATCTCTCTAGACGTTTGACAAAGGGGATATATGCTGAAACAGTTTACTGAGACTGTTTTCATGTAACAACTATACTCTCTATTTCTGCTTACAAAAGCCCTACAGTTACTGCTGAGCACTCCTGTTGACAGAGGATAAAAAAAGAACAAAATGCAAAAGATGCATTTTGAAATGGCAAATAATTACTGTGAATCACTCAGAGATGAAACTTCACACTTCACTTACATTTATTTCTGTTTCAGAAAAAACCCAAACTTGTTCTTTCAAAAGTATCTGGAATATGCAAGTTGAAGAAAGACAGTCAAATCCCAAACTAGGCTAGAAAATGTGACTACAAAACAGCACAAAAAAAGGGGCTGGGCCAACTCACAGCCATTGCAGTTGCAGCTCCTAAAATACTAGAGTGGATTTTTTACTTAGGACACCACAGCTAGTTGAATTGGAAAGTCCTATTGAAAACTGAAAGCCTATTCTTCATAGAACACTTTACAGTAACTGAAAAAATACATGAACTTCTGATCTTTAGAAAATGTATGTGCCTTATTCCTGGACTGAAAATGTATCAAAGAAAACCAGAGGGGTTTCTGGGAATCTGTCTGCAAACCACCTTTTCTCTGAAGCCAGTTTTAAATGTCAGGAGTTTTTTAGGCAACTGATTGCGCCACAGTACTTAAACAACAACAAAGTGTGATGCTGGGTCCTCATATTTTCGCCAAACTCATTAAAGTGGTGCTTTTGAAAGCAAAATAAAAGAATTCTCGCTCAGAATATATGAGTTGAGCAATGAGAATCCAACCAATTGATAATCATCTCCAGACAACAGGAGTGACAAAACCTGAAGGTAGTGATGCGGATTTTATACAGTCACTAAATCACTTCTACACGACTCCTTGAGTTCATGCTGAACTTTTGCTCTGTTCAGCATGAATTGTATCACCAGTAGTTCCACTCTGGCCTGTTAAACCTCACTTTATCTTTAAAGACTTTCTCAAAAATGCAGAAAAACCGCCTTTAAAGAAGACCAGTGACACAACTAATAAATCCCTCTTTAGTTCAAAGCATTTTGTCTATTGTGAATGTCACACACTAAGGAAGCTCTAATCTGAAATCTCTCTATGTTTTATTCATAAAAAAGCCATCTGGAATGTAAGAAGAAATGCATGATTGCATTACCCTAATCAAAACTTGTATCCAAAAACTTGTTAAAAACATCTCAGCTTAAAAGTCTTCTTTGCCAACCCATGCAAGGGTGCTCAAGGTTTGGAGCAGAGTGCTCATGGAAGCAATGGAATCACTGTCTCTGGCAGCGTTCAAAGGAAGCGCAGATGTGGTGCTTAGTAACAGGGTATGGCATGGACACGGCAGCATTGGGTTAATGGCTGGACTCAACAACCTCAGACATTTTTTCCTTACTGATTCTAGGATTCTGTGATTTTTAGATGGTTTGGGGAGATATTTTTCCTTTTTAGAAGTTGTTCAATAGTTTCCATTGTTATTATTACTATTATTATTACTATTATTATTATTACTATTACTACTGTTGTCATTAATGTGCTCATGTGCACAAGCATATTGCTGACTTGGATCCTGTTAGTTCACCATACAATAAAAGTATCTTTTTCACTATCTCATGAATGATCAGAAGCCCATCTAATGGGCCTATCTTCAGTGAATTAGTTTGCTTCCATTCCTCACTCCAATCCGTAACTGCTGACTGCAAGAAGCTCCTGTGGGAACACAGTAACACAGGAAAACATACAGTATCATCTAGTCCTCACAGAGTATGCTTCCATGTTTGTTCAATCACAAATATCTCTTCCACAATGACAGCAACTGAAGCAATGGGATCTCTAAGAAATTAGATACAATATGGAAAATCTTTCTTTTTCACTGCATGTGGTGAGCATGCTGAGCAATACTTGTGTTAAACAGTAACTGTGTGACAGACTACATGTCTGTGAGGGCTGATCTAATCTCTGCTGTCTAATCTCCAAAGCATTTGGGCAAGAGTCAACCTGCAATATGCCAAGGGCACCAGCACAAGAGGTTGGTTACACATAGCCCTTCACAACAAAGAATTTCAAAAAGATTTCAAAAGGTGAATACTATTGCATATAGCTATTCTAACAATTTTAAATACTCTTTCTAAATCTTTTTTTTCTTTTCATCCAAGAAGCCTCCCCCCCTACAGTTACTGAATCAATTTATTATATATTTATACACCAATGTGCCTCTGGCCTAGCAGTTTCCAGCAGGTCATTATTAACTGTTGACTTCAAAATTACTTTTAGTGCAGTGCTCATCAGGTCAGTCGGACGTGTTTCAATATAAACTTCCCTTTCCTGCTTTCCCTTCACCTCTGGCAAATCAGCACTTCTACCATGGCTGTCTATGATGACTGGAAAACACTTTCCTAAGATCTGCTTTTAGCCATCAAGCCTCCAGCCCAGTTTTACTGTCAGCAAATCCATCCTTCAGACAGTCAAACCAATGCCGTTCCTCCTCTCTCCCCACATAAGCTGTCTTTCTTACAACCCAGTGTTTGGCATTTAAATCATGTTCTCTTTCAGTACTATAAACACCTAGAAAGTAAGCCTTACCTGGCACTGAAAATGGAGTTAGACTGTCCTGTTCATTTTCCTCCTCTTGGTTCCCCACAGGGATGTTTCCATTTTCGAGATTCTCTTGTCTCCTGTTCTGAAGTGCTTTGCTTGAGCCATTGGCAGACTGGATTAGCCGCTGACGCTGCAGTGTCAAAACACAAAACTTCCATAGTTCAGAAAGTATTGACTTTGTGAAATCTGAGTTTTACTGTCTGTCCAGCCCCACTCACATGAGCCATGAAGTTTCTCCTCAAAGCTTTCCCTTCAGTCAAAACCAAACCTGTCAGTGGCCCACTTGTCTTCATCAGGCATCAGGCTTCACCAGGTTAACCATCCACCTCAAAATTACTGGCAACAGTCTTCAAAGCCACGATGGAGAATGTTGTAATATTTGTTCTTCCACACCATGTTTTAATCAATGTGGTTATTCTAAAGCACTTCTCACTCAACAGTTCTGATTCAAACCAGCAATAGCACCATAATCAAGTGGTAACACTCAAGGCATCTCTGCACAATTAGAGTTGGCTTACGAATGACTCATTATCCAGGAACTCTCCTTCTTAGATACAACTCTTCTCCCTCCTTCTCATCTCCATTCACTGAGGTAAATTTAAACTTCCTATTTTTAATTTCAAAAGTAAGACTAATCCCTGTTGCCCTTGTCCCAGTACAAGAAGCTCATAATTGGGCCTGCAGACATGTATATGAACTGCTGTAGTTCCAACAATGATAGCAATAGGTTTTAAGCATCAGTATATATACCCATTCCTGCAATGAAGAATGTTAGATACAACAGTAAGTTCTTACTTTTATGAAAAAATTAAATATTTTTAATTCATTAGATGAGGTAATGCAGGGTTGATAAGTATTCTCTTTTCATGACAAACTTGCAAATTCCTAAAAAGTGCTCTGAAATGCCTTGAAAAATAAAGTAACTGCACAACATGCAAAAAAATTTCTGAAAGCAGTATTAACGTATTACACTGAAAAACAGAGAAAAATCCTATCCGAATACTTTGCAAAACTTGTGAATATATAAGTGAGAATACGTAAGACCATAGATCCAAAATGCTCAAAGCTTACAGAACGTTTTCTGCAGATGCTGAAAGGGCAAGTATCAGCTTTCTACCCACACAGCCATTAAGAATTTTTCTCTGATCAATGATTTGACTTCAAGGATTACAGAGTCAACTGTTGCCCTGTGCCCTTTCTGATCTTCTACTCCTGACCATAACACCTTTCACTATTTTGTTGTTAAATTGGATTTTTGTTACAAATACATTAATGGTGCTATCCTTTACTGTGGTATTCCTAAAGCTGGCTGAACACATGAACCGTGTTATGACATTGAAATCTATTTACTTGCCGGAGTAAATACCTCTCGTATTTGATATTGAGGGGGCAAATTATAAAATCCTGCCTTCATAGCACCCAGGTTGGTAGGCCAAAGATTTCACCCCCAGTACTTCACTCAGGTTCTGAAGAGCCTCACTTGCCAAGCCCTGCCACTTCTGCTGCAGGGTACGGAAAAAGCAATATACAGTCATGACAATGTATCAAGTAAGAGACAGCTGAAACTGTCCAGGGTGAATTCCCCTCATGAAAATATTTTGATCCATTTTTATTTTGAGTTGAGGACTACAGTAAATACTAAAGAGGCAGGCAAATCTCTGAAGTGATCCTGAAGTGTTGATAATATAAGAACAGTTCTTAGGAATTCTGGTTGCCCTCTTCATTATCCTTTTTTAACCTGACCACTTTACTAATAAACAAAACCAACCCTTCTGCTGCAAATAAAATCTAAATGTGCACATATGCACACACACAGTGAAATAAACATCTTCTGTCAGTGAGATAAGGTAGTCCCTCCTTTTTGACTACCCTCCCATTAAAACAGGCAGCATCATCAGCTGGGAATCAATCTTCAAATTCTCACATAGCTGCTGGAGAAAGACATAGTTCCACCCCATCTGTAGGAACATAGGAGAATCTAAATTCCAGAATCACTATGAACACAGCTCTTTGGTGACCCCTCTGCTTCACAGTCATTTACTGTTCTCCTAATGAACATACCTCATTAATGATGAGTCGGCTTGCCATCCGCATTCTGGTGCGTGGTCCAAATTTATTCGTAATCATGATCCGTAACCCAGCTTCAGGGAACCGGTATTTGGGAGGGCTGGAGCAGATGATCTCATCCACCATCATAACACTGTTTTTGCCATACTGCTGTATCCCCTTCACTAATGATCACAATAGACAGAGTTAGCAGTGTAATTGATCTCACCATGCGTCCCATCCATGCAGAGCCAGGTCTTTTCAGGCTCAGGTGGGGGTAATATTCCTCTGAATGCCTGAATTTATGAGTTACTTTCCTTTAATATTTCTGCAGCTTGGTGAATCTCCTCATCAGCTGGGCGCGTTGTTTAGATCACATGCTGGAAAGGAATTTCTCTCTGCTAAGGTAGCCACCAAGCCACTGTCAGGTTGTGGGAGCAGTTTTTCCCCAGCTGCTCATGCTGTAGTACCAGTTTTCTTTGCTTATGTCCCACTAGGGTTTTGTACCCTTTCTCTAAAAGTGTTTGCACTGTGGCAGCATAGACAGCACTCCTAAAACCTCTAAAGCTATTCCATTGGATCAAGGTGCTGCACATCCAGAAGGCCCTAATGTTGTGCTCACTCCTTCTGGTAATCTTCACTTTACCTTCAGATATTACCAGTACCTCTCACATGAAAAGATTTGAAATGATGAAAAACAACAATTGTCAAGAACAAATCTATGCTAGCCTTTGTTAATATAAAGGAACCTGTCCCAAGGTTAAGATTACAAAGTTAACAAAGTTCTACTGTGTTAAGAACACGTAGAGACAAAATTTTATTGGGAATCAACACAAGTACAGGCAAGGACTTTAGGAGCTCACCACCAAACCAATATTCTCACAAATGCTACAGACTACACACAGCAAGCAGAGCAAGGCTCAGCAGACAGGAGACATACCCATGTGGTGTTAGAAAGCAGGGCAGGAAATACACACATGACTATAATAAGTGTTAATGATTACATATAATAATATGTACAGGAAAAAAATTCTTTGCTGCTTGTTTTCTGCTTTGCTTAGCTTGGCCTCCCCATCTCCCTCCCCTTTTGTGTTGTTACTTACATTAAGAAGAGAAGGAGAATTTAGGAGGTAGAAGTGAAAGATAATTAGTGCATGGTTCCAGTCAGGAAGCAAAGGAAATCTAAGAAAACATTCAACTCAAACAATGGAATTAAAATGGACCTGTTCTAAACACAAAGAAGCCTATATTGTTACTCTTCTGCATTGTTACAGTGTTGAAATATTTTTGTTTTTTAGGAAGAAGACTGGATCCATGCATGCATCCAAGTCACATCACGCAATAAAGGCTTTGCTGTCTCAAGTATCTTCTAGTATATTTGCAGTTCAAGAAATACATCCTCCATAATGATTCACCAAGAAAAACCTATTATTACCAAAAAGCATCCGTAACTTTTACCCTTCAGCATTTGAGTGTCTTGCTTTATTTCACTAAAATGGGTTCATGAGTACACTGGGGTCACCTGAAGTGTCATAAACACAAGATCTCTGGTTTCGCAAAGACATATGCCCTACTCAAAGAATTCACTCTGCAGTCTTGCTTGCAGCTTAACATCTCTAAAACAGAATAGAACTAGTACTAATTTTACATTTGCTAAATGTAAAGGAGCAATCATCCTCCTCCATCCCAACATCTAAACCAAATTAACCTTGCTGAGTGCTGCGGCTAATGACACAAATAAGGAGCACATCCACTCCAATGACACTTAAGAGTGCAGCAGCTTTTCTGTGAAGGAATATACAGCCAGGCAAGTTTCCTAGGAATCAGTCCTCACAGAATAGGACTCAACCACATCAACTTAACATTTGCTTTAGTTAAAGAAAAAGAAATTATTGACAGCAATGTTGGTAAGGCAAAAAGGCCAGATATTAACAGTGTCATCAGATTAACTGCTCCCAAGAGAGGTTCTCCAGAGAATTAACCAAAATGCTTCATCTTACAGTGTCATGAAAAACAGGGAAGCAATGAAGTTACTCTGAAACTGTTTCTTACAGCCCTGTGAAGACAGTGAACAAACACTCAGCTTTGATAAAAGTACCATGATTAAAAACTCAGCACTGATGTAGAATACCTCATGCTAAATACATATATAAGTAGCTTTGACTTACTGCAGCACATTGCTCTTATTATTTTCATTATTTTCAGTCTGACTCCCTGTGCCTGTAAATACACATACCTTAGCTCCATATAGTATGGACTCCACCTAAAAGTTGTTTTAAGAAATGTGAAACAGAGAAAAACCTTTTGCACTTCCCCTTTGTGATAATCCTTAAAAAAAAAATCTACTGGGAACAGCTTTTCTTTCCAACAAACTTACTGCTCACCACCAAAGGTTCATCACCAACAACCCCATCAAAATCAACAGAAAGCTTCTTGATGACTGTAGCTCTGATCAGGCCCTCAAAAACCCACTTTTGTCCAAACTTCTGGTTTCAGACAGGGGTCAAACCATGCCACCTGGTGGAAATTTGGGTCAACATAATAAAAGTCAAGGGCAATACACGTTTGTACTTTGAAAATTGGAGCAGTATTCACAAAGTACATCAATTTTGCCTCTACCTGTGTGTGCAGAACTCACCCTTGAAATTGAATTTTTTTTATGGTGAAAAGCTCTCCTTTTTCTTTCTGAAACTTGAGTGATGAAAGGTTTTATATTGTACCACAGGAGGCTCTTGAAAGTAATGAAACTTACAAGCATAAAAGGGCTCTACAGTATGTGAACCCACCTTTTAGCTGCACCCTGAGCAACAGACTATCCTTGCTAGAAACAAAGTTCCTCACCTGAAGCACCTGTTCCTTTATGGGGAGTAATCAGGCTTTCCTCCTGTGGAAAATCAGATTAAGGTCAAACCTACACCTCAGTGAAGCCAAGGGAGGTTTTTTGGTGGATTGTGAAAGCTAGTGGTTGAAGGCAAGGCAGAGGCCAGCCCTAGTTCTCTCCTTGCTATTAGCAGTGCTCCTTTCTGAAGGCTGCTGCTGGGGAAAATGCAGCTCAGCTTGTGAAGTCAGCATGTGTCAACTAAGAGAAAGTCACTGATGGGTCATGGCATATTTTGAGAGAACAGGAGGGAAGAAGCAAGAGGCAGCCATGTGACAGTTTTCTAGGACAGCATCTTGACACATAAAGCAGCTAGGCTAAGGCTGCCATCCTCCCCTCCCACTGCTCACTCCAAATCCTTAATCTCTTCTTCCTGCACTTTCTCATCCCAGGCGTGTTTGCCTACGACAGTACCTACATTCTTTGAACAATTGTCCCTCCAATGCACCATGTATTTGTGTAATGGGTGCTGGAGAAGGCAAAGGGAATCTGACTGAAACTGCAATGTCAGTGCATCTTTGAGAGAAAAACAGAAAAGAAATCTGCTGTGGACAGTTGCTAGTGAAGCCTTCTTCCTTCTTGCTTCTTTTTTGCATGTTCCTCACAAGCATTCAATAATCTACACATTTCCTTGAAAAGGAAATAGGTGGACAGGCAAGCACTCTGTGCTATCATCTCTTTAGCACAAGGGCTAGAGAGCAGAGCCTGCTGGGAGATGGCATCAGAACCCAACAAATGCCTCAAAAGTAGAAACCACTCATATCTGTGGTCTTTACTGGATTACCCTTTTCCCATGTCTCCCCTTGAATACAGGAGGCATCTACGGAACCTTGCACGGACACACATCCACATCAAAGTGACAGACCTCACTATGTCATAGTCAGTGCTCACAAAATTTCATTATAAAATGAGATGAAAGTATTTCAAAATCACCTTCATTTAATTATGCTACAATGTTTTACGAGAAATCATTTTAAATCAGTATTGTCTAAACACCTTATCTAGGACCAGAGTAGCAGTGTGCTGTCATTGAATAAACCTGTAGGTACCTATATCTACCTTAAAGAAATCCCAGCCTAAACACTAAAAGCAGAAAAAAGTGTGATTCTCTGAGTTTGCCCTAAATTCCTGTTTGGCATTATTTGTTATTATGTGAGGATCTTTCCAATGCTACCGACACTGCTGACAGGCTCAGCCTCCTAGAATGGGAGATGTTTGCAAAGAACAAAGTGAGGAGACTTCACTTGTTAAGAGCAGCCCAAGTGTTCACTAAATTATGTGGTTTGTGCTCTGAAAGTAGGAATCATTTTGCTCTACAGAGAAAAGAGAGAATGGAAGAGAAGAGGGATAAGACAAAGACAAAAACAGGTTTAGAAAAAAAGCCAAAAATACCCAGGTATTTTCGCTTACTTTCAGCACCAGAAGCTGGATATCATCTTCTTTCCCTTATGACAAAGACACAAATAGCAAAGAACCTGCATTTTTCAATTTAACATTTGTGCCTGGTGATGTATACAGACTATTTAGGCATGTGAAAACCAGTCTTCCGAGGATCTGAAGTCAACATGTAATCCCTCTTGTCCACTGATCTACCCATGTCCTTTCCTTCAACATCCACATCTAAGCTTCTCATTCTAAACTAATTTTTGACATGAAAACTGCCTTCTTCCTGGTAAAAAAATGTATTTATTTCACAATGTTGTAGCTCATCACTGAACTGGAGATAAAAAGGGAGCAAAATTGCCAATGTGCAAAGCAGCTTTTTTTCAGAATATGAAAAAAAAAATTTTTTGATGTGGCAGTATGACTGGTGAATTATAAAGTTAACCCTGCTTACGACTGAATATAACACTGTTTTGATACGCATTAAAGAAATAAAAATAATATCTTGTGAACTACTCTTTTTCCAAGTCCTGTCTGCTCAGCCTTACCTTTCCATAGTAATGGAATGGATGGGTCGTCACAACTAGAGCCATAAAATTTATTACCATCTTCCAGCTCATTGTTGACTGTGTCACCATTTCCAACATTCTTTCTTTTACGCGTGAAGAAATTTTGCATCCTCACGTTGTACCTGAAAGCGCAAACAAAAGCTCTGAAAAGGGTGGATTTTTGCATTTTCTTGGCAAACTTTTAAGCATCTGAGAACTACTTATGCAGACAAGCAGTAAAGCCTAGATGCATGTTCTCTGACAACTAATAGGAAGTGAAGAGAAAGGACTGTCCAACTCAGTGGCAAGGACTGCACCTATCTCTCATGACATATAGCAAACTGCAAAAAGGCACTAGAGCAGATTTAGTGAAGGCAAAACACTGGAGCTGTGGATTTTGGAGCCAGGACATTCACTATACAGCAGCTTCTTTCCTCCTGCATCAGCTCACAATTCACCTCACTGTTTCTCTCAGTACTGTGTTCCCTGTGGGGGGGTTCTTGAGCATTTCTGGGACTGCTGACCACACCCTTCTAAAGACAGCATACATCTATTTTAGCACTAGGGTGGGATCTAAGAGGGCTGTCAATGAACTCTGCTAAAACTTGATGTAGGAGAAAAGGGAGTTCCAACAGGGTGACTTGTGAGGGGAAGGCACCAGGGGATGTAAGTCTAGGCAACTTGCAATAGAAGGGTGGACTCACAGACACTTGCAGTAACAGTCAGACCTCTGACTCTCCTGTCAGAGGCAGTGACACAACAGAAGAACATGTCAGTATACAACCTGGTATGAGATGGTCTGAAGATAAATACATGCTTAGCACTCTGTCTAATGTTCCTTAACCTTGTTCTCCAGGGAGTACAAAATGTGTGTAACAGTTGACGTGATGTGTCCTTACAATATGGAGTACCCCGCAGATGTTTTATATACTTTTGTATAAATGACATTTTTCTCAACTTTTTCTGAAAGCTACTTTACCTCTGTGCACTATGAAAAGGATGCATGAAGGTATTTGCTGCTGACTGAGCACAAATCTAGAATTAAACTGGTTAAGCACAAAAACCAATAGATCTTACACAGAAACATGACTGGCTGTATTGCCCTCAGGCAGGAAGGCCAAGGACAAAGCAAGACCAAAAGAATGGTGGTCAGTTAACACCTAAAGGGTTTAGCAAGGAGCAGTACTTACTTCATGATAAGTATGTAGAATGAATACATAATGATGAGTACAAGGCTTTCCCACCTCAAAAAGACAGAAAGAAGTGTTAGAAGGCCATTCAAACAGCTGTATGCTTTACAAGTTTTATGTAGCAGTGTGCCTTAAACATCTGGTACAAGTCACATTTACGCACACAGAACTCACATCATTGAGATTAGATGGTGTCTCAGCAGAATGAGAGGGGAAGCAGACTCTCAAGTTTCAATAAACATGCAAACAAAATGCAATGCATGTATTTCAGAAATGTGCTATGCAGACTGAAACCACAGCCACCCTCTGAGGATTGTAACACCCAGGCCTTTTGTCATTTCGGTGCTGAAACACTGAAGCACAGGCCAGGCACTCTGAGAGCACTGTTAGAAGATGCTTACGATCTTCCACTAGGATTCCCATTGGGGTGTTCTTTGGAACATCTGGCACCCCCACAAATGTCAACAGTCAGAATCAGAGCAGAAGACTTTTGGTTACCCTCTCTGCACACGGGAATCTTCAGGCCTTACACACAGCCTATGTACGTCCTTAATGTTTCCAGGTTCTTACATTTTCTTTTAGTTTTCCCTGACCATCATAAAAACTAAACCCGAAGAAAATACACTGGATTTCCTAAGTGTTCAATTCAGCTCATACTCTCGGAGTGTAAAATGAAAGTAAATTACACAACAACTCTATATACTGTGAGCCTCACGGCAAATACAGAACTGTATGGAATAATTTACACAACTTACCATTCTATTTTCTCATCATATATGAACTAGAAAGAGGAAAAAAAGGAAACATGTAAATTGACCATTTCTCTGATCTATCTCGAAAAACAGTCAAATTTCTTTAGTAAATAGCAGCCATATCTAGACAAACCTAATCATGTTCTGACCCTTTCTAACCAGAACTTCCACTGTATGGATTGTGCCCCTCACAAAACACAAAAGTTGTGAACAAGGCCTGGATCCCTGTCAGTGGCTGTTGCAAGTACTATTTAGTGAAACGGTGCAAGCATGTGAAAGACAGACAGATATGCACACATGTACCCACGTGCTGTGCAGTGCAAATGACAGCAAAGTCACTTATTCCAAAAAGGCTTAACTTTCAAGTCATTTTAACAGCTAGATTAGTTTTAGCAGAGAGGCAGCCATTCTACTTCTCCTCTTAGGCCAAGTGGTTATACACATTTTACTCCACCCTATGTAACTGCTGTTACTGAATGCACAGCTAGTGATCCACTAGTATTACAAAATACAGGCTAAGTGGATTCTTCCCTGCCTTGCCACCAGACACATTAAATACGTACATTCAGGAACTACCACACTGCTCTAGATGAACAAAGTGGTATCTCACCTGTGCTCTACATGGAAAAACTTACCCAGAATCTGAAATAAAATTACTGTGTAGAAGCAAGAAACAGCTACCTTCCCTATTTAAAACACAAGTGTAGCTCAAAATTATTCACCTCCACAACAAGCAGTCTCCTAGGTCAGAGGAGAGTGCTATCTGCACTGCATAACAGTATCCTGCTAGCCTGCAGAAGTTTGCAAACCCTGGGTACAACGTGAATGGACACTGATGGACTTGATGGGCACATATTCCACAAGGTTGTATGCAATTTTCATACTTATACAATATTGTGGAGCTCAGCCCTCACTTACAGATGCCACTAGAACTAGCTAGGAAAATAATTATTTGCCAGTGTGTATCAATAGTTAGCAGGCTGGTCCTCCAAAAATTCAAGCAATGAAACACAACAGCTGATAAGAGAACTACTTACAATAATAAGTATGATCACAGATATTGTGTAGTATACAGAATCCCGGAACACAGCCCACTGGGTGAGACAAACCACCTGAAAAATACCACATCTTCAGCCAACAAAAATATACCATTTCAAAAACAAACAAAAAAGTCCCTATCTTAAAGTAACTTGTGTGAGCAGAGCAATTACTATTATTAGCAACAATTCTGAAACCAAATGCAGTTTTATGCTAGTGTGAAGATGTATCAGTCTGTTAGACAATGAATGAAGCATTAGTATTAAAAATCATATAGAAACTTCCATTAATGAAACACATTCCTTACTAATGATACTTGATTTGGTCATAAGTTCAATTGTAAAGTACAATTCATTGTACTGCAGCAAACCAATTGTTCCTCGTTCCTTATATTTGTGGATATACTGGACTTACTACCTGAAAAAGTATGATAAACAGTTAAACCATTTACTGAGCAAATGGAGCAAATCTCATGCTTGTGTCCCAGATTCTTTGACTGTCATCAGTACCAGGAAGGATCAGCAGATGCCACTGATCAGGTGACTGTAAACACAGTATTGTACGAAGAGGAACAAGCTTCCTCTGTAGCATCCATGTTCAGAGTGCTGAAACCACAGCTGAACTTTTTGGAAACATTTGCTCTTTGTAAAGCATTTGTAAATTCTTTCCAGTCCTTGACATTTTTCACAATGCCATTTTTGTCTGTGATTTTGTCTTTTTTTTTTCAATATTTGCTCATGGAAACCCCTAATTTGTAAGCAATTGAACTACATAAAGACAAGTATATTACTAACCTGTCCTGCAAACAGTCCACAGACACCAACAATGCAGAGGATGTTGAAAACTGCCGAACCAACAATGGTCCCAACTCCTACATCTCCATGAGTGATAAATACACCTGCAGAGAGAGCAAAACATATATAATCACCTCTGTCATTTAATTTTAGGTCACTCAAAACACGTACTACTTGTAAAGTAGAGACTGTTTCAAAGATTAACCAAACCATGTTTCATAATTAAATCTTGCTTCTCTGTGTAATAATTTGTGCTTTTAGTCTAGTTAGCAGCTCCCCAGTTTGGCTTAAAACCTCTGCATATGTACTTTTAGTAAATGATGTCATAACTAGTTAGTTCAACAGTAAGTTCTCTGTTTCACAGCTTGGTTGTTAATGGTGCAATAATCCATTCAAATGAGTATAAAACATTTCCAGTCACATTAGAAGCATGGAATTTATTTAAAGCACAGAAATCCTTCTCCAAGGTGAGAAACCAGATAACTTTTGCTGAAGTTACTTGATTGCTAAAGGGAGCCTTAAAGGCTTACACTCACTGCTTTTCAAGAAGTTGGATGTGAAGTTATGGCGCATTCTTTTGGATAGTATTTCCTTAAAGTTTGTAAAAACCTCAGTCAGGATAAAGCCTACAAAGGCTTTACTAAAGATTTATCAAATATAAGCCATCATGCTGCTGGAAAGCTACAACCTAGCTGCATTACTGAAATTTGGCTGGACAAATCCCACAACTGGAGTGCTGCTATCAATGGCTAAGGGCTGTTAAGAAGGGGCAGCTGAGGACAGAGCAGGGGGGTGGCTGCCCATGAGGAAAGACTGAGACAGTTGAGTTTGTTCAGCCTGGAGAAGAGAAGGCTCTGAGGAGACCTTGTTACAGCCCTTCAATACCTAAAGGGATCTTACAGGAAAGATGAGGACAAACTTTTTAGGACTCCTAGGACAAGGGGTAATGTCTTTAAACTAAAAGAGGGTAGATTTAGACTAGATAAAAGGAATAAATTGTTTACAATGAGAGTGGTGAGATGCTGGCACAAAGATGACCCCACCACTGGAAACGTTCAGGGTTAGGTTGGATGGAGCTCAGAGCAACCTGATCTAGTTGGAAATTGTCACTGCTCACTGCAGGGTGGCTGAACTAGATGTCCTTTACAGGTCTCTTCTTCTAGATGGGGTCTCATAAGAGCAGAGTAGAGGGGCAGAATCACCTCCCTCAACCTGCTGGCCACACAGGCTTTTGGTGCAGCCCAGGATACAGCCGGTTTTCTGGGCTGCAAGTGCACACTGGCTGCACACTGACAGATCATGATGAGCTTCTCATCATCCAACACCCCCAAGTCTTTCTTCTCAGGGCTGCTCTTAATCTTTTTCCAAATATATCAAATTACTTCTCAGGGGACTTCAATAAATCTCTTCTTTTGCGTCCTGTGTTCAGAATCAGACATTCCTCTCTGTTTTGAGAGGAGACTCACAGTTTCATGAGATATTTTGAGTAGTTAATTATACCATGAACCACAGACTGGCTGACAGCTGCAATTGCTGATTATAAATTGACAGAAGAATGGGTACCTGTGCTTGATCTGCTGCTGATTTTTCAACAGCAGATCTCAAAAAAGCTTGTGTGTGGGCTCCATACCTATAACAGATGCAAACAGTTCTGGGGTGGAGCTCCCTGCTGCCATGAATGTGGCTCCGGCAACATCTTCACTCAAATGTAGTTTCTAGAAGAAAACAATTGGCAATTTCAGCACGGCCACTGTATTTACATTGTCGGGTTATATAATTATATTTGTAAATGAATAGTCAGTTGTGGCTTACATGGAGCTGATTAAAGAAAAGTATCTCTGCAGATTCAAAAAGATTGTAAACATCTCATATTGTTTTCATTAATTTAGTTTCGGAACTCTAAACACAATCATTCAATTCACCAACTCTTAGGGCTTCTAAAACTTGAAAATAAAAATCTGTAACAGAAAAATATAACCTTTGTGAATAAATCCTACAAACAGCAGGCTTGATTCTGGCTTCACTTTTCCACTGTGTTAATCAACAGTGAGTCCGCTGACACAGATAAAATTAGTCCAATTAGACACAGAGAGGCCTGTGCATGGTAGAGAGATCTATTTTTATGACAGTGTCTCTTAAGCCCTAATAGGATATAGATAACTTAGAGTTCTCAGACCAGCATAAACATGTGCAGGTCCACAAGTGGGCTGCATCAATTCAGCAGTCTGAAGATCTTTCCCTTGAACTATAAACACAGTTTTATGGAGGAGCTTTTTCCTTTTTGAGAGTCTCTAGGCTCATCTTTAGTACATTATTTTTCTTTCAAGAAGTAACTAGTGACAAAAGGAGAAGTAAAAAAAATCCTGTATTTTTCAAGCAGTTTGCCTGAAAACATCTTAAGCTGATGACAATGGCATCCTACACATCTTGACAAAACATAAAACACAAACATGATCTATTACCAGTCATACTGCTGCAGGAGCTCAAACCTAAGTGTGCTGTCTGAACTCTTCTGAGCTGTTTAAATGTTCAGCAGAACATGAGACAAGACATAAAGATTTTATGAAGGATCAGTAACCAGTAATTGGTACAACCAACTGGTAGAACTTAAATATGGTGTCTAAGGTGCATGCTGAACACAGAACATCTGGAAAGGGATAGAAAAGATGCCAACTGAGTATTTTACTACTATTGATCACCTCCCTTATTTTTCTGTTTGTTCTTCTACTGATAAGTGTAAGTTTGTAACTCGTAGTAACACCAACAGGTATTTAGTACATTTAGCCACAGGAAAACAGACTTTTTAATTAGCTACAAAAACCCCCAGGAGTTTTTCAGAAAATGATCACTCTTATTTTTGTTTAAAAGCAAAGGAGATGAGATTTTCATTTTGCCTTTAGGAAGGAGTTAAACTCTACATTTGTATTATGTACTCATTTTGTTCACCCTGTCACAATCAACTCAATTAGAATCCTACATGTAATTTTGCAAAGTCTTCTCAAAAAATACGTAAAGGCATTACGTTTATTTACTTTTTTTTTTTTTTTGCATATAACGTAAGTATTCTCATTCCATATCCAAGGTACATACTTTTCTCATGCATTTTCCCTTTTCTCCACTTTATGGTAGGACCACATATACTTCCTCTCTCCTTGCTGATACAGTGGTAGATGTGCAATAAGATTTGCATAGCCAACACACTCATTTTTCTATCTATGATATCTTTTCACAAGCTACTTTTAAAAAAAGGAGTACAATAGCAAACCCAACTCATCCATAACCCATACTTCTCCTAGTTACGTGCTTCAGGTATTTAAGAGTGGGCTTTGCCATCTGATCTCATTAAATCTTTGATTTTTTTCTGCTTGAGTGTGGCCAGAGGAACAAGCATGCACAGACCACTGGTTCATTTTCTGATGGAAGCTCAAATCATTTGAAAAGGATCAATGCCAAAAAGTTGACAGGAATGAACTCTGAACAATGATGACACAAAATTTTTGATTCTCTAAATAATATTCTGTAAATAAATTTCTAAAAGAGTAATGAAGTTCTTTAACATACCTCACAAATTTTCTCTAAGGATGGAACAAAGAAGTCATCACATACTATGGCCAAAGCATAGAACATATATAGAGCCTGTAAAGAAAATAAATTCAGGGAATACTTCAGATTTTTCCTGTACACGAAAAGAGGGAAAAAGGCAATGCTACCTTTATTCAAATTAGCAGAAATACACAGCTTCAATTTTTATTCCATTCCAAATAAAAATCTCCCTGTTGATAAATTTATCAGACTTTTGAATGTAAGATCTCATTTAGAAAAAGAATGTTTGTCAGACCCTAAAATATGAAAGGTACCACACTTTGGCAGAACAGGATGCCACAACAGCTTTCATAAAATGAAAAGTAACGGGTAAAGCTTACAAAGTTATGTAGTCATCCTCTATATTTTTAACTAATTATCAGACCAAGTAATTGAACAGAAAGTAAAACCAGGCTGATTAACAATATGCAGGAAATAATTACACCTGGAAATAAGTGGACCCTGGCCATGGATCACTGCACCAAAACTCTTAGGAATGATCCTGGTTCCCTGCCCACATGTGATTCCCCCACTGTCTTATGCAGCTTCATGTGCTGTGCCCATGTAGTGGGCCTAATCCTGCTGTTGTCCATCAAACACAGCTCCTTCTTACTTTACTCTCCCCGAGCTGGAAACGATAACCTGGAGCCTGCAGGCCTCACTTGCTTTGTTTTTACTACAATAGAAAATAAAACTCCACATGATATTTTCTATATTGTTTTGGTTTTTTTTTTTAATTCTAATTGCATCTATTGCATAGAGGCACAAAAGAAAAGAAAGCGACTCAAGAAACTTCCACATCATGCTCAATGTTATGAACAAAGGAATCCCACACTCTGTCTACACAACATGAAATACAAGCCATGTGATCCATTCTGCCAGGATTTATCTCCGAGAAGACGAATGAATAGGCACTGCAAATTCAGACTTGCATCATTTTCTTAAATCATAGAGTTATAGAATCATTTAGGTTGGAAAAGATCCTTAAGATCATCAAGTCCCACTGTTAATCTGACAGTATCAAGTCCTCCACTATACCATGTCCCTAAGGTGTTATCTTCTAAGAAATTGTACTCATGGAGGCGTATTAGAAATACTCAAATCAAAGTACTAAAAACTTGTTGATATATACAAAACTCTACTTAGTAAGGTCACTATGATGACTAATATCTTATTAAAAAAAAAAGCATAAGTAATATAAAAGGAAAACAAAAATGAAGCACAGTAGAGGAAACTTACAGCTGTGATATGAAGCAGAATTCCTCCTTGCTGACGTTCTTTATTTGTAAATATATCTTCAGGAAACTCATTAATGGCTGAAAGAAAAATATACTTTTTAAAAAAAAATGTACAGCGTGTACAAATGGAAGAATGAAAAATAAGTATGCATCTGTAGAAACATATGACCAAACCTAAGTGTCTCTTCTGATGTATAACATTACAGCTTGCCACTTCAGAATTTCTTTAGCGCTCTAGTTTTGAGACACTGTGTAATCATAGTTGACATTCTTACTCTTACAGGAACACAGTGCAGACTATTGGTCAAGATGCAGCAATCTGCAGCACTTTAATCTATTTAGTATGTTTTATAAGCATTTTAAGATGCCAACAGAAGCATGTAACAGCCAAGCAGATTCCTTGTTCTTGTAGTAATACACTGCTATATACAGTAATATAGTAATATCTAGTATAGTAAAATACCATTCCCTCCATGTAATATCATTCCCTCCATGAGAGTGGAATATTCTTCAGGAATAATACTGCAATACCATCAGCTTTAAGAACTTCTTGTCAGTTTCATACCTGACAAAAGCAAAATTTTTCAGAGAAGTTATTCCCTACCACATGAAATAATGTATGGTAAAAAATTACTAAGCACACAAAGCAAGTGGTTTTTAATAAATTCTTCCTATTAAAAACTAGTATTAACTGAAGTGATTAGTAACTAAAAAAGCATTATGGAAACTTCTCCTGTGGGAGAAAAGCCCCAGATCTACAGCTGCTGACATCTTACACAATATGGTTGTTCTTACACCACTGGTGAAAATACCATGCCCACATGGATGTATTCAGGACACACACACCACTTTTCTCGTTGCAACCCCCATTTTGTCCTCTGTCTCCTCCATTCAAGCTGTTGCTGTGAGAATACACATAGGACAGCAAAGAACAGAGCCCTGGCCTGAGTCTCTAGCAATGATAACAGGACCCTGCACATGAGGTAGATCTTTCCACATAACCAGATGCAAAGGTGTGCAGCTCCCATCACAGGTGTTTGTGCCAGAAATGCCATCCCCTTACTGCCACCATACAGAAGGAATATATCCCTGTCCCCTAACTTGGCAAAATGGATGTGTCATCTGGGAAGCTATTACCTACCCAGTAATCTCATTGAGTTGACTGTATAGTATTTCCCAGTACAACCTTAAAAATGGTTAAGTTAGTATAAACCAAAGTTTCAAGAAGCATGAACAAAAATCACTGTTTTTCTAATCTTTCTAAGGTGACTTTACTTATCTGAAGTTAATACCAAACAGGAAATCAAAAGTCCCAAGGACATCAAATGTAAGAGCCAGAAAATAGAAATGAGCCTAGGCATCTGGTAACAAAACAAAAGCAAAGCAGCTTCACTGCAAACTGCCTTGCTTCACAGACAGCAATAACAGTATATTCCGGTGATAACAGTATTAGTAATAAATAACTACCTGTAATAAATACCTGCTTGTCTCACAGAGGTAATATTACATGAACTAACATGAAGACATCTTTTCTCAAAGATAATCCTCCTCTACAAAGAACTCATGGTGTGCAGTTGTTCTCACAAGGAGACAATTCAAGATCTTTTTTAAAAGTCAGGAAAATTAACCAAAGCTCTGGAGCTTGGTAGGCAAGATTTCTTCCTTAATGAAATGGCCACCTACCAGTGAGTTCCAAGGTACAGTATGGAGTTTTACACTATAAACATTTTCTGTCTTTATGGCTTTATTATCCAAATAACCATAGGTTTGGTCTAACTATCATCTATAAATTCTGTGTACCTTATCTACAGGCACTGTTCTTTATTTACTAGCTGTATCGTGGCTTTAGTATTTTAAACTACTTGTTTTTCTTACCTACTGCTGTGATAACCTGGTTTCTCAGGAAAAAGCTCTTTGGATTCCCTTGGGTCCTATCCTAGGCCTGGGAATTCAACAACATGTAACTGAAGGGGGCAGCGGCATTCCCTCACCTGTATAAGCCGACAGAGGGAATCCGACATTATCAGAGTTTGAGAGAGCAGTCTGCCCTCACGGTACAATCTGATGTGTGTGCACAGCAAGGCACTGCTCTGCTTCACACAGAGATATTTTCTCGTGTATGGGAGATGGAGTTCTCTGGCTGCCTGAGTGGGAGCTACATCTCCTTGGTTTCTACTGAAAAGAGACAGAACAGATGGGAGAAGGAGATGAATTGAAAAGCAGTACATCTAATGGGGCTAACCTTTGCCAAAAAAAGGAGGGGAACATACACCCATCATCTTAAAACCAGATAGAAATACAGAAATATTTATCCTGCTGGTACTGTTGCAAACTCATGGCTCCTGCAGCTCATCTTATCCAGCACAGATCTCAGGAGGAAGGGAGGGCACCCAGAAAGCCATGTCTATATTGAAATTGCCATCATTCTGTAGCTTGTTCCCGCTCTCCAATCATTAAATGAGTGGGGAAACAAAAGCAGCTTAATCCAGTTATGACTTGGAGGGGACATCACCACTTTTTTTTTCTGAGTCATGGACATAAAAAAGTCCTTCATTATGGCTTGGCAGAAAGGATGATTCACCTTTGATAAAAAGCTCTGGCTGACCTGCCTGTGGCTAAAGAGCCATACGAGGCATGCAAACAGCATGTCTGAGAACAGAATATAAGAGCAGCCACACAGCATAAGCTGCCTGCATGGCTCTGGAGCAAAGACCTGGCACGAAGCAGCTGGGACAGCCCTGGCATGCCGGTGACACCTGCTCTGACTTAGGCTGTTAGCAGATTAATTCTGGATACCGTGGGAGCATTGTTTCCACATGCCCTGCCCATACTCTGACAGGCAGGCTGCCAATGAAGTTAAGTTTCAGAATCCCCTAAGCCTGACAACCATCTCAACAACCACGTGGATCTGTGGTTTTATAACCTGCCTTGACATGTGATTTCTTCACCTTATTAGCAGTTGATTTGTTCACAACAAACATGCCAACTCTTAACACCTGCTAAGCGTTCAAGCCTGCTACAACTCTCAACGTTGTTCTTCACAGGGAAAATGGATCTGTAGATTTTTGAAGGCTGTGTGCAATCAGCTCTGCCTTTGCAGGAAGAAGGTTAGGCACAGGATGTACACAAAAGCTCACTGCCCCTTTTAATGCCTACATCTTGCTCCTCTGTCCCTTCAGAACACGTTACAGCTACAGATTGCAATGCCTACCCCTTCACCCTGGCAGTCAGGGATTGCTGATCATCAGACTCACCCAGAGCAGAGGTGTAGGGGGATGAAGGATAGACCGAAGACAGAATTACATACTTCCCCTTTTACACCTTCAATAATCATATTCACAAGCCAGCTTGAATATTTCAAGTTTGTGTCATTTGTTTAAGCACTGCAAACAGCTTTAGGCACCTCTGCACGTAAATGTATTTCTGGTTATGTGCAATTCCCTTTTCACGTTCCAGATCCTCATCTGGGGTTGTGTTCATACACATGCGGTTGTGCCTCAGTGACAGGAAACAAACTTCTCACTGTGTGCAGAAGTGAGCTTCTTTGCACCTGTCAAGCAAATGCATGCATCATTACCTGGTGTCAGCACCAAAATGTCAACAGTTTTTGACAGGAGTTGAACTTGAAGCAGACTTCATGGTACTGCAGACTGCACTAATTTATAATTCTGTACTAATCTGTTAGAAGATTTGTTTGAAAGCCAAAAAATCACTCGTTCCAACAACATCTCCCTGAATGCAGGGGTCCTATATCAGCTGAGCTGCAGTGAATAGGGTATGTCTCAGAACTACTTTTGCTTTTAAAACATTTGTGACTTTAGCCCATACTGCTCTTCAGAATCAGTGCAGTGGGAAGATTTTCACAGAAAGACGGTCAGCGACTTTGAATGCATCCTCCCATATTGTCTTTACCATGAATGTCAAAAGGGTCGGTCCCCTGTCATGTTTCACCTATTAGCTCAGGTGCTGAAGTGGTACAGTCTCAGAAGGGCAGTGGTGACCTCAGTACACGTAGGCAGTCTCAGGAAATGACAATACACTCACCTGATCCTCTTGCACAACCTGTGCACTGTCAATATTGTGATGGCAATTGTGTACTTGAGAAAAGAATAGCGGGTAGCTCTTGCTCATAGAAAAGTATTGACTTTAGTCATGTAATGTAGTGTTAATACTGGAAACAAAGTCAAACCCAAAGATCTTACCATCACAGTGAAACTAGTTTACTCAAATATAAAATGTGTCATATGGAAGTCCTCCTTTTTAGTAATACTTCCCAAATTAGATATAATGGATTTGAATAGTCAGAAAATCACAAATGTTCCAGGGTACATTAAATGCATGCTTTTTAAAGAATTACAGGAAACCTAAAATAATGAAAAACATAAACATAGATCTCAAATTTTAAAAGAACTCTTCATAAAATCACAAGCTAATATGCCCTTAACTAAATTGTCAGTGAAGAAAAATGGTACACTGAGCAAGTGCATTAAACATGAAAGCAGGTAACATATAAATCTTACAAGGACCAAAGAAGAAATAAAGAACAATTCACTGATAATATTGGATGCCCTCTGGAAGAAAATAAGAATTAGCAAGCTTTAAGCTCCCATTCCCATTAGACAGCTGTTTCCAGTTTTCTGTAGCCAGGATGACTTGTGGATTTTCCCTCAAAAGCTCAGTTCAGCTTCTGCTGGATGCTAACCTAGGCAGCGGTCTTACGGCGAACCAGAAATGGGTTATTCAAAAAAATACACGTTTGTTTGAAAAATTCTGCAAGGATGCTTCTGTGGAGATAAATTTTAGTAAACTTGTCTCATGGATTATACTACCTGGGCAACAATAAGGCATCCAAATAAAGTGCAATGAAATTATTTGAAACACCACCCAACTTCTTCGACAGGCATTTGTGCATCCATGTGAAACTACGTGATGCTGAAGATCAAGCTTTCTATTTGCAGGCAAAGTATCATCTGGCAGGAGGCACACTAAGCATCCTCCTCCATACCCCTCACCTCATAAACAGTAGAATTATGAGGAAATTTTATCTCTCCAGTATATTAATTCAATTTGCACTGCTCAACCAAAAGAGGACTCCCAAGTGCGATTATATGTGCAATGATAAAGTGGCAGCTTATGAAGCAAATAACTGACTCAACTCTCAACCATTAAATCCATTTAATATATGATTGTGAAGAATAGTATATTTATGAAATAGCCTTGAAAAATCTCTTTCCATCAGTATGAAGCTATGAAAATATCTATACAAGACCGGATTAGCTACAATAAAAAGTAGAATTAATACGCTATTAAATCCTGGAATTACATTCAGTTTCTTTTCCCTTTTATAAAAAAAAGAAAAGTATTTGCACTCATTAAGTCAATGTCGAACAATGAAAAAACACATTAAGAATTATCTGTCAACCAAAAAATTGAAAGGCATGGTGAAATCCCAGTTCCTGATCTAGGGAGTCAGCGATGACACAAGGATACACAAGTAGTGCAACATGAGGAAGCATCAGCATATCAGAGAGCGGTGTTTCATGTATTAGCCTTTGTGTTAACATTTTAATGTCCTCAAAATAAATCTAAAAGGTTCCCAAGGCTTGGGATCATGTTTTGTTTGGTTTTTTCTCCCTGGCCTCCAGACCATTCACACAATTTCTGAACTCCTCTGGCATCTTCTCTTATTATGACACTGGTTTTCCACAAAACATGTGTGTATTCTTCAAAACCCCACCTATGGACACCAACCCTTTTATTTTACACCTCAGATTCCTAAACCAGCGTACTAAAACAATTTTCACCTTCTCCCCTTTTTTACTTACTGATTCATACTGCCTCAGCTCTGTTTACACTACTCTGAGCCAAGGCTGGCAAAGCAGTTCAAACACTGGCAGAGTCCAGCACTGGTGCAGCTTTTTCAGATATGACATGTCATTTCCCAGCTCTGGGGGAATAATTTTGGTTCTCAGAACTGAATAAACACTGTGGAATAATGTGAACAGGTTCTATGTTCTATGAATTAACTACGGACATCAGTTACCAGTAAGAAATTGTGTCTTCTACATGCAATTTGCCTCTGGTTTCCCATTCTGAGCTTCATACATTTGATGTTCCCTCTCCACCTTGCTCTCATTTTTTTCTTCCTGAAAGTCACTGGTTTCTACAGCTTACAGCATCTTGTTTCATTTGAGGTAGGGAGCTCTCTGGCTCTGCTGGGTTTTGGACTCGGTTTGTTGTGTACTTTTTAAAACACAGACAAAAAGTGATGTCCCTGGCAAGATCACCTTTTGGAAAAAGGATAATGACTGGATTAACAATCAATACTGTGACTCACATAAAAAGGACAGTTATTAAAAGGTCAGGCAACTGTTGATCCCTACAGAAAAGAATCATTCCTTATGTTTTTCACAGGCAAGCCTTCCAGCTGCAAACAAGCTGGAGGATCAAACATCACACTATGAGGTTTTGGTATTATCAGCTTAAGTTCAATGAGGTCTTGTTTTGAATTCTTTTTACTCCCAGTCAGACGCAAAAATTTCTTCCAGAACTAAAGGAGGGAAAGTATTTATGCTAATTGTTCAGCCTAACCACTTATAAACTCAATTTGTTCACCTTACAATAACGCCAAGGAGAGGCTGCTTTGTCTGACATGTCAATAGCATCTTCAAGGGGATTTCACTACAGATCTATTCATAAACTGTATTGCCAGGGGAAAAATGACAACCTGGTTTCTGTAACAATGGACTTTGAAAATCAACCAGACAAGTTGTAGCACTTCACTGAAAAGATTACAAAAAGTGTAACATAATTTTAAGACACTGTGGACTAGTGACCCCCTTTGAAATGACCCACTCCATTTGGCACAAAAGGACACTTTTACACATACTGGGTATTAACTCCCCAGTTTTATTACTGAATATGCTCTTACACATACAGTTGCATTACGCCTAATGAAGAGCTTGGCAATCAGAGTAGACCACTATCTCTTCCTTGGTTCCCAAAATCACTCTCTCAGCAGGTAGTGTACAAGGAACAACCACCACAGAAGCTGCCCTTGACAGATATCCCCACACTACAGTATTTCATAGCAGGAAGAAAATCTTTCCTGTGCTGCTTGAATATGCAAGCAAGAGAGATCAGTTAAGTGAATTTGGTCCAAGGTAGAAATCTTCTCTGAACATCTGAAGGCAGAGGGATGCATTATTAGTCCATTCCAACATTATTCCACTGATGCCACATGAACAATGGGATCAAAACTGCCCTTCAAAAAGTAAAAGCTGGCTACCATTGCAGAGCTGATAAGAAGGATGATTACACTTACGAACAGATATAAATGAAGTGACAGGAAATATAGTGAGGAAACGTCTTTCCTCATAAAATATCACTGATCCTGTTCCATGAACACCTCTGCTTGCAAAATGACTACAAAAGTACTTCTCTGTACAACTGGGTTCCTTCTACCTGCCCTTCCTCAGTGAACAAAATAGGGTGGTTACTACCTCCTCACCCATGTTGGAGACAGACCTCAAATAACACAGAATATGAAGCTATTTCCTGCCTGGTACACCCTCAGGAGAAGTGACAACCACATTCAAATGGCAAAATGACTGGCAAAATTGACTTGATCCAAGTCAGACCACAGATGAAGTTTGAATGGCTGGTAGCCAGAAAAGCTACCAGGTTACTTGAAAACTGAACAGATCACATGTAGAAAGCACTGACAAGAAAGAAATAAGCAACCACAAGAGCTGCCACAGCAGCTATCATTCAGAACAGAAGTGCACTTTAAACAAAACTGTGCTATTGTGCCTTCGGTACAGTTAATGCATAATAATAGGCTTTTGAATCCCTTCTACTTCAGTAAAAGCTTCAGCATGGCTCATTTAAAAGCAGCTGTATTGGCACACACCATTCTTTTTACCCAAATGCACAGAAAAGGAAATGAAATTTACTATTTAAAAGATGCCCCATCCAAACAGGGATTTTAACCATCCAGTAAAATTGTGATATTCTCCAAGTTGAAATAGCACAAAAATTATATATGGCTAAGATTCTACCAGGCTAAGTTAAACAAACTGCTTTTCTAGAAACAAATGGGCACGAGATAGCAGAGCAACAGCAGACTTTAAGTCAGGCATACTAAGACCAGAGAAAGGCATAAAATGAAGTCAGGCATGGCTTCATTTCCTTATTGGAAGCTTCTCTTTATACATATAGGAGGAAAATTATGGAAGGCACCTGTAAAAAGACCTACTCAAACATTTATTCCATCGCTGCCAACTTAGGATTGTTTCCAACAGTGAGTTTTCCTGTGCTTTGTCCAAAAAGCTCCTTTAACCAAGAGGGAAAATTCAAAGATGCTGCAATAAGGCAGAGGCCTTAAGGCCTCTTTGGTGACCTTTCTGAGGCCAGAATATCCAAGAGAGTTCAGTACAGGCAAGCCAACATTTTCAAGGAACCCAGACGTCCTACCCAGCCCTTATAAAAATCAGGCTGTTGATGCCACAAGCTGAGATCTGCTGGTTAATTCTCCAAATTTTGCTTTTATTTTGGAAGGAAGTTGAATTTTGAAAAAATTAATTCAAGTTGCACCTACTAAGCTGTCAAAAAACCCCTCCAACAGTGTTAAAAACCTCTGGATGAAGTCAGGCTTTGAAGTCGACCATTTAGTATAATTTTTGGTTCCATGTACCCCTTGGTGCTTTCAAAGACTCATTTTCATATGGAAATCAGAAGCACAACAGTTTTTCCGTGTGAGCCATGCTCATGTGGAACAGCCAAGTCTCCTTACTTCTTTGTAAAACACACAATATTCGTTTTTTACTTTTTCTGAAACCATGGTCCTGAAATCATGCAATTATGTAAGAACATCAGCTTTCACTTAAAACAAAAAGATCTGCTTCAAGCCTTTGTGTTTGTAGAAGAGGGCCTGAGCCCAAAAATCTAAAAGATTTACAAAACCCAGAAGACAAACAGAAAAGAGACGCAGACTTGTTGCTTATCTTTTAAACAAACATCACAATTTTGCAGGGCTAGGTTTACACTTTTTGAGCACACAGGATTACAAGCATTACTCCTCAGTTCATATGCTTTAGCTCAAAGTCACAAATATTTGAATGTTCCAGCATGTGGTTTCTGCTCAGTAATATAAAATGATGTCAACGTGTTTCTGATGCCACAGACTAACATCTTCACTTTTTCCACATAAGTAATCCCATCTAAGGCAACTAAGAGTTAAACCTCCATCTCCTATGTCATGATTCCTTTACTACACAAGTATTTTTTCAAATGGCAGATTTGCACAGTCCTCCCCAGACAACATCCCTTGGAGCATTTTCTTATTAGTCTAGAAACTCAATAAGAAGCTGTAAACAGTACTCAAGTACTTCAAGAACAATCTCTTAAGTTCTAGTCTCTACTACATATTTCAACAGCCTCACATTTGATATGAAATCGAGTAAGTAAAAACCAGATTCTTAGAAGATCTGGAGACTTACACATACTAGTAGCCTATTAAGCAGCACTGGAGATTCGAGGGAGGGAAACTGATTTACGTCCTAAATGCATACTAATTATTCCAGAATAAAGGGGATCTTGATGTAGAATAGAGGCAAACAGCAGTAGAGTCCGCTGTTGGAAAGTAGTAAGATAAATATTAAAATAATTTCACAATCCAAAATCAGTCCTTCTCATGCTGTCTTTGACCACATGGAATCCTATCCCATGACTATTTAGTATCTGTAAATAAATGTTGCAATGAAGCTCATACCAACTCACAGAAAGGAGAGACAAACTCTACTTAGAGCAATGCTACACAAAGCTGAGTAGAAGGCCAAAAGCCACTGAAGTGAAATGAGCAAAAGGAAAGAAGTAAGAGGAAAAAAGGTACATCAATTTAGTAATGTCACAGCCCAATCATGAAAGATCCGTACAGCTTTTTTTCAGACTTTAGAAGTTAAGTGTGGAAGAAAGTACAGTTTAACACAACACACATCTCTCTTTAATGCAGCCAGGTCAGACACCATTAATAGAGGAACTACTGTCACACAAGCTTCAATATGGCACAAACCCAGTTGGAAGCCTGGATATATAGGTCATCGCTGGAGCTTCTGCTTCACTGCTGCTGATACTACAAATAGCTCACTTAAACTCAGGTATTTCTCCATTACTGCAAACATTCTCAAGCTGCAAGTTTGGAGTGTTGCTTGGTAAAACCAGGCATCCCAATCCTGTCACAATCCTGCATGCATGTACTGTCTGAAACCAAGTCAGAGGGCAGCGCTTCTCATGCCAAAGTAGCCATCAATACTGCAAACAATTTAAGGAGTGCTAGCAGATTTTATTTTAATTTCTTTCCAAACTTCACTGCCTGACAAGCAAATTAATGAGTTCTCTCCAGCTTATTCTGCACTGGTTTACTACTCAGTATGCATATAGACTATGAGGTAACATTCAGCAGAAAATCTCAAATCAACACATCAAAAATATATTTGTACCTGATGGACGCTTGCAAAAGGCTTAACAGGCACCAAACTATATTGTCCAGCCTTGAGAAGCAAGAAAGGCACATTTACCTGCACCATCAGAAAGCCACCATGGGAAACAATCACTGTCTATAAATATCACTGAGGTAACTATAAAATAAAGACAGAGAATTATGGAGTCTCAGAAAATCGTAGGAAAAGAATCAGCATCTGGAAGCTAAGGAAGGCGGAAAAAAATCAGTTAAGTATATGCACTAAATTCTCAACAAGAGGAGAAAATGACATACTCATCTAATCATACCAAACAGGAGCACGTATTTAGGCCATATATTATAAAACACTTTCTGAGACCATATACATCAAATTCAAAAAATCTCAGAACACTGTCCAAAATTTTCTTAAGAAACATCACACCAAGATGGTGCCCACGAAATAGCTCATTCAAAGGATGTTTTTGAGTCTGGCCTAAATGAGGTGAGACTCCAATGCTACCCACATCACATTCTGCAGTGGCATTCAATGAACCCAAACATACAGCTGCAAAACATATGGAGTGCTTTCACTTTGGCCCATATAGGAACAATACTGCATTACTCTTCTTAAAATAAGCTTTGTCTTAAAACAAGCTTGTATCATCTTCATCTCATGACATCAGGTGGTTCAGAAACTGATTTTGCTCTCTTAGTACTAGTTTGGATGAATTGAAGAGGAAACCCCAACTTTCTAACATATATTAGAAATACATAGAACATATATATTCTGTTCATATTCTCTCTATATGCATTTATTTAGATTTTCCTCAAACAGTTAGGTGAAAAAACCCCAATGGGCACAAATAAGGTGGTTCCTTGTATTCCTGCTGTGCACCAGAAAACAGAGACAGTCATAACAAGAAATCTGATAGAATATGGCTGCAGAAGCAGAAGGTGGCTGGAAGAGTAGTCAGAAAATGAAGAAATGTGGACTAGGACAGTGAGTATGTAAAGACAGCAGAGCCTCACCACAAACTTCATCTGCTCTCACCTGATGTAAGGAAAGCAGAGCCTTAAACTGCTGATCTGATGAACCATATCTCATCTGCCCAGAGAGCCAGACCTAACATTTCAAAACATCTTTATATGCTCATTTTGGATTACTAAATTACTAACTTAAAAGCGTCATTGTGTCATGTAATACCAATCTCTTTCACAGTCAGAGAGAAAAAAAAAAAAGTATGAAAATGGCTCATACTCTTGGTAACTCCCTTCACGAGCCCGGCACAATATAGCTGATGAATACAGCAAGCTGACTGACCTGTTTGTGTACTTCAATTTACCTGGAATCAAGGATTTGCAAACACCAAAGGACACTACCAGATGAGTATCACCATTCTAGTCTTTTGTTCTGTGAAAATGCTTCTGGTACTTGGCAAACAAGAAATGCTGGGCATAAAATCTTGTACCTGGTCTCTGAAACAGTAAGGCCTGATAAACCTTTCTTGCTTAATAACAGATTATGCCTTTTAAAATCCTTAACTTGAGCATAGCAGTGCTTTAATTCCAGTTGGCTAGCCTGTCAGAAAGCACTAGTTACTGCTTTATTTCAACACCTCTCATCAGCCACTAATACTGCAGTCATTCAATCATTGTGTGAAGCTCATCAGTTATTTTCCAGTGCAGTTGCTCTCATCGATGTTAAATGAATTCAAGATAGATCATTCAAATTAATTTTGCAGTGAAGACACAAGCTGAATGATAGAACATGATTTCCCCAACTGCATGGTGTAATTAATGCCACAGTTGGGAATGATATGTACCAGTTTGATTTCCAGCAGTTGTTCCATCCACTAGACAAACCCCTTCCCATTCTTACAGTGAAAGCATATATTGTGGTTTAGCACAAGGCTGGGCAGTTAACCAAGTAACAGCTTGTTTTTATCAGTTTGGTTTTTTTCTTCCTAAATTTAACAGTTGGGAGATTTTGAAATGTGTCTGCAGATGAATCAACAGCTTAAATGGTTCACTGAGCAAAATAATTGTATGGATTTTTTTTGGTCAACATGGGGATTTTAACATATTTGCACTTTGCAGACATAAACTAGAGTAAAACTCATTTCAGTTTTGGGTCCCTTTAACTCTCATTTCTTAACCATATTTTTGCTGAAAAGCTAATATTGAAATTAAGAAGCATAGCTCTAAAGAAGTTAATGGAGCTCTGCTGATTTACACCAGTTTGAGATTCCAGCCCACATATTTTGCTTTAATTAGAAAGGTTCAGAGGCATAAACAGTGCAAACATTGTAAGTGCATGATGTTGCTCTCAAGTTTGAGTTTAGAACTAGACAAAAGAATTCTGAGGTAGAAAAACTGTTTGGATGATACATTTCAAACAAGATAGAAAAAGTTTTCATGGTGTTTCATAACAACTACATGACACAAATCAAGGACCTGGATTCCATAATGGCCTGAGTGCTCTGTCCGAGTAAGGTCACCAGCACAAATGCAGCCCACCAGTTACAGAAGTTCCTATTAATATTGTCTCATTTCAATTAAACTGCTTCTTTTTAGAGTCAGGCACCTATTTAACTACTCTGATAAAGTTCCTGTGATGATCTTATCAAAAATAAAGCCGCCAAGCAAAGACATATTTGCCTTTGCAGTTTATTTCACTGAAGAGAGTTCCAGCTGTAACTAAACAGTAAAATTGCATTCTGCTAGACTACAGCACTATTTACACTGAGAAATAATTATACTTCTATATTATACCGATTATATATTACATATATACCACTGGTAGGCAAAACAAAATTCTACATACTGAGAAACGTATGTTGACAATTTAGCCATTATACTCAGTGGCACTGGTGCCCTTTTTCCAATGGATTCAGACCATTAACAGCTCATGCAGCTACACCACCAGACTGTAGAATAAAGCTGAGCTAGAACACGGGCCGTGCTGCTCAAAGCCATCATGTCAGGCCTTCTACACAACTGATGGGGAAAAGCACTGAGATGTCAGACTGGGCTCCTTATTCCAACCTTTAACCCGGACACTGTGGGCACTGTGCTCTGCCACCTGCACAGTGAAGGAGTGCAGCCCTGGAACGCTCCGAATTACTCAGTCACTAATAAAATGTGATGTCCCACCCACGGCAAATGTCTCATAGAAAGCAACTGGAATATGACCCCTTAAGGAAGCACGGATAATGCCTCAGTATTAGAGAATTCCAGCCATACACAGGAACATACAGTGACAGCAGCCCAAGCTAGGCCTAACCCCTTTTACTCAAGGGATGCTGTGGCACTTAAGAACGTGATTGCCAGACTGAAGTAAACTCCATTATTTGTGGAAGTATTTGGAACACAGGAGATTATCAGAGGACTCAGATGCAAGCGGTGTTTCACACTGGAAGAGGCCTGCCCTGGGTTTTGGATGTGACACATCACACTTAAGACTGGGCTGTGAATGGTGAAAGTGTAAGGAAATGACAGATTCTGACACATACAGTAATAGCTGCAGACCTTAACAAATACCAGCAATGGTAGTAATGACAGAAAAGGCTGCAGCCAAGGAAGAGTGATGGGGAGTCCACAGGGCTCCTCTGCCACCTCATCAAGCAGGAAGAAATTTGGTTGAAAACCTAAAGAAGGCACAGCTCCCAAGGAAAGAAGGATGGCACAGGTGTGCCAGCAGGCTGAGGAGGTGTCAGTGGCAGCTGGAAGAAGCTGACGAGGGGGTAGTTAATTGTCTAAAATTAACATGTAAAGAGGGAACACTGTACCGTGAATAACTAACATGAACAATCAAAAGACGAGTAGAACCTTTTCTTAATAATAAATGCAGCCACATAAAGGCATCAGAACATTGAATAACCTTCCAAATAAAGCACTGGTAAAGGTATTGACAGCAAGAGTGCTGTAGGAAAACTAGATGTAGGGTACAAAACAGTGCCTGCAGAAAAAAAAAACAAACAAAACCACAGTCTTTACAAAGTCACAATTCTCCACACCTTGGATACGCAATCATACATTTACTTTCCCACAAAAAAACCCAAAACAAACCAAAACCCCAAAAAACGAAACCACACCAAAAAGAAAGAAAAAAATGCCCCAATCCCTCCCTTCTCCCGCCCACAAAAAAAAAGAAAGAAACAAACCCAAAAAAACACCACTGGCAAAGCTCTGGGTTAAGGGATACAGACTGCAGGAGGGAAGTGTTCAGAGGAGATTCCAAAAGCCAGTTTATATGTATTTGGCTTAAATGTCAGCTGCACTTTAAATAAGCCTTTAAATACTGACATGCTAGAGACATGAAAGTGATATCACAGGCCTGTACATATTAATCAATAAATAATCAAAGTAGTAGCCTAATTTTGCAAAGAACTTCCTACTATTCAAGTCCCAACAAAGTGGAGCTGCTAAACAGTTCACACAAAAGTCATCCCATCATTATGGAATGTTCTCCTTGTTAAGAAAAGCTGAAGTAGTGGATTATCTTCACAGCATTCTTAAAATTCATTATTCCAAATACACTATTTGTAAAACTTTTGTACACAGTAACACAACTAAGCACAATAGTTAATGTCATAAAAACAAAAAGAAATCATAGAGAACACTATACAGGATTAAGAGATTATTGATAAAGTAATTGCTACAGGAGTAAAAGGTTTTAACAAAAAACAACAACAAAAAAAAGCATGTAAGAACCACAGAATATTCTGAGTTGAAAGGGACCCACAAGGACCACCAAGTCTAACTCTTGGCCCTGCACAGGACATCCCAAGAGTCACACCATGTGTCCAAGAGCAGTGTCCAAACACTTCCTGGAACTCTGTCAGGCTTGGTGCTGTGACCAGTTCCCTGGGGAGCCTGTTCCAGTGCCCAGCCACCCTCTGGGAGAAGATCCTTTTTCCAATATCCAACCTAAACCTCCCCTGACAACTTCAGGCCATTCCCTCAGTCCTGTCACTGGTCACAAGAGAGCAGAGATCAGTGCTGCCCCTCCTCTTTCCCTCACAAGGAAGTTGTAGACTGCAATGAGGTCTCCCCTCAGTCTCCTCTTCTCCAGGCTGAACTGACCAAGTGCCCTCAGCTGCTCCTCATACGGCTTCCCCTCAAGGCCCTTCAATGGCCTTGTGGCCTCCTTTGGACACTCTCTATTAGTTTAATGTCTTTCTTAAAATGTGGCACCCCAAACTGCCCGCAGCACTCGAGGTGAGGCTGCCCCAGTGCAGAGCAGAGCGGGACAATCCCCTCCCTTGCCTGGCTGGTGATGCTGTGCTGATGCCCCCAGGACACCTTTGGCCCTCCTGACTCCTGTTCACCTTGCCATCGACCCCCAGGTCCCTTTCCGCAGTGTTTGCTCTCCAGCAGCTCGTTCCCCTGTCTGTACGTACATCCAGGGTTTTCGAAGAAGAAATCAAAGACTTTTTATAAAGACACAAAGAGCTAAGAAAGAGAAGACTCAAATGAGTGCAGAGCATACAGAGAGAAGTATAGAAAACTAAATGAGGAGTATGAAATTACACAAAACATGCACAGTAAGGAATAATTACTAAGAGGCAAAATGCCGTTTTTGACTAAACATTCAGGGATGTGTTAATGAGACACAAGGACATCCAGGAAGAAAAGCCTGAAGATCTGAGAACAGAAAAATGTGTGAGAATCAGGCACAGATACACATACTTGGAAATTAACCATCAAAGAAGTGATGATTGAAACCAGCAGAGATGAAGATGTCATAAAGAAGGCAACAGAAGGAAGAAACATGAATTATGCCAAAAGAAAACTAAAAAGGAGGGCAAGTAAACTATGGGTAAAGCATAAGATACCCAACAGAGCACGATACCAAAGAAAACAAGAGAAAGGAATAAACAGAGTGACAATAGTATTAGCAGAAATATACAGACAGATAAAGAACTGTCCCAGTGGTCTCCCTAAGGACACAAAAAGAAATCACAATTACCCCACATATTTCATTAGGGGTGAACCTATGGGAACCACAGATGCTAAAAACATTTTAACCAAAACACCAAAACTGTAACTCCCATCAAAGAGCCCACAAAAATAGCTAACGTGTAAAGAGCCCAATCGAACAGTATCAGTCAGGTAAAACTTGCCGTTCAAATCAGGTGATCAGAAAGAATGTAATAGTGATTTCTGAAACACAGTAAATTAAACCCAGCAGTACTTACTTAAGCCCAATTATTTTCACAGTGCCTTTTCCCTGAAATATGACTGCACATTTTGGCCCAACTCATCATTTTTCTTTAGATTTTAAAATTTTTTCTCAGCCAAAAATGAAATTACTTGTTGGCTGACTTTTGAACGGTATTAATTAATAAACTCTGACAGTTGGGCTAATATTCTGTCCTCAATTCAGGCAATACCCCGACAAACAATCTTGAATAAACCGTTTGGATTCAGATCATTCAGATCACCCATCTCACCATTTTGTCACTTTTGATGACTGAGATGCAAAGAGGTTTTACAACAGAAGACTTGGTAAATAATAGTGTCTACATTAAAGGAGAAGCTATGAAAATACCTTTCTTGTTATCAAACATAAACATGCCAGTAAGAGTAAGGAAGACACTTTCAAGACATCTACTGAGATGTAGGAGATTAGATCATTTAGACATTTGTTAGTTGGACTTGCTATTACTTCGACTTTTGTAAAAGCTCAGTTAACGCTATCAAACAGATGTGTGCTAGCTGTGTTTTTCTAGTTTTGATACGTGTCTATAACACATGTGCGTGTATCATTTAGGTGATTTTGATGAAAATATTTCAGACTTCAGTGGTACCAAACGTAATAGTCTCAAGATTTTGCCTCTTAAACAGAAATTCAGGAAAGGAAAAAAATACACTCTAACATGAGTATATGCCATACAGAGTAACAAAATAGCCATTGTGATCTCAGAGAAAATATTATTAGACAGTTTTACATTTCATGCTTTGAAGGTTTAAACTCCATCAAGTCTGAGACTATCTGATCCTGTTAGCACTTGTCTTTCCACCAGCAAAAAGAATCACTCCATTGCAGAGGCAGAAACAATGCTGCTTTTTATCAGGTGCGTTGAAGCAGACTGACTACACCAAGCAAAAAATAGAGCTGGATGAACTGGAAGCATCCTCTTCTACTTGGGACTTCCCCGAATTGCATAGCCAGGTAAAACAGCGTGGTAGCTCTGGTTTGAATCACTTGTGCTACCACATACAAGTAATCCCCTACTTAACTTGATATATTAATATATTTTCCCTCTCCCATTCAACCATATAAATTATATAACCCTCCTGAAGAGTGTAAAATAACTTGCATTCTAGCTTTTATTAAAACATAAACAAGCAATATAATGGGGTGCCAGAGAATATTAGAAGACTGTGCTGAACGACACATACTTAAAAGCAGCTCCAGATCAGAATGAGAAAGAAAGAACACATCATTAGGGGTAGGGTGAACACTTTCAACGACTATCAAATATCACTTCCAAAGTTCTAATTATTAGAAATCTTGCAATTATATTTAAAATGAAACAGCCAATAAGCTCCATTTTCGTTCCATTATAAAACTTCAGGGCTGGAGGTGTGTATGCTTGTTGTGCAGAAGATACTGTGAGTGTTTTAAGACCTGATTCTCCTATATGAGTGTTTGTTCCAGTTCTGTCCCAAAAACAAAGTCTAGATGACCCAAAACTTGACTTCCAGTCCTGTATTTCTGTGACTGCAGGTGTGGAAGGTTTATCTGGCTACTTTATTCAAATGCAGGTGCCCCAAATGAAGTCTGAGTATCATGACCATAGATGCCTATTTCTGGGTAATTATCCAACCTGACCATTTGCTGTCAATTCTTGAGCTCCCAGCTTCACATTTCCATCTTATCACTCATGCTTACCTCAGCCTCCAACTCTCTTTACACCCAACTTGCTCTCAGCCCTTTGTTAATTGCACTTCTAGTCCACAGCCTTTCTGTCTCTCCAGCACTCACAGGACCTTCTTTCATCTCAATCACTTTCCTACATTTTATTTTAGACCCTAATCTTGGGAGCCACCTTAAAGCATGCTTAAACTTGCTTTCTCCAATAAGGGTAGACATTAACACGTTATACTAAGCCAAAGGCTGGGGCTGTGCTTCATGTTGAAAGCTGGGGCAGGGCACACGAATAAGTATCCCTCTAGGTATTCTGTTTACAAGTTTGTAAACTTACAGACCCCTAGAAGAAAAAAAATCAGAGAAAAATTTTCAGGTTGCTTTTAATTTACTGAACTAGAACATAATTGAAAGTGGTTATGAAACACAGCTGTAAGAAAACAATAAAGAGACTGCATTTGGGGGTTGGTTTAGGGCTTTTTATTTTAAGAGACTGATGGCCAGAGCAAGGGTATATAAAATTTTCCTGTATATTCTTCCTAGTCTTTTCAATATACAGCTCTCTTTTGTACTATAATATAACCCCAGATATCTAATAATTCCCCCTTCTCCTTCTACTCCCACCTTTTAAAAGTTCTCAAAACCAGCAATTTTAAGTCTGGTGACAACAAGATACAGAAGAACCGAGATAAACAGCTTTTGTCCCCTACAATAATTAAAAGCAATTAAGAAGCCAGAAGTATAATTCTTGCCACTACAAAACTGCAGGACAAAAGAGGAAAACTTAGTAGCAAAAGAATGAAGATGCAAGTTTTCAAAGATGATTGGAGGATTTAGTGCTATTTTGGCTTTATTCAAATCGTGTATCCAAATCCCTCACTCGATTGCGCAAATTTCATCTGGGAAGTTCAGATTCCATGATACTAGAGGTAAAATGTCTAAAATTCTAATTTCCATGTGCATTGTAATGCAATGTAATGCAAGATACAACACTGTGGATCTAACAAGAAATTCCTTTAAGACCATACTTCAAATGTTTTCAAGTAACGTTTCTAACATCCCAATTATCTCAGAATACAATAGAAAATGTCATGTAAAACAGAATAAATATCTCCAGCTAAAAAGCTGCCATACTGACAGCCTAAGAATTCAGCTCCCAGTATTGTATGTAAAGAATCAGAATGTCTGATACAAAAATCAAGGTTCAAGATGAGTCCCTTAGAGCTTCAACTATTCTCTTTTGAGAGAATCTGGAATAAAAAATAAAGTGCCAATATACAGTTTACCTTCCAAAGAAAGCATTAACTCACTAGGAATAAGAACTGCAAAGCTTATGTATTACAGCACCACCTGGTGTGGATTGCCATGGATACAGATTTTAAGCAGACGAAACCTACCAGGTCATCTAATTTACGTGTCAACCAGTGCAGAATACCTCACTGTAACACACCTTTGGTGTTTTTGTTTATTACTTGTTTTGGAAGACATAATTCATATCTAATCAGATTTCTGAGCAGTATTTCATGCAGAAGAGCAAATAAAATTCCAGTCACAAGACTGATAGTTCAGTTTTAATTAACAAATAAGCTGTTCGTAAATGCCCTGACTTCCCACTTCATGATGACTGTCAAGCATGCAAGACAACATGCCTCTGTCTCCTTAGAAATGTAAGTTGATTAAGTGTTACAAGCAGAAAAATGTGAAATCTCAATGTGAAAACATAAGGTGCATTAGCAAAGATCACGATACAAAGCAGCATGACGCCTCAAATCCTATGAGAGAAGATCTTTCTATCAGGTGATGAAGGAGCATTCTGCTGAGATTACACAGAGGATTACACAGCACACTTAATTGCATTGTGCTTACCTGTTTACATGCTTGGCAAGTCATAAAAGATAAATTAATTCTTTAGTTAGTGTATCAATATTAGGATAGACAGCCTTAGCAAAGAAGGTCAGAAACACACTAGAATGTTTTAAGTGTGTCTTAAGTAGCTGGTACACAGGCACCCAACGCATTGCTTTATAAAGTATTCCATTTCCTCTTAGGTTTCTCTGCTAAAAAAGAAAAGTTACTGTATGACGCACATAATCCAAAAAGCAAAAGGCCTTATTTTTCTGTTGTCATAAAAGAAGAAATGAATGAAATTCAATACAATGTGAACTGCTACAGTTTAGCAAAAAATCTGTCCCAAAAGCTTTTATTCCAACAAACAGACCAGTCTCTTCTCAAAGACTAGAAGTGAGTTGGTGCGCTCAGCTACATTAGTTCTCTTTGTCCTGCACATATTTCAGTGCTTATGTTTATTTTTTGTCCCAGGCTACTGGCAGGGAGGTGCATCTGTGGCTAGGTACAGTGCAAGCTGGCATCTGTCTAGTCAAACAAAAGTGCCAAAATTCAGTACAGAACACAAATCTTATTAAATCTTGACAAATCCTGGTGTCTAAATATTTTGTAAAATGGATTTTCCTGTACACAGTAATCCACTGTCCTCCATTCTGCAAAGGGAAGAGCATTCTTGACAACAAACAGTAATACAACTTTCAAGAATAAGCTGGTACATCTCGCTAGAGATACAAACAAAGGAAAGGTGAAACTAACACTGAAGGATGGACACAGCTGCTTTCTAAAACACTCAACAGTAACGCTACCAACAGTCTTGCTTTCATTGTCAAAAGCTTGAACAAAGGCCAAGCAACTTGCAGGCAGGCCTTTCTTTACAACCAGAAGCTTGCTAAGTTTCCAATTACCTCTAAAATTCTGCCAGACACTTTTGGCAATTTTTAAATAGATTCTTTTGTAATTGCAATGCCACTACAAAAAGGAATCTGAACCTTCCATAGGTTCTGAGTCTGTATGGAAAAATCTTGTGCACATACATCACCCACTGTCCTATAAGATAACCCCCCAAAAATAGACTGAGCATCAACACTGTCCCTCATACTGAAACAGCCTAAAGGAACCAGAAAATTTCCTTTATTACAGTTTTCATTTTGGAGATCTGTTACACAAAAAACACCACCTGCCAAGTTTTTCTGAAATACAGAGGAGCATGTTTCAAAAAAAGAAATATCATGAATGTTAGTCACAAATACACACTATGCTCAAGTGGCAATTAAAAATTCATTTTGCTGCTTACTTATCCCCTTCATGTCTAATTTTATGGGTATATAACTCATTAAAGTTTCCCTTAGGACCAATCTATTCTTACCTTTTCAGCTTCCTTTCTTTGAGGTAGAAAGTATGTGTTGCCAGAACATCATCAACTGCCAGCAATTAAATTAGGTAAAAGAATATCAGACAATTTTGAAAATAATTTTCAAAGAAACTATTCCCTCTGCAAGAAAATTAAGTGAGCAAAGTATCTGTAAATCCTTGTCAGTGTACTGAAAAAACAATTAGGTCTATGCTTTTGATAAAGTAAGCTGACAAGAACCTTTCACCTCTTCTGTAAGATGCAATTTGCCGTGGAAATTTCTAATTTCTCTTTTGATACACAAAGCAAAAAAAAAGAAAAAAGTGAAACTGAAAGATCAAGTGCTTTTGAACTTGTACTAATAAATAATGTGTATCATTATCCCAACCATAGTATAAATTCTCTAAATCTAAACTTACAGTTTATCAATCAAAATTATCATAAAAATAACTCAAGAATGCTTTTTTACCAAGAATAGTACAAACTGCCTGAAAAGTGGTTAAAATTATGATCTCCATTCTACTCATCTATCAATAGAATATAAATATTTACCTAAAACCATCAAGTACGTGCAAAAATAGGTTTAGAGAAGTCTCATGATTCTTGGGAACTGCATAGAAGGTGTCCAGCTTGCTGTGATATAATGTTTTGCCTACTGATTTAAAGTCATCTTATGAAACACCTTAGTCACTCTTAGCACACAGGGACCTTGGAAAAATCTTTTCCAGCTTACCCATCACTACTTTTGATGTTAGAAGGGAGAAAGCAATCCATTTAGTTTCAGATTATAATTACATGCTTCATTTGTGGGCAGTCCTGCTTCAGAAAGGCTGAAATCTTTAAAAAAATCAAAAAGCCTCAAATGCAGTTGTATGTCCAAGGATCTGAAGACCCACAGGCTTCAAAAAGGAAGATGAAGAATACCCATTTCCTCAATTACTCTTAATTTTTTTTTTTTTAAAACCATCAAGTTTCTAAATGCTAACTACTATTTTTCCAAAGAGCAACTGGTGTGGTTTCTTTTAAATGGTTCCTTTGATAGGGGTTCATTTTTTCAGTACTCTCCTAGTGTTCAAATCAGAAATGCAGTATTGTTTGCTCTCTGAATATTTCATATGAATTTATCAAACACATGCAAAAATCGATGAGGTGATAATGCTAGGACAAGTTTCCATCACAGAAAATGCTATTTTTTGTCCCTTTTCCAATTAATTTTCATAGATTTGCACATTTTGGAGCCAGAAAGGACCTTTCTAATCAGATATATTAATCTTCAATTTAGCCTACAGTAGGATAGGTTATGCCAAGAAACCCCACATAATCATTTTTTTATTAATCCACTGGGGATTTAAAGACAATACATTACATTGCTAAGTAATCTATTTTGAAGCTGGATTATGCTCATTGTTAAAACATTCATTTGCTTTTTACTGTGAAATTATCATGGACTTGGTGGTAATTTCCATTTCCTGCCAGATGAAAATGCCAGTTTTTCAAAGACTTCAGGACAGTTATACTCATTTCTATTAGTTAAGGATCTCATATCCCAGGGTATAGTTCTGCATCATTACTGCTTAAGACATGATGAGATATGAAACTGCAGGGTTTTTAACAACTTATCAAATAAATTATTTCAAATTTCTGATAAGCATATGGGAAATGAGGCGTTCAGTTCTGGAAGAAGAAAAAAAAGATGTTGAGCTATTTTGGTCAGGTTTGGGTGTTCCTGAGTCACAGAGGCAGACACAAGCTTATCTCCATAAATAATTGTAAAAAGCAGGTTCTATTCCTCACAGGGGCTCTTGGTGGTTAGTGTAGTGTATCTGCATATTATAGACACAAACTTTACATTTTAGTGCCATAAAATCATATTACGCTAGAATAACTTAGTTCCAGACCCATACTTAAACATCACTGCACAAACATAAAGCAATTACCAAATGCAGCAAATTAATTCACTTGTTTTTTAGGCAAGATAACAGTTACCCCGGTCTTATATACACGAAGCAGATAATTTTTTCTGCATTCTTCATTGTTTCAGAAGAGAAATTGCCAGGCTCATATGCCCATACCAGTAAATTCTACACAGAGGTAAACACCTGCTGCAACCTGTTCTGTGAAAGCAGCGTCCCACACATCTTTTCAGAATACCCTGAAGAGCTGAGCTGGACAACTGCTTCTGATTTGCAGCTCAGATATGGAGAGCAACCACAGTGAAATGGGGGCAGTGAGTAGGACTGGAGAGAGCCCATGGCTTGCAGCTTCCCCTGACAGGGAGTGCTGCTGCCTGCCACGTGATCCATGTCGGGCTGCTGCTGAGATGCTGAACACCAGATGCACCACTCAAGTGTCACAACTCCAAAACAGTTTATACTGCACTGAATCCATATCATGAAAAATGAAGGAAATAGCTGGATCCAAAGAACTTCTACAATCAGAGTCGTCTCAGGCTGGCACATTTTAATGGCTCTTATGGCACATTTTAAAAGCTCTTATTTTTATTAAAATGTCAAATTCTGCCATCAAACACATAAATAATTTTAATTAGGAAAATGTAGGCTATATTGTATATCATTAACAAACAAGAACACTTCAAAAGTGAGGATTTCAATGTCAAGAGAAGAAGTATCTGAATTAGCTAATAGTAGCTAATTACTATCCAATTACTAATATGCATATGAATCAAAAATATGCACATGTAACAGGTGACTGCTGTGTTTACATGTTTTAGCTGTTTTCCGTATCTGTATAAATGTGCTGAAAACAGTGCTGAAGTTGCAAGCATGAATGGTAACAAGCCCAGAAAGAGTACAGGAGGAATGAATATTGGGAACAAAAGGAAGGATAAAATTTGACAATAACAGGGAAATGGCCAGATTCAGCAACCCATCACTTGTACCTACATCAGCAGGGATATGAAAAGAGAGTGAAGGAAAGACTTGGGGGGAGACAGGGGACGAGGAGGTCAAGAACCACACATTTGCTGAAATATGGGCCTTCCAAACACATTTATTGGCATGCTTACCTTCCCCCCATCCCATTTCTTATTGTTACCTAATAATAATGTTAAAAAATATGTGTTTGGCTACAAGCCATATGAAACAAAGCAATAAGCTGTCTCTCTCCTGAGGTCTCACCAAAGGTGACAGCCTCAGTGAACAAAAACAAAGTTTCCAAAGTTTTGGAGAAGAGATAACTTAGGAGGAGCTTCATTTTGATGACAGGAAGCAACTCAAAAAGAAAAATATGAGAGCCATTGCCATAAAGATGGCAGTGAAGTAGTGAAAAGAAAAAAGAATACAAATGACAGACACCTGAGGGATCTCTAAGGATGACAGCAGTAACAAATGACTTTAGAAAAAAATATGAATTAATAGTACTTCAAAACAAGCAAAAATGTCATTTACATGTTCGGAAAAGGTCCTTTATGTATATGCATTTAAAAGAGCAATAGGTGCAGAAATCCTGCTCTTCACTCCTCATGCACAGACACTCTTCCCAGTCTCTTCAGCTAGATGGCTGGATGTACAGGAACTATCTTAAATAATTCCAGAGTGCTCAGGGAGAAATAGGCACTACCACACTGAGAAGTAGTTATGGGCCAGAGAGAGAAATACATAAGCTTTAAGAGCTACCAGAACACCTAAACTAGATACTCATAGATTTAAAAGAGTTAAGAGAGTTGAGCATACATGCAGCACTGAGTTCCAGAGATTAAAAATACTTCTAACTGCACTGAGAACATGTATCAAGTAGACAAGCATTTACTTCTTATCATTATTTCAGTACCAGCATTCTACCAACAAAAAAATCAAGCTGTTTCCTTAAACAAAACGCTTAGGCACATACCTCAGTTACTACATACAACCAAATAGCGAGAGCCACAGCGTGGCCAACAATGGTAGAGCTAGTGATAAGACAACAAAATAAATCTGTAATGTTCCTTAGTTACAAAGTGAGATTCATCTTAAAGCCCTAACAACACCTCCACCATTGTCCTAAGGTTTGAGGCATGAAACAAAAATCCACATGAAACCCTGGCTGAATGTAGCCAAAATGGAACTTGGATACAATATAAAATAGACACAATTTCATAGACAATGGAGTCCAACTTCTTTGTAAAAGGCAGGAGAGAAACAACCGCAGACAGATCCCATCAATGCTAAAGGTACTGTACATAATTGCAACCCCTAGACACGTGGAGAGCAGAAAGAAGAGCTGTGTCTCAGCTTTAATTCTTTGGTTCCAGTGGCTTTTAGAATACTGGATGCCAAGAAATGTTTGATTCATGAAACTGAGTAGATTTCCAAACTTTTATTTAGATGGAGAAATCCTTGCCCACCGCAATATAAGAACCTACATTTTACATGTAACTTGGTCAATAAAAGAAAGGAAAATAGGGTGGTCCTCAGATAGAGTAGTAATTTCAGTGTTTAATTTAAAAGAGCCTCTGAAATGCACTGTCATTCAGTGCAAAACTGAAGTCATTCTCTTGTTTTCAGTGTCTCTTTACACCTCAGAACAGAAAGTGTCCCTCAGTCCTTGGTTTATCTGGGGTGAGGATGGAAGTATTATCCTCATAGAGGAAGAATCACATATACTCTTAGATTTTCTGGAAGTCCCAGAATCAGCAAAACACTGTTGAGGACACACTGTGGGCATTTCAGTATTGCACCCTCCAGCTGTGCAGGGCTGGAGAGCAGATTAGCCTTCCTAGGTGGTGCTGCACTACTGATGTAAATCCACATGCAATTAAAAAAGCCCACCAAGTCTCAGGTGGTGGCAAAGCTAGACGAAGAAGTTCGTGTCTTATATGTGCCCCGTCACACCATTTTTCCTGCTGTTTTCTCCCTACCATCCAAACTGTGCACATACCTCTCTTTTGAGATACCTTCAAATAAGGATAGTTCTTCACCTAGAACTTTACCCGAGCTGCCTTACAGCACAACAAAGGTAACAGTAAATGGGAGTAATGAGTCATAAACAAGAGGTCAAAGGTTAGGACTTACTTAAGTCAGTTTTATCACTAGAGCCAGCATCTTGCAGAAGGAGCTGTTAAGATTTCACCTGCTTCCAGGCCTTTCCTACCCAGCTGCACTGCTTCAGAAGCAGCAGCCCCGTGTACTCCTCTTGCCTAAGGCCAGGTTCTGACAGACTGCCTGTACTGGCATATGGGAAGCTGTACAAACCCATACTCACCCATACAGACACAAATGCTATAAAAATAAAAGTAGGCTCTGCTACAGGTCTCCATATCTTCTTTAAAGAGGTTAGATGGATTCTCTTCTCTCAGTCGTGTCATACGTCATGTGTGTGGGGTGTAATTGTGTAATGGATGTGTGACATCCGTGCATGTGTATGCAATTAATGTGCATTTCAGTAATTGGGAACTCCATTTTCTTTCACCATCAGCACTTCTGCTGCAGGTATGACCAGAAAGCACAATATGACAGAATCAAAATACCCCCTTTGTAAGCTGGAAAATATTATGTTGAGAACAAAATTTCGTCTAGGTACTTTAACACTCTTAAGACAGCACATCTAATAATCTGTAGTAGTAAAAAACAGCAGACATTATCTTGCTTACAGTACAGCAGGTACACTGTTTCAAGAAACATTTGGAAAATGGTTCACAATTACAATGGGGTTTAGATCAAAATGTACTCTGCAATTTCTTCTCTTTTAGCATGTGTTCACAGATGACTCAATTTTCTGACAAATACTTATTTAATAATTTTGCTTAATAAAAAGATCACTGAGAAAAATGAAAATACTGATGGGGTGATCCCTAAAAAGGGTAAGGTACATACTGTTTCAACTTTTTTCTTTGCTTTCTGCAAGCTCCAAATGTTTGATTTACTGTCTGCTGACCAGTTCTGCAGATGCTACATGATCTGTAGAAGGACTTGACCAGGGGACCTGGGGATAGCCAGAATGAGATCAACAGCTCATGCAAAAAGAAACCTTCAGCTTTGGCTGTAAACTCAGAACAGAAGAAATGAAGTGGGGTGACATGATGTTCACCCCTTAAGATTAAAAGCACTGCCCTATGCTAATCTTGAGCATAATTCAATATATGTATGGAATGCCTAATAGTCACAAGATAGACTGCTTGTATAAGAAGAAACAAAATCTTTCTTTTCAAGAGTATTGCTTCACCTTTCATTGGTTTGAGAAAGAGCAACCCTATCCCACAGTAACATCAGTTCAAATATAAACTAATTTTTCTCCGAGGCCTCTGGTTAGAAGCACTCAAATTTTCTACCTTCAGCAGACTCTGTTAACAACATGCTTAAATGCTCTCCTGAATTGGGGCCATTATTTAATTATCTATTGCATGAGATCAAGCTGGCAGCCGATTTTGAAATATTTCCTTAAAACATCCACAGATGTAGATTTATATAATTAAGCTCTTTTAGATTATTTAATGAGGTTGCAAAAATGTACTAATAGTAATTCATCACTTGGAAGCCTGTGCTGTTTGACTTACGGTTACTAAGGCTGCCTGCTTAGTAGAACACAGAGACAGGAAAATACATATTTGTGAAAAAAATACCACCTCCTAAACATTTTACTTAAGAGCAATTTTGCTTTAATATCTAGAGTAAACAAAAACAGAGTAGGATGCAGTATACCATACAGGCTTTATTTGTATCCACCTGGGGTGACATCTATTACCCAGTAGCAGATCCAAACATTGCAAACACTAATGTTCACATGACAAAACACAACTCCGTATTCTGCTCCTGCTTGTGTCACTCACCACACACACACACACACGTCGGAGATAGCAGGCATGTGACATACACTGCAGGATCTCCCAGCTGGGCAAATTAGCCCCATGGGATTTTAGACAATTATGCCAGAGGAACACAGAATCATAGAATACCAGGCTGGAAGTGAACCTGAAGGATCACCTAGTCCAATCTTTTTTAGCAAAAGCACAGTCTAAGTAAGATGTTCCCGCATCCTGTCCAGACAAATCTTAAGTGTCCAATATTTGGGAATTCACCACCTCCCTGGAGAGATTCCAGTGGCTGATTGTTCTCAATGTGAAATATATTCCTCTTGCATCCAGTCAGCATCTCCTCAGGGGTAACTTGTACTCATTACCCTCATCTTTTCCATATGACTCTTTGTAACAAGGGAGTCTCCATCATCTTTCCAGCCACCCTTTAAATACTGGAACACGGTGATAAGGTGTTCCCTAAGCCTTCTTTTCTCAAGACTGAACAAACCCAGTTCCCTCTGCCTTTGCTCATATGGCCAGCTTCCCAGTCCCTAGATCACCTTCGTGGCCCTTTTCTGGACCCTTTCCAGCCTGTGCCCAGCTTTTTTTTTATTGCTGAGACCAAAACTGAACAAAGTATTCCACACATTACCTGACAATTGCTGAGTAGAGTGGGATAGTGACATTTTTATCTCTGCTGCTGATGCCCTTGTTGATGAAAACCAGCATCCTGTTGTCTTTACTTTTCCACAGCAGTGCACTGTTCACTCATACAGAGCTTGTCCACCAGGATCCCCAGGTCCCTTTCCACAGAGTTGCTCCCCAGTTGGTTAGATCCCAACCTGTGCTGCACTCCTGGATGATGTTTTCCCAGGTATAAACCCAACACTCGTCCTTGTAGAGCTTCCTGTGGTTCTTGTTAGCCCACTCTCCCAGCCAATCCAAATTATCCTGCAGGGTGGCTCTCCTTTCTGATGTGTCCACTTCCCCACTTTGGTATCATCAGCCATCTTCACCAGGATGCACTTGATCCCATCTTCCAGATCACTTATGAAGATATTAAAGTGTTGTGCCCAAAATCCCAGCAGGACCTCACTTGTGACAGGCTGCTGGTTCAAAAAGGAGCTACTTACCCCAGCCCTGGTGCCCCCTGCCAGCCAGTTCCCCACCCACTGCACAGAGCACCTCTCTAGACCACAACACACCAGCTTCTCCAGGAGGAGGCTGTGGAAAACCACAGTGAGAGCCTTGGAGAACTCCAGGTAGACAATGCCCGCCACTCGCCCCACATCAGCCAAGCAGGTTACTACTTTGTCATGGAAGATGGTAGAGTTTGTCAAGCACAATTTGCCCTTGGTGAATCCATGCTGTCTTTTCCCAATTGTGTGCTTCATCTGACTTGACAGCCTCCAGGAAGATTCATTCCATAATTTTCCCAAGCACTGAAGTAAGACTGATGTGTCTAAAATTTCCTGGATCCTCTTTTAAGCCCTTCTTGTAGATGGGGGTGACCTTTGTCTCCTTCCAGTTTTCTGGGATGTCCCCTGATCTCCACAACTTCTCAAAGATTATGGAGAGTGGCCTCACAATGACATCAGCCAGCTCTCTTGACATCCTCAGGCACATATTGTCAGGGCCCATCGATTTGTAGGGGTGAAGGAACATGGCTTGCAATCTTGTCCCTCAGTTCAAAATACTGAGTTCTTTCCCTAAGAAATCTATATTTAACAAGTGCTTCAAGGCATTTTTTTATTTGCATACATTTACATACAAGTGTCCAAAATCATAAAAGTAATGCTGACCACTGAGTGTCTGAAAAGGACAGGCTTGGTTGCTGTTCCAAAGGTAAGAGGACATAATGGAAATGCTCTGCTATGGCAGAGGAACATGGCTATAAGTACTCTTCTTGAGTGTGTCTACACTCAGGTACTTCATGTTTCCTTTCTGTTAGTTTGGCTGGTCAGATGAATTTCTACTTCCTGTGCTACAGTGCACCCACCTGACTGACACGAGGTGGACTTGCTTTTCACAGAGAGAAGAACAGAGAACAAGGTAGGACTATAAAGACTACAAAAAATGGAAACAAAGTATTTCAGCTTTTATCTGCAACAAACACACACACTTACTTACATTAAAAAAACCACCCACATTAATATTTGTTTTCTAGTCAAATACACTCAATCAGAACATCCATACTGCTGAACAGACAGAACCATGCCAGTATTGAGACACAGGTCTGGGAGGTGAGGGACGTTCCCCCAAAAGGGATAAGATAAATAACTGGACACGAGGGGGGAACTGTAAGTGTAGCCCGAGAGAGGCACAAACGGCACCACATCAATTTCTTGTGATGGACCAATTTCCTTAGATTTCCCATGAATACACTCTCTCAGTTCAACTTGTCTAATTAAAAAGAGACCCACACTACAGTAAGTGCCCCAAGTTTATTACAGTTTACATCCTTTGGATGGAAGAAACATTACTATGTGCGCCTAAAAATTATGACATCTAATTACTACCTACTCAGCTGAAAGATACTTTGCAAGTAAAACCAAAGAAGTAATGAAACATGCAGAAAGCCTGCAGTCCACACATATTGGTGACATTCCACACAAGAGCTAGTGATAATGTACAATGAGAATATGACTGGGAATTATTTAAATACATAATTCAAAAATATATAGTGTAAAGAAGATATATAATGCTGCTACTGACAGATCATGTGTGCATGCTCAGAAGAACAAGAAATCACTACAAAAACCACCCAAAGGTACACTAGTTAGAAGATAACCAGTAAGATAAAGGATGGTACAGTGTCTAAGGAACAGTCTCAGCTTCTGTAGACTTGGCCTTCTGAAGAACTGAATCTTTCAGTGCAGGTTTCAATCCCAAGTGAAGAGCACTGAGCTGCAGCCTGGGGCAGCGAGCAACAGCAGCACTGGTGGCTGGGCTGCCTGACTGAAGGAACCTGCATGACAAATTTGGTGATGAGCAGCATTTCAGGAGAGAGTCAGCAATGCCTGCTTGGTGAGAAAAGTAGATTTGGAGCACTCTATACTAACAATGCTTAGAAGATTAATTGCCACCCTAGGAGAGCAAGGAGGGAACAAGAGTCCTGAAGTATTTCTAGTGCCCAATGAGAGATCCAAATCCTGGCAGAGAGCATCAGCTGCCATTTTTAAATCACATTCTTCATATGCAAACAGTGACAGTACACACAATATCCTAATTCTCACTTTCTAGACTTCCTCCCTCTACTATATGTAATCAGTAAGAAACGAATAAAGGAAATCTCCAGGCGTATGATACATCTCTTGTCACTTGCTCTATGAGACAGCCTAGTGATTGCTGCAGCAACACAAATGAGACAACAAAATGTCATTCAAAGTCACATATACACAAATGCTTCTAAAAACATAGAAAAGTCTCTTGAAGAAAGCAACTCACAAAAACCTAAGACAAGTCAAAGCAAAATGAAAAGTCGTAGGCAAAATGTAAAGGAATTATAATGAAACAGCAAATTAAGAAAGAAGTTGGTCACATTTCTTTCCACCATCTTAGATGGGTCATTAGCAAAACCTACGTAGATCTGTGTCTCTGGAGACTGAGTTTCACTCACATAACACATAAAGGATGCTTGTTTTAGAACAGAAGAGTAAGATACCAAATCCATCTGACTATCAGTGTACAAGGTATTTGGGATGTTTGTCACCACTGAGGATAAACGCCTACATGACTAACCATCTCAATTTTAAATGGTTAATGTCACTTGCAAGCTACTCTCACCATAAACAACCAATATAAAATGCACCACAGGGAACCAAACTTTTAATGGTAAGTGCTCACTACTGTCTAAAGAGCCAAATATTCAACAGGTAAAAAAAAAAATCCAACAACACTGTCATCACTGTTTCTGAACAGGTGAATAGTATTTGAAATTTGCAGCTAAAATAACTATATCATAAGATGTGATATGTCATATGAAAGGTCTGTAATTTTGTCATTAAGTATCTGCAGGGAGGAGTTATTTCAAATGCAATGTCCAATTTGAGAAACAATTTAAGTGTATCTTGGGTATAACATAACTGCCTAGTGTCAGGTACGCTGTGGTTATGGCTGTCTTTCTGTTTGTAGTATTCTGCAGCTTCCATTACTGTAGCACAGCATTTCTGTCTAAAGCACAAAACTTCATCGTACATTTTTGTGAGACATAAAACTATTCTTACTCAGAGTGCACAAATAAGGCTTGAAACATAGAGGAGTAGATGAGAACTACCAAATTTTGCACTAAACCGGGATTAATACTGAATTTGAGCAAATAAATGATCCAGAAAGTTTGCATTAGCAGTTACCTACCCCTGGAGGAAGCATAAATACAGCACCTCCCTATTTATCTTGCAGGTTCCCTAGGCAATTTCATCTGCGCAGAGCTACCCTCACGTGGGAAAGACACAACTACATTCCACCTGAGCAACACTGCACGCCAGTAGCAGGGTAAAACAGCACTGAAATCTGCCAAAGCCTCTAGAGAGGCTAGATCGATCAGGTGTGTTCAAAGCACTCCTTACACACCTCAGTAAGACTGAATTCAGCACCAGCCACTGTTACTACGGACATTTTAATTTAAAAAGTTAAACTTAAGTCCTTCTGTTTCCAGACTAGTTCTCTCACACTTCACTGGTCACTAATTCAAGGAAATTTTAAGGACAAAACCTCTCCTTAAAAAACCCAAAAGATACAGACTATAACTATGTCAAGTATAGTCCAAAAGTTGATTCATACAGCAGAACAGTTTTGCATCTTTGCACATTTACTAGTAAGTTTGTCCAAAATGAGTGAGAAAGTATTGCTAGCAAGGCAAAAAAGCTCCACAGTTCCCAACCTGCTCCACAAGAACTGCTAACTTTTGAACACGAGTTTTATTCTACAGTCAGAGACTTTTTCTCTCTGCTGCTTTACTGTCCCTCGTCTGTTCTTGTGTTTACTGTGAAAGATTCTGTAGTGAGGGCTACTCATCCATTTGTCAAAAGCTCATTTTGTGTTCAGAAGTCCTCACCAACTTCATTGGACGCACTGCAGGTATGATTCAGGTTTAGAGGCCTACATCATTTCAGAAGGAAAATACAGTTCTTCTAAAACACGGCAGAAAGTTTTATTTAACTTTTCCCCTCCTGCTGAAGTGCCAAGATGTCCAGGTACCTAATGATGCACTTAGCGAGATTGCCAAAGACATCTAACTCCAACTGAGATCCAGGGAATTGAGCACATTTACTCTAAAGACTTCACAGAGTATCTAAGTATTGAGGTCCTTAAAATCCCACTCTACACCCCATTTCTCTTTCCTGTTCAAGGGAATTTTCCTTACTGACTTTTATGAGAATGGAATCAATTAGTTTTCAGTAATATACCCAGTTATTTCACTGTCAGAGATACAATTTCCATGGACAGGGGTACAACTCACACTACAAGAACATTTTGCTTTATTACACTGCCAGTACCTGTTCCATAGCTCTGGATGCACAGAAATAGGTAAAGAAATTAAACTTTAAGGATGACACAGTGCTTTCAGACCACATAGAACACTTTCTGCCGTCATCTGGCACTTTTCCACAGGCCAAGGACAACAAACAGCGTCAAACACAGAGATTTACAATTTCTGTTTTACCACACAAAGTCATCCACAAAGATTCAAGGTACTTCTGTGCACTAGACAGCACAGTGAGATCAGTTTTCATCATTTGAGAGGGAAACACTTCAAGCAATGGTTACTTTGCTTTCCACCAGACAAATTAGTTTCACTGTGATCTTTTTCAGATGTATAAACCAGATGTATAACCCATGAATATTAAGTTGGTTGTAAAAGTCCACAGAAATGCAATTTAGCATCTTCCATCTGTACAGATTTAAACACTCTTCTAGAACAGCAACTGTAAGAGTTTTGAAATGTCCTTTCCCTTGGTTCCCTTCCTTCTTCCTCCTTATCTACACACTGTTTATTAGTTTTGATGACACAGGGATATTTCAGTACTTTAACAATGACATTGAGCACAACGTTTTCACTATATAATTTGTGGAAGAAATACAAACACCTGACAGTAACTATGATTTTGCCCAATTTAATATCAGAACAGTTTCACTGTTTAAAATTACAAATAACATTCACAGACTGCTGTGTAGTCCTATTGTGAAAGAAAATTATTTCACAAAAAATTATTTCACAAAAAATTATTTCACAAAAAATTATTTCACAAAAAATTATGAGAAAAGTTTAACTTTTTTCTCTTTATAAGGTGCATCACTAACATGAATCAAGAATAATGTCTGAGAATGCCAAAACAAAGGATATTTCTCTCAGTGGAATTAAGATTTTAATACTTTGCCTTTGATCTGAATTACACAGTATTCTTTAAATCCAAGAGCACAAAATTCCAGACTTCCGTAAATAACCTGAAGCTTGCTAGCACAAATCTGCCAACTAACAAATCCCTTTTCATCTCTCCAAAGGCTGCATTTTTAAAGGTCATTAGATGGTCAGCTCACACACTAGACTTACAGACCACATAAACAGACAAAAGACACATAGAATGTCCATTCCCCATTTGGAGTAGCAGTGCTTCTTAAGAGCATATCATCCCTCGTGTAAATGAGAGTGCCTGCATAAATTACCTGCATGCACGTAATACTCACAGGTAATAATAGCAAGATCCTAGCTTCCACTAGATAAAGCAGTCCAGTGCTGCATTTGCTGTGTTTGTAGGGGTCCTACTCATGACAACAGAGGCTTAGAACGAGTACAACATCAAAATACTCCTTTGAAGAAAAAAAAAAACCCAAGAAACTCAAAACCTTTGATTCCTGCCTGAGTCTACGTCCCCATTTTGTCCGAACACAGGTTGAAACATGAATGATCCCTCCCAATGAATACTCAAGGCATTGGGAAGGTCTCAGTTCACAAGAAGATCAACAACTTGAGCTCAATTATATGTTCAGTGTTAAAGTTCTGCATAAACGCTGTACTGAATCTGAATATTGGCTCAAGTGAGCCAAGTGAAATCATGGATTAGATCCACCTTGAGTATACTTAAAAATCTGCCCTTCAAACTTAAATGAACACACTGTAGAATGGAGTGTCGTAACAAACTTCCAGCTCTAGACAGCTTGGTCCTGAGGCAGAAATGGTCCCTCCAGGTACTGCCATGTGTGTGCCAGTACCTCATCTGCAACACTCCACAGTTTTTGTTTTCCAAAAGCAGATCAAGAAAATGTCAGCTGAACAAATAAATAATCAAAACACCTAAAGCAAATAAATACAAAACAAAGTAAGTAAATAAATACAAACCTCTAAACCTATACATACATTTACATTAACTTTGCAAGATTGGACTATTCCCGTAATACTGAAGTGTGACCATGCTTGCGTGGGTCATTTCACTTCAGCTGTGCCTCCAGCCTGTCCTCAACGCTATGTGGGAGGTTTACACTAATCAGCTTTTTCTGAAGTTTAAATTGCAGCATCACATCAACAGCTGTTACACAACATCAAGAAATAGGAGCCGTGCTGATTTATGAAAGTCAACCTGGTGCTATGTTCAAGCCTCTGAATTAGTAGATATTTTTCCCCATAAAATTATTCAACACCATAAAGTTAAGTATTTTAGTTAAGAACTAATAAATACAATGATGCATGATGTTCTAAAAAGCCAGTTAGCATAAACTTACCAGCAATTAATACCTTACAACAGTATGATTCTTCTCACAACTTTAATTGTATGTATGTTTATAACCTCATATATTGGAGAGTGAACATTTTCCCAAAAGGGGGAAAATGTATACTACTTTCCCAAGTTTGTCTTAAAGAAAATCAAATGGTCCAAATTATCCTCTCGTAAAACATAGGCCATACAGCCCAACAGCCAGCAAAGCCAAATTCCAAATTTCTATTCTTGGATTTTGTTACTTTGCAGCAGTAAAGGTGTCTGGCACTCACAGCAGCATGTGAAGGAACACCTATGGCATTTAAGCCTTTTACAGTCTTTGAAAATCTTCCAGCTAACAGAATTTTTCTCTAAAGGAAAAATAGGGTGAAAAAACCAAAAGAGAGAGAAAATCGAGTCAAACACATATCCAGTCAAAGCACACACGTATTCAGGTATCAGTCTTCAGGAAGAATCACAACATAGTGTAACTCTTGTTAATCTCATAATTGCAAGAGGCTTTTACCCACGGCTGTTAAATAATACGATCCAAATGCCTCCTCAAGATTAAGTATATAAAGTCACTTTGCAACTAAAATAGCAAGACACCAAAGGGTATGCTACATCATTTGCATAAAGAAGAGAAAGATTACTATTGTTTTCTTAATATTTAAGTATATTTACTAGCAGAATATAAATGCATTCTTTGGGAACATAATGACTGTAACTTTGAATTTTTACTCCTGTAAATGCCTAATGTAATCACATTACCTTAAAACAAACACTTGCTTTTCCCATATAAAAGATAAATTTTACAGACAGAAAAGGAGGAAAGGTATTTTTGCAGAGAAAAAAAGAAATAATCAGAGCAATGAACTGAATGATCTGAGGGCAAACAGGCGCCTCACTTACAAGCTACATCATATTTACACTTATTCTAAATGAGAATTTATATTGTGGCACCAAAGTAGTTGCAAATCTACCACTGGGAAATCCAAGATCATCTTCACTCTCTATGGAGAACAAGGCTTACTATTATAAAGATGCTTTCCATGTTCAGAGCCCAATCTAAATAGGTAATATCTGTAGAAGGAATAAAGAGATCAAGGTTCCCTGATAGTGTGGAATTATATTTTTGCTCCCTGGGGAATAAAAAAAAAGTATTTTTTCTGGAGTGAAGGAATGTAGGGTAAAGTTCCAAAGAAATTCACTGCTGCAGGCACAGCTATAATTAAGGATTTTCTGGTCCCCATATCACACTGAAACACTGGATCTCAAGTTCTTGCAGTAAAGATTGGTGTATAAGGTTATTATGCAGCTCTGTATGTTTCATGTCAACTCACAGAACTACCAAACACAAATTCCTACAGCTACTATAATAAAATTTCCATCAAAACAACAGACTTACAAAATATCTGTTACTTACAAACAGAGATGCAAGATTTTGTTGTAAAAAAACTCCCAACAGAAAGAACAAAAAAACCTCTATCCACTTAGTGACTGAACTTAGTCTTCTACACAAAACAGATGATAATCTGGTTTCTTATAATAATGCTCAAGATCTCAGTTTGGGGTCATGTCTGTAGGCACTCCAGAATCAGGACATATCACCCCCTCTTGCAGTCTGAGCCCAGTGAGATGTCACAAGTCTTGGCACAGACAGGCACACAGCCACTGTTGTCCAACAATTTCCCCTCTACACTTTGGATACAGGAGGTTCTCATCTCTTCCACAAGTTACCAGATGTGCAGCCTCTCACAGCTGAAAACCCTTTGGAGGACTGAATTAACCCACAGAGTTGAGCCCGTGTCAGGAAGTAACCTCAGAGGTTCCTCAGAGCTGAACTGCACTGCTTAATTCATAGTCCAGGCTGGAGTCAGCAATGCCATAGGACCAAAATATTTGGAACTGGTTACTGAATGGAAGGAAAGAATTTTAGTTGTGAAGATTACAATTTTATTTGTAAGAAGCATAGAGTACATGCGTCATTATTCCCATCCCATCTGCAATTTCATCCCAGAATAACAGTAATGCTAGTTGCATTTGTGTAGTATTCAATCCAGCATCGAGTAGAACGGGGGAGAAAACATCAAATTTGGAAAACATTCAACAAAACCAAGAGATTCTGCAAATAATTTCATGCATTCCACCAAATATGAATAATTTCAAAAGCCACTGAGCTTGCATAGAAATTTATATAGTACTTTTTAAGATCCTGAAAAAGAAGTATGGAATGGGCAACTATCCTTTTTCACTATAACATCTTTCTTACATGTGCAAATTGGTTTTGTACCTATATCTAGGGAATAACTGGTGAAACACTGAGTAAAAAGAATTTCACAAGTAGTTATTTAGCAGAGACTTAATCATTCTTTAGCCAGTCTGCATTTTTTTCTTTAAAGCAAATTATAATCCAGAGCACAAAATGGGTATCGTGACTGTTTCAAAGCCCGCTATAAGTACTCCTTTCAACCTAAGCAATTTGAGGTATTTTGCTACCTCCTAGACTACATGAAACATAATAGTGACTTTCAAAACCCCCTAAGACAATTGAAAAATGAAACTGAGTTGGGTGACCAGGCTCAGTGCTATTCAGAATATAGCACTGAACCAAGTTGACTAACTTCCCATTACCAGTCTGCTGTCTTGCAGGGAAAGCAGCCCAGCTCCAACCTTTAATTACCTAAGTAGTAGTTACTAAACTTAGTTGCCCTAAATATCCACAGATTAAAGCAGTTCTGGAGATGATCCCAGATAGTCTTTCCAAGTAAGAACTCTCTCATCACGTGCTATTACTAAACAATCCTGTACAACCAAATAACTATAGTAAACACACACGGTATTGAAAAACACAATTGATTAATTGATTAACTTCAAATCTGAAGTACATATTCTGCACTAAAAAGTCAATTGGAAGCCTAGATACACCCTCTTCTCACCTACCATGAAATAAAAAAATAAAAAAATTCAAAGAGCTTTGAGTCAGGCACAAGCACAGGTTTGTTCACACATGAGAAAATACTAAACATTTTCTTTCCTTTTTCAGCCTGCAAGCAGCAAGAGGTCATTTTATCCCTGGTATGTCAACAGCGTTGGTGTTTTACACAGCCCCTCTCACACAGCAGTCCCAAAAAGCATTCCCCAGTGGTAGAAACATCACCACAGCACAGACCTGCAACTTCCCTAGTCACAATTTTTCGTCTCCATTCTCTGTGGAGAGCAGTTGGCCCAAAGATGGGGCAGCCAGGAATGTACTCACCCCCTTCTAGGGAGCAACTAAAAACATCTATACATGCCAAGGCTTCTTCTCTCTAAGTGGAGGCCATGAAGAAATCGCAAGTGCTCTGTAGTGTAGCATATATACCAGTTACAACTAGCTGGGAAGTGCTAACACTTCACTTATTGTGAAAAGTTGTATCTTTCATTTTAAGAAGCACAATAAAAGAGTCAAGTCAGGAGCTGATCAGGAAGGAGGGCTGAGAGGTGCTGGTGGCAGCAGCAACAGCTCCAGGCTCAATGAACTTAATATGGCTACAATTTATGATTATGTGGTGGGGGGGAATGGAGCTTAGCTGCTGACCTTCTCTGCAGACTTTGGGTAAGTCACTTTGCCTTTTTTTGGTCCTCTTTTGCTTTTCCTTGACCATTTTCATTAGGCACTCTTAGGGACTACCACTGCATCTCATAACAAGGACAGACAACGCTATAGCTCTATAAGGACCTCCCACCCTCAACTAGCAAAACATCACTGAAACAGGACTAATTAATATGCTAGCTTTGACTTCTTCCCTGTCTAGCCAGTCCTGGCTGGCCAATTTCTGAGAGCACCATGGTACTCATGGCTCATGAAGTGAGACTCAAGAAGCGAGAGAGTGATAACATTCCAGATAATTTCTTTCACCTTCTGCTCTGGAAAGGTCTGCATAAAAACAACATGAAAAGGTGAACGGACATTGGAAACATCTCAAAGTGTCAGTGCAGGTAAATGAAGCACACAAAGGACAGCAGCAACAGGGAAGAGGAAGGCTTGCGAAAGGCTTCAGAAGCCTTATAATTTTAGGCAACAGCAGTCAAAGATCCTATGGAGAAATTTTAAAAAACATGACATAATCAAGTCTAGAATGCAACCTTTACAAAGGCATGAAAAGTAAAGGGAGAAAATTCTCATCAAAGAACTAAACCAGAAGCAGCATCCCACCAAGCAGCACTAAATCTGTAGGGCAGAGCCTCAGCTGCTGTGAACTGTCATGGATGTATTGATGTTTTGATGTCATGATGTATTGATGAGCACAGATATGCTCCCTGAGGCTCTAAAGAACAACTGCCTCGCTTAAAGAGTCAGTTTTGGTCTATGAGCTCACAAAACTCAAAGCACAAGCTGATTCAAAGTAAATGGGGGTAATGGGTAATAAATCTCTTTTCCACATTTCAGTCAATTTAAACTTCTAAACATAAATTTCATTCAGAAATTCCATTCCAGAAGTCTTAATGTTTCCCACCATCTGTGAATATCTTACATCTTGCTATTAAAAGGTTTAAATACCTTTGAATAGCAATAGATTCAATCATATTACCCTCAACCCACTAAACAACTGAATGTATCATGTGCAGAGGAAAAATAATTCATCAGGTTAAGGCAATCTCTGAGAATCTTCCAACAAGCATGTATGGAAACTGAACAGGCAGAGTCTAAATTACCATCTTCCTGCTTGCAGAAAGGCACATTTACCACTGTTCCTCACTATGGGTAGATAATGTCACCCTCAGCATCATTAATGCAGCACCTGTCATTAACATTAAACCATTAATCTCATGTTGCAAAAAAGAAACACTTAGCTGACAACATACACATGGTAACCTGCATTCCATCTGAACTGTTTGCTCTGCTGTACTTCAGCTTACCAGTAGAGTCCCAGCAGGAATTAATCTGACTCAGTTTCTAAGGATATTACAATTTCTACTAGAATGTCTTCAATGTCTGTCAACTTCAAAGAATAAAGAAAACCACCACTGTTTATTGCCTGAAAGTCTTGCCTCCCAGTAGAACCCGACTGATGCCAGCTGAATTGTCAGCAGGTTCGTGGAGTATTTTCAGCCTGCTAGGTGGGTAACCACATCTATTCTGTAAAATGTCACTGGCATAATGAATACAGAACTAAATACGTGTAATAAAATTTTGTAACTTCAGAAAAAAAACAATTATAAGGGTTCTCATCAGAAATATTAGCAGAACAAAGTTTAAAACTAATTTACTGTAATGAAATTCTAGATTTCTTGCCCAACCGACTGGTTTGCTATCCAAATTCAGTCTCCCTTCACTAACATGTCTCTTTCATATACCCTCCACCTCCAGGATGCCTGACAGGATAATCTTAGCCTTTCTACCACACAGTTCCAAACCCCAAGTTTCTCTTTGCACTTGCACATCCCTCTTGCAGCTTCTGGTGACAATCTTCTACCTCTGAGTGCTTTTCACAATCCACTTCCCTTCAGCCCAGTTCTGCACTTGTACAGTTTTGTCTGAATCCTGCACACCAGTGGTCCTAATTACAGACTGATGAAACACTGAGAGCACAGAGAGGAAGAAATGAATCCAGTGTTTTTGCATCTGTCAAGCAACCCAGTATCTCATAAAGACTGTGCTAGGCCAGCGCCTGGAGAATGGATTAATGCCCACAGGCTGATTTACAAGGCCTTTTCAACCCACTTCCTACAACAGCAAAGTCAAGTGTGGTAACAACTGCACATGATACAAGGCGAGACAGCAGCGCCTTCAGTCTCAGCTGCAGTACAAGGCAAGGTCACAGAAGTGAAATCAAAATTGCCATGGACAAGGATGGGTACATTTAAACACGCCTTTTACACCAACATCATCATTTTCTGAGTGGAAAATGGGGCACATATCCACAAAACAGTCTATCTCCACAGTCATACTAGAGAAGAACGTACCCAAATTCACACCCATTGTCCTCCACTAAAGGAGAGTCAGTCAGCAATACCACAGAGAGTTGCATGCCCAAATCTCGTTAACTTTGATTTTGAAATCCCTAATTCAGGATTTCAAATATATCCTGAGTGAAATGTAATTCATTTGACTTCCCTACCATATCACAGAACAAACTCAGGTTGGATGGAACTTCAGGAGGTCATACTAGTCCAAACTTTTGTTCAAACATCATTTTTCCAGGAGCCCAAGTCTAAACGGAGGTATCTGGTATTGATTCTATTGCATATTTCCTCTTTGACCTCAGGCCAATAATTTACACAGCTGGTCTGTGGCTGGGTTGCCCGCAGTTACAGAAGAAGAGATATCACTATTGCTACACTAACACTGTTGCACTGTTGCTACATGAACATCTGAGGAACGCTCAGGTAATGTGGTTTGAAATACAGGCAAATCAAGTATCTAAATACTAGAGCTGGGCTAATGCGGGAAGCTTGAGATCTTAGTCTAGCACTCCAGAGCATTCAACTTGGATGTTTCAAGTATGAACCTGTGTCCACAGACATTAAATTTAGTTCTGAAGTGGCTACATTTTAAAATTTTGATTTTTTGTTTCAGGCCTGCTTCTTGGTTTCAAAGCAAAGACTTAGTTTATAAAAGTCCTTATCCACAGTGCGCTTCAACTGGACCCAAGCCAACTGTAAATAAATCTGAGTCATATGAAATAAAGATTATATGAAGTAATATTTTTACTAGGTTTAAGAATATACAGTAAAATAAGAAAATACTATTTAATATGTTTAATTTGCCTTTGTTTACTACATCTCTACACGGCATTTTAGTCAGACCTTAATTTACTGTGTGTTAAACTGCTTCCAGCAAACTTGACACCTAGACCTGGCAAAATGGATAAATTATCCTGGAGTTCGTTTTCTGTTCTCAGCTCTCCAGGGGATGCTGCTGGCAGGTCGAGTCAAAGCACAGAGAGACGTTTGTCTCATTTCTTTCTAGTATTTTGGATGCCAGTATTAATACGCTGGTAGGAAATGAACAGCTCAGAAAGCAGGATGATTATTTTTCAAATTCTATGTTCAGTCAAAGCACATTTCCTACACTGGTTCACAGAAAAAACACAAACAAACAAAACAAAAACAAAACAACAAAAAAACCCAACACAACCAAAAACCCCACCACTTTTCCCAACTAACTTCAACTACACCTACCTGCATAACCATTTAACACCCACATTCATAGGCCACACAAAGATGTCAGAAGTTCAACCTCAGCCCAGGTGTGAATTCTGATTTAGGAGACCTTGGCAGCCACATAAGAAAAACTTGTAATGAAGTGTTTGTCATTTGCCATCAACTACCCCACTAAAAGTAGTTTTAAATTGTCACACATGTATCTTCCCCAGAATCAGAAGCCATACAAATGAGATCACAATCAATAACGTTTACCATTCAGCATCTAGAGGGACAAGAGGGAGTCTGGAGTCACTGGGTGAGGGGGAACAACCCAAAGCAAACCCAAAACAAATGAAACCCCACCAGCATATGACAAGTGGCTACAGAAATAAGCTACATGCTAGCTGATTAGTGCTTCAACTACATAAACAAATACACATTCACAAGACACTGCACCTATATGTTATGTGAACACCATATGCATAAAGTAACTAAGAAATTTTTTTCTTAAACCTTTCGTCATTTTCATTTCCTTTTAGACCAACACAAAAATAGAATGTTGATGGCTGATAACTTTCCTGGTCTTTGAGGGCATAACACACTGGAGTGACAAAATATTTTAAACCCATATGCATGCACTATCAATAAATCTATCATACTACAATAGTTGCACATATTCTATGCATCAAGGCAGAGAACAAGTCTGACTACTATGCAAGTGGGGGATATTTGCAAATAACAGAACACAGTAATCGCCTGTATTATCTCAATGAGACCATGGGCTTTCTGTGCTAGGTATTGTATGAATGCACAATCTGAGCACATGCAGGTCATGCCGAGCTTACTAATTTTTAGGCTGTTCATGAAACAAAGGTTTACAGTGAAATTATTAATACCACATCCTTAAAAGTGGAGGTCTGAGGCATTTATCCCTACTACAGAATGGAATTTTGATCTAAGGAAGATCATGAGCGCATTGTTTAAAAGAAATACATATTATCACATTGTTTAAAGAAAATTTACATCAGCACAAAATTACATATTCCACCAGCATTTATTACTCTTAGTTTATGAACTTATATATTAAGGTTTCTATAAGAATTAAGGAAAAAAGGATACATCAATACAGCATGTTAAGACTTACGCATTTAAATAAGCACTGTGTTTGTTAAGTAAAACTAATGGAAATCAATAGTTCCTATAGCGTCTTTACTACAAGTGTATAAGAAATAACTTTTTCTACACCTTTGGAAAATTTCTTGGAAGAGTCAGTCCTGTCTTCTCTAGTCATCATTGATTTTTGTAGCAAAAAATAACAGACTCTTGTTCTCTCTATGGTACACTAACAAAACTGTCTAAGACTTCTACAGTTTCTCTACAATGCGTCTTATCTTACATGAGTCCCCAAGGTTATAACTAACAGTGTAAAATATACACAAACTTAATGACTTTGATTCTGACTCAGAACTCAGTTGTACACATGCTACTGGGAAACACACTTTACTGTAGAAGACTGATTCTTTCTCTCTCACTGCAAGAACAGAAAGCTTTACTACAATGTGCCTCTTAATTGTAAACTAAAAATGCAGCATGGCTCAGGAAGAAATGCTAACCATCTTTCCCCCAGCCCACAATTCATCTTTACCCACTAACAACAATGGGAGGAACATGCTTGAACCAAATCGCCAACTATTTAAATAATCAGTGTAGCTCAGGAACTGTCCATGGTTGACAAACCATGGGCAAGAAAATCCCACTGCCTTTCTGCTTCAAGGCTGCTCACTGACTAGTGTCAGAAGACAATGGAAATATATTCCCATACATTTCTAATTCACAGAAAAAAAGTATTTTCTGTCCATATACAGGGATTACTTGAAAATATTTGCAACAGCAGAGTCTGGATCAGTTGTTTAACAGCCTAACACACCCCAGTGGAGTGACTTGGTAAGGAACATCATGACACCCAGTCAACCCCACCTTGTAAGTGCCCTCAAAACGTTACTTGGAGCTCTGGAGGACATGGAGTCATAGGAACATTTTGAAACAAGAGGCAAGCCATCGGAGCAGAGAAGCTAGAAATCAGACTTGCCGGGCAGATGGCACCGCAAGCGAGCGAGCTGATGGCAGATGGAAGTGAGAGCTTGGATAAGGCAAAAAAATCAGTTGCAAACTAATGAGATATGTTAAGATGCTAGAGACAACTACTCCTCCTTTCTGATTTCTCTGCTTTAAGTGAGGGTCAGGTCAACTCCTCCTCCCACAGAAATCTGCCCAGAGCCATAAAGAAAAGGTAGTTTGGTTTCCTTCCAAGAGGAATACCTGCAGCAACCATCCAGAGAGTTACTCAATACCAAATAAACATAAGATTCATAATTCAAAAATCCCAGGTTCTCATGAAATTTCTGAAGTCCAGAGCCTTCTACATACAATCTATAACCCCATTAGCCTCCAGGACAATACAAAGACCAATATCTTATCATGGCAGAGGAGCTTTCAACAATGGGGAAATTTAAAGCCAGGAAGGCTCTTTAATGGAAAAATCCTACAGAAAACATTAACTGTGGTAAGGATTTGGTCTCAGTCCAGACTAGAATCAAGGTTGGCTTGGTGCTTACAAATGCTCCACCTCCTTCCTGCAGCAGACCTACAGTTCCTTTGCTGCTATGGGATAGAGAAAATCTGTAACTCTTCATGATTGCAGAATATCACACTATCAGAAAAATGTGGAGCATCTCTTAAGATACTCATGATTATCAGTCCTCTGATAAAAAAACTCAACTTTTCTCCTCTAGTTATATACACACACTCATACATATATTTTTTCCTCCTTTTTCAGAGTTCCCTTGTTCTTTTTAAAAGCAGCATTGCCAAGACTTCAGCATTTTTGTTCTTCTGATACAATGGCCCCAGAAACATTATCAATGTTTCCAGAAGAACACAATGCAAAATTATCTACTTCAGTAAATGAGGCTAATCTCAAACAGTGTAGATCATGTGAGCTTCTAGAAGATAGCAGCTCCCACAAGCTTCTACCATTACTTCTAGAAGCTTATGGTGTTTTTATCCCAATATATATTACAAAGGGTGGGCCTTTCTCGCCAGTGTCATGAAGTGCAGGGATCTCATGGTCTTACAAACTCCTACAGCTGTGTCTTGGGGTGACCGAGACAAGCTGCCATTTCTAACAATTAGGATTTTTATTTTTTTTTACTTACACATAAATAAGAAAATCGGGTGAAGTGGTAAATATATTAACTTCATTGAAAGCCTTTGGAAAAAGGGAGGTAAAGCTGCAGACTTGTGTGGGAAGCTAATGAAAAGGGAGCGCAGCAATGGCGCAGCAATGACACAAGGGATTAACAGGCTCTCAGCAACAACCTGCACTTCTCAAGGTACTATGAAATTCTTGTATCCTAAACACACGTAAAAACATCCACATAACAGAAGAAAACTGCTATATACCATACACACAGCCATGCATTTGTACGGCCCCTCATGCTCAGAGCAGACACAAAAATGACACAGATAAGAATAAATACATCTCATAAAGGAACCTACAGGGAACCATGTATTCATACTCCAACTGAAAATCCCCACTCTCACCAATTTTCTATGCAATCTCCATCAAGTCTCTTGACCTTTCCTGGGACTTCTCTCTCTGTAGTCATGTGATTACATGAGCTACATTCCCACAGAGATGAGCTATATTACTTTTTGATAAGTGTTTGATCATTGCTACCTTCTCGTTACGTGACAAATCTCAATCCCTGGCTACTAGACAAGAATGAAAAAAAAATAAATAGAAAAAAAGCAAGTCAACATCTCACACACTAAAAAACAAAAGAACAAAAAACAAAGCCAACAAAAACCCCTACCCCAAATCTACAGAAGTTGTTACTGAGCAACAACAATAACGGGTTCTTACGGACCCACTCCTGCCCAACAAACATCAATTTCAGCTATTTTCAGATGTTCCCTTTATTTGCAGCTTACATCCAGTCACTCTTGCAGCATCTCAATTCCCCCTTCAGCTGCAGAAGATACAGTGATAAGCAGTACATAACCGCAGAATAACAGGAAGTGATTAAAAATGCTACAATTGCAATCCTGTGACAGAGTTGATCTGGAAATCTGTGTTCTAACTGAAGAAACACTTTTTAAAGGAAAGGCTACTACCATCACTGTGACTAGAAATTATTAATTTAATGCAAGTCTCGTGATATTTTTCTTAGAACTTCAGCTTCCTGAGGCATATTTGGGCCTCCCCTGTGTCCATCTCTTGTGGTTACAGAGAAAAGTGCACCTCACAGACCTGAGGTTCAGAAAGTACATCAAAATGACCCAGCTGTATTTATCTATTCGAATTGCTCTTAAACTAATCTTACAACTTTCGAAGAATGGAGGAAGCTGAACTATTTATTTTAAACATGTGAAGAAGTCAGCATTGCTTCTGGAATTCCAATTTACATGCAAGCATGTTTTTGCCTTGGTAGTTCTATCATATCATTGTGAAAAAGTTCTCATTCATGCTAAATGGAAGTCCCCATCAGAGCTTTGACAGGTATCTTTCTGATGGAGCTCCTACAATTTTGTGGCCTCCATTGCCTTGACTCCAAGTATGCTGCCAAGTACGTGCTCAGACATGATCACAACGATGCATCCACATATATGGAGGAAAATAAAAGAGTGGGAAAGAATAGTATTTTCTGACTATTCATCAAGAATCATTATGTGTTTCCAAAAAGTCCTTTCTGTGTTCTTTCTTGTTTGTGAACAAATTTGCCATACAAATCAAGAGCACCCTAACGTTACAGATGCAGAACACAGCAAACCGACCCACGAAGTTCTTAACAAAAGCACAGGGAAGCTCTTGGACATCAAGAAGATACAGTTAAAACTTTTGGACCAACGTACTTTGAGCAATGTTCTTCCACTCCTTTCTAAGGAGTGTATAAGCACAGTAGTGATCCTCAATCCATACAACAGGCACCTCAGTATTACAACAAACATTTACGTGAGGGCAGGAATACTGCTCCAAATTCTCCTAGCGCCTGGGGCTGACAGTATCGTAGAGCTCAGGCTGACACTGTTGGCGAGAAGGCACAGACTCCATTGCTATCAAAGAGTTGATCAAAGAGTCACATTAAAAAAAAATAAATCTGAACTTTAAATTAACTTGGCTAGTGCCATTGGCAAAATGTCTCATCTCCCACACACCATAAACCACAGAGAGGCAAGGAGAGAGAGAAAGGAAATACACACTGGAAAGACAGATGGGAAGATGAAAGCATTGTGGACTAACACTGATACTAAAATGCATCATCTATTCCTGCCCTCAATCAATTCTTTTTGCCTGGCCAAGACGGATATCCTGAAGTAAAATGGATTCCAGGGTTTCCATATCACTTATCTCATCATCCCCCTCCACACAACATAAATTCCTACTCTGAATACACAGTTTATCATTAAACTAGCAAAACATGATTAACTGTGTAATGGTAATGAACACAAATCACTGTGCTTAGATGTCATCTAAAACACTGCATGTTTAGCTACCCGTAGTTTTAAGAGGAGCACAGCGCTCATGACTTTTGCAACATACACAGCATCAGCTGGACAGAAATGAATAATCACCGAAGGAACAAAACTACAGAAATCAGATTGTCAGCACTAGTCTCACAATGACCCCAAAACATTCCTCTAGGTGAACATTACCTTTTGCCTTTGATACATAAAATCATGTCATTATGTAGCACAATAAACCTTATTTCTACACAGAACAGTCCTGGTTTGTTGGGGTTTTTTAAGTTTAACACTGATGTTTACTCATCACTGCAGCTTGGCTGGTCATGACAAAACTACCCAATACATCTCAAGAGCTTACAGGACATTGCAAAGTTTTCCCATCTTACCTGGCTCTGTACAGTTCTCTTCGTGTGACCCATTAGGTGCTGCCATCAACCTTCTATTCCTCCACATTCCTGATACAATGCCTCTGTCTGGAATAGCTGATTCTTGGCCTATATTAAATAAAAAAAACGTTATGCCCACTAGCACCAATTTTTTCCTGCATCATCCCAAGTGGATTACACATGCCCACTATCAAGGAGCATGGACACATCATTAGAATGCAAATGGGGCAAAATCCGAGGTGTGACTGGAGCGCGTGACAAAGACGTGTGCTTGGTGCCCCTAGCTCCAAAGGGTGCAACCAGGCGCCACATCCGAGCTGTTGGTGTGTTCTGGCTATCGGAGCTATCAGAACACTTGGCTGAGACCCACAGCAGGAAAATATTCTGCAGCAAGCAAATGCTGAAGCCTGTACCTGTGAAAGTCAACACTTAGCAGTTCCTATAGATGAAACCAGCCCAGCTATGCTGACATGAGCAAAAATCACACTTCCATTTAGTCATCTGTACTTGCACATATTACATTACTGCTTTCATGAAAAAATAAAAATGCATATGGATATGTTCCAGTTACATTTTAGTTTATTCTGAACTTTTCAGTCTTTGGTATGCTTAATAATATCAAACCATTCATAACTTGTCAAAGAAAATGGAAATCACAGTGAATCCTCATAAGTCTTAAAAAAACCTAACTTTTTTAGAAGTCAGTGGAGCTTTTGCCAAAACTCTTATTCCAGAAGCATTCTCAACGAAACCTATTAAATAGCGTACAGGAGCACTTGTGAGATTATGTACCGTATGCAATTATAATAATCAAAGGAAGAATAGAGCCTCTTAATTAAATCACTTCCACCTTAATCTTATCTATTTCAAATGAACTTATAATAACAACAAAAATTCTTCCTTGGCCCATTTTAGAGTTTATACAGTCATCACATAATTCTTGTGTTTTCTTAGTGACTCTTGGAAAAAGAAATTTTCTTTGGAAGCTAGTTTTTCAAGAGTAAAATATTCTGAGCCACAGTTATAAGAAACATAGACAACAGATGGTCAGTGTTTATGGATAATATGTACCGCAAATTAGCCAGCTGAAAAAAACCTTACCTGATGCAGCATACCATCAAAAATTAGGTTATGAGGGATTTAGTTGATAACCCAGGAGATTAAAAACTTTCATTAGTCATGACAATTTTCATGAAAACCTAAAAAAGTTCTGGAAAACAACAACTGCACCAAAAAAACCCCTCAAGCTATGCAAACATATTCATACCCCCATTACTTGTTTTCAAGTTGAAAAAACAAGTTGAAAGTTTTAAGATGAGCAGTATGGTAATATGGTCTAAGACACCGAATTCTTATATGGATAGCTTGTTGCCATCATAGATACAGCTCAAACAAGCCAGGCAATAATTGAGCACAAGAGCATTACAAACTATGACAAGTGCCAGCAGATTTTTCTTCCCTAAAGCACGCACTTGAACTTCAGCTGTAATTTAAGCAGATGACCCATCCTAATTGTGCTGAAATCTGTGTTTCTTATACTAAACGTAGATGCTTAGTGATGGGCTTAGTCGATTTTGTTCTTAAATCTTCAAGGACTGTTGGCAGCCCTACCTAGAGACTGAAGCGCTGTCCCGGCAACCTTAGACTTTGTATTCGAGGGATGCGAAGCGTATTGCAGGATGAGGACCTGAAACTGCACACTTACAGCCCAAACTGTGCCAGCAGGCAGAAAACCAAGTGGGAATGATATGGTTAATTATAAATGCATCAGTTTATCAATACAGCACTTGCACAAAGGATGCGAAAGACTGTACAATACTCTCTCCACAAAACTAAGATCAGCACTGTTCCTAGCCTAAAATGCAGAATTTTCTGTCAAATCTATACTGTAACGGGGGGAGAGGTGTTGGGGGCGCGTGTGAAATTGAGAAAAGAAGCAGCTATAGCTGATGGAGGTTTACAACCTAAGGACCTAAGGAAAGGTAGCCCGAAGTTGCAGAGGGGACCACAGGGGGCTGGAGACAACTCCACTCTGATGCAGCGGCAGGGGGGAGACTCCTTCAGGGCCGTTCCCAGGCACAGAGCTGCCCTGTGATGCCCTTTCGGGTCCCGACCCGAGTGGCGAGGCGGGCTCGGGGCCGGGGAGCCGTGGACGAGCAGGCGCCAGCGGCGCACCTTCCCCCTCTGGCCGGGGCTGCGGCCGCGCATCCGCCCGGCGCGGGGCTTTCTCCCGAGGAACCCGCGCTGCTCCCCAGCCTCGCCCGCACGCCGGGGCATTTCCAACTGGGAGAATCCAAACGGGGACAGCCACCGCCTCCTGACCCCGCCAAATGCCGGCCGCCCCGGGGCGGCTGCAGTCCCCGGGCCGCCCCAGCTGCCCGCCCGGCCCTGCCG